>OX419338.1:13733071-13743071 GCA_948470475.1 Galaxea fascicularis | reverse complement strand
ATCCCTGGACCCTGTCTTAGCTGACCGATTCATCCTAGGTTAGATTTACTGTCTGGTAATCGAGCCTTCAGCTGCTTACATTCAAGTAGCAGGATGAGTCAGCCCTCCCCTTCCCAAGACCTTGTTAACTTGCATCCACCTCTTTTTCCTTAGGACCTGGCAATTCCCAAATGGGAACTGGATTGTGACTTTAATCCCTTGGAAGTCGAACGACAATTTAAGCGGCGTCAAATACGTTTTATTTAATGGCCCTTGTGAGAGGGAGAACCCAAAAACTCATCGGCTGAGCCATCAATCGAATGAGTAGTCAGCGGCAAGTTAAACGCTTCCGCTGCGGATGTTTGGGCATGAGACCCCAAACCTTTCTTGCGGGAGAACCCCATCGTCACCTGGCCATTTGGGATAAACTAACTCTCAGCCATCCCCAAAAGGGACCTGATTCTCGGATGGATAAAGCATGGCATCTCAGTCAAAGAGTTCATCATTGCCTTCAAAGGGACATACCGACAGGAATAATTTAACCACCTCTTCCCTCCAAACAAACACTACCCCAACAACAAAAAAAGCAAATTTTATCAAGATATCATCTGGAGAGAAATCGAGCAAAAGATAGCCATGAGTGCCATAAAAGTGTTGGGTAGAGTAGGAACATGTCCACCACCAGCTATTGTGATGCCCCTAAGTATTGAACCATCTAAACCTCGTTTGGTACATGATCAACAGTACCTCAATTGCTTTATGCGCCGCTACCCTTTCTCTCTGGACCAAGTGGTAAACTTTCCAGGCTACCTCACTCACGATTCTTATCACACAAAACTAGATGATAAATCAGGATTTGACCACTTCCTCCTCTCTGCAAGCCATCTGATATTACGCGATGGTGCGATTTCGCACAATTGACCTCAAATCGCATCCATCGAATCCGATCGCACAATTCATAAAAAATCGCTTAATTCATAAAAAAATCGCACAATTCTTAAAAAATAAACCATAAATAAATGCCTTCTCTGAAAAAATTCCTCTTCTGTACTTAGTTTCAAGACGATTTACTTTCGAAAAAGCCAAAGAAACGTTCTGAAACCATCAAATTTCGCAAACAATTGAAGTTCCGGGGCCTGGTGCTAGTTTTTTCATTTTTAAAGGATTTCCAAACAATTCTTTTCTTTGAGTTAGTCTATCAGAATTGCTGTTATAAATCCATGACATATGTAAGTGCGTGGTAATCGGAAATAATCAAGATTTTTATCAGGGAAGCGTTGTTCAACAACAAAATGTAAGCTTCTTTCAGTTCTTTCGCGTACATCGTCGGCGTCCTCATGGACAAATTTATAGTGAAAACGCCCGCTGTTCCTTCTTGTTCAACTACTGGGAAAACCAAATCGCACCCCTCCAAATTTGACTGCCAAAGACCAAGCAGGAAAATACGCCACCGGTATGTTCCACGTGGATGATGGACTGATGTTTTGTTCATCATGTAACGTCGTAATCGATCATCTAAGTACAAAATTGATCATTTTGTTGATCTTTACAAATGAGACTATGGATCTAGTTATTTTCCCTCGACACTGGATATGGACATGTAATTATGATTTATCAGCTATTTGTGAACTGAAGATAATGCAATGATGGGCAGGCCAAGATGCCATAGGTCCCCACCAGGGTGGCCTGGGTTCAAATTGAGGATACTAGAGTTAAGAGAACGTAACATTTTGGGTATTCAAGTTAGTTTTGGAATAAATGGGTAATACGTCGCTGGGTTGATGCAAATATGCATATACCCATGCCACTGCAAATTCCCAGTTCTTCCTTTTTTTTAAATTAACAATTCACTAAATTGGGTAAAACTGTAATCACTGGCCACTTCTCTGTTTGCAAAATATTTATACTGAGATGAAGATATCCCTAACCAGGTTCCTTTCGTTGCGCTTTCCTTACTTTTTTTCTTGTGAAGTTTTAAGTGCCTTTTATTGTCATTTAGTTTTAAGGAAACAACTTCTCCTTCACACACATAAGTCAAGGGACTACAAATTGCACCTCACAAAAAGATTGAAGTTTTTGCTTGAATTCCCTCATAGTTATAGCCACTTGTTTTTGAAAAATGTAAGAAAAGCGCAGTTTATGGGTAATCACATTTCCTGAAGTCCCTGGGTTTTTAAATTTTGGGTGAAAGTCTTTTTTCGTTACCCTCAGGCTCATAGGTATTCCCCATGTCATCCCTGACTTTTTCTAAAAAAGTTACATTTTTCCGAAAATTCTCGCCTAGGGATAATATCAGGGAACTGTATCATGATCAGAAAACTCGACCACTTCTCTAATTTTAAACTTTATTGATTATAGAATAAAGACGTTTGAGGGCTCGAAAGAGATATTTTCAGGAAAGGTAGCCCAGCTATTCAGAGACCTTGTGTAAAATTTTCAGCTTCTCTCGTTAAATATGTGAGCCATGAAAAATTCTTAACCGACCGCTGGTCGAGAAAAAAAGTTCGGTAAGGAAAGCGCATTTTGAGGGTAAGCAGCAGAATTGATTTTCTACCTTAAAACAAAGTCCTGAAGTGAATCTAAGCGGCACAGATGTACCCTGTGGTGTGGTTTTCACATACCCGTAGAGTGTTACTGGGTTACCCTCAACCTCAATTTTTTTGGAATTTTTTTGTGTTGTAAGGTGTAAGGAAAGCGCAATTTTGGTCCAATTTTTATTGATTTTTGCTCCTACTTTACAAGGTCATTACTCAATGAATTTAAATGCTTAGACCGTGATTTTCTCAGGGTAGGTTGTTTGAGGCATTGTCATTCTATACTTACAATCAGAATATTTAGACTTTAATACGTAAGCATGCAAAACCAGTTTAAACTTGAGTTTTTTCTCTTTGCTGGTACTTGCAGTACAGCTAAGACATGGACTCATAACAATAGACTTAATGCAATTTCTTACCCCATTTTGAATTCTAAATAGTATAGCAAGTCATGTAGTAAGTTTGATCTTTTTCTGATCAAATGCAAAGGAGCTATGAAGTTTTAAATTTTTATACTACAGTTCGTGCATCATACATCAAGTCACATTTACGACACAAGCCCTGGAAGAGGTAAGTCACGTCTTTTCAGCTCCATCATTTTTGCTATTTGGCACCCTTAAAACACTGAGCAGAGGGAATCCAACTATCGGAAGAGTTGTCTAAGGTGCTCGGGCACCTTTCTTCAACATTTTCTTCCCATAGAACACGGTTGCTTCTGCGCAGGCTTTGGTCAAAGTTTAAGGGTGCACTCTTGACCATTATGTTGTTGAAGGACCTCGTTATTAGAACTTGAGGACCTTTTATTTATGTTTTGATGTTATATTATGCTTGTGCATGTTGTGAGGAACCGTTTGGTGTTGATATTTTTAAAATCGGTTCCTCTGTTAATTAGTTATGATGTCATTTGTGTTGAAACTTTACACCTTAATAACTTTGCGAGGTTTTAACCATTTTGCCAGCACATTGTAACATCCAATACCCCTTGACATAGGCTGCATGCCTGCTAAATTTGGTTCGAATTGATTAAATCGTCGCAGAGTTATTAACGTCTAAAGTTTTGGCACAAAACTACCCTAGTGTCCTTTGTGGCCCTAGTTTTTACGACAAAACGAGGCTCAAGTTTGACCGCTAATAACTCAGAGAGGATTTAACTGTTTGACTTCAAATTTGGAGAATCAATAGAGTGGAACAAGAGTTATCTGTTTGGTTAGACATGTCGGCTCCAAGGGTCACTATAATGTCTGTAAGTATGCATGACTTCAAACGTCCATAACTCGAAGAGAATTAAGCGGTTGGACTTGAAACTTGGAGGGTTTTATGTGAACTGTCAACTCTTTTGATGTTTATCAATTGTTGCATTTTTGGGCAAACTTAAAATCTGCAGCTTTCCTGAATTTCGAATGTTTATTGAGGACATCCAAGAGTATTGCAGAAGGGCCCTTAGGGGGGATGTGGCAGCCTTGCAGCAACTGGGCCTGGACAACCTGTCATATCCCCAGCCCAAACCCTCAAATTTGTCAAATGCCAGCCTCCAAATTACCTACAATTCCGTGTTAACCACGGCTGCAGCAGCAAGGGAGCTCCAGCTTGGGTTCTTTCAGAAGCAGTGTGACCTGACCTTGGAGTTAATTAAGGCAATTGCTGTGGCGAAGAAGATGGAATTAGAACATGTGGTGAATGCTCAGAACGTGGCAGAGGTCATGCTCACCCTAATTGACGACGACGCATCGCGTCACAATAACAAACAAGTCCTGGAGGGACAAAGTGATCAAGAACTTGAGGCCCAGCCCACGCCACCTGCTGGAGACCAAAACAGTGATGAGCAGCCAACTAAAACAGCACCAGGAGGATCAACTGCGGACGAGCAGCCTCCAGCATCATCTACTGCACACGAGCTGTCTGCAAAATCAGCCAATGAGGAGAACTCCACAGCAACACCTGCTGCACCACCCAGCTACGCCACCGCAACCAACAGCAAAGAAGTCCTGGAAGGACACAGTTATCAAGAACTTGAGGCCCAGCCCACGCCACCTGCTGGAGACCTAAACAGTGATGAGCAGCCAACCAAAACAGCACCAGGAAGATCAACTGCGGATGGGCAGCCTCCCGCATCATCTACTGCACACGAGCTGTCTACAACATCAGTCAAGAAGCAGCAGCCCACAGCAACACCTGCTGCACCACATAGCTACGCCAGCGCAACCAGCAAGAACAAGAGACGCCAGTGCCCTTTGTGTCCATTTTTTGGCACCCACCTCGACCGCCATATCGCGAAGAAACACCCCGACGCCGCCGAGAGTAGGTCGGAAAGAGTGGCTCTTCTACATCAACATGACAAGCTGAGCACAGACAAAAAAGGGAGGAGACACGCGAGCCGGTTTCAATGCACGTTCAACAACTGTGGGGCCATAATCACCAGGCTAGGGCAACACCTAACTCGGGTGCACAAACTATCTGACAGGGAGGAGCTCAAGAAAATCAAGTCCAGCTGCAGACATTTACCATCTGCAAGTTCGCAGCAGCCCAAACGAAAGGCTCCTGTGCTCTCCTTGAAAAGACCCAAGAAAAAGCCACGCCTTGCATCAACCACCTCCTCCAGCTCCAGCGAAGATGAGTCATTTAAGTCGGATGGCAGCACCTCCCAAGAACATCCAGAGCTGGACCACCATCAGCTAAAAGTCGACGCCGATGTAGATGACATCAGCAGCTTCGCGGAGACTGATGAAGAGGATCAAGGCACCATCTCCGCCACTGAACAGAAGAAGTGGGCAGATATCTACTTGGCCCAAAATGAAAACCGCAATGTCCACGAATACTTCGTGTCCCGTTTCTTCAAGTACCTTCCTCCACGTAGAGGGCGGAGCACACTCCAAAAGGCAAGCTCTTTTTCATACCAGGCAGGTACACACCATCATGGAAACCCTGGAACCGGAGGGAACAGACCTGGCCTGTCTGGCCAAGCGCAGTGGTGTTGACATATGGGACAAGTTCTGTCTGCCCAAGCTCAAGAACAAGGAACTCACTGGCAATTCACTGAAAGTCTACCTGCGAAGCATGGAATTCTTCGTGAAGTTCATCTCTAAGGGACTCCTCTACAAGAAGGACATGTTGAACCAACGGCACAAACATTTCATCCTCACTCTCAAAGATCGCCTGCCTGACTATCGTGCTACCATTCATAGAAGGACAGGCCACCAAACCACCACCCGCAAAGTGGATGAAGCCTCTGTCCGGCTCACTCCAGCTGACCTCCGCCAGCTGCAGGTTTCTGAACCTGTGAAGAATGCCATCAAGCTGATTGGTCAAGCAGCAGAGAAGAAGGCTTTAACTCATAACGAGTTCATTCTGGTAAGAGATTACCTGTTGGTCACCACCCTGTACGAAAACGGCTCCAGACCTGGACCCATCGAAAACTGCCTGATCAGCCGCCTCCAACAGGCCACATACAGCTCGGAAAATGACAGCTACACCATTCTGGTAGATAAGCACAAGACAACCAGGCATCATGGCCCAGCGGAGCTCACAGTGACCAGCAGAATTTACTCCTATCTCCAGATTTATCTCCTTGACATAAGGCCCAAATTCGCTGTTGGTGGCGAAGAAGCCCTATTCATCAAAGATGATGGGCACGCATTTACACCAGGCACGATTGGTAAGAGGGTCAGTCGGTTTTTCGAGCTGGCCGGTATCCGCCGTGACCGAAGGGTGACAGCCACCACAATAAGAAGATGATGAGCGACAACGCCTATGAACTGTCACCAACAAAGAAGCGTCTCATCCACGGGCACATGAAAAACAGCGAGAAGACGGCAGATTCCAACTATGTCATCAGAGTCAGTGCAGAACGTGCATCTAAAGCCCACGAGCTCATGCAGACCATCATAGCTCAAACCACACCGCATGAAACTTCTGCCGTGCCTTCCGTGCTCCCTGAGACCGAAAAAGTGCCAGCAGCTGAAGAATCCGAGTCTGACGATGACAACTTGCCCTTGAGTGCTGTGTTCACAAAACAGCAAAAGGCCATTCCAGTTTCCAATGAAACCAACTCTGAGTCACCCATTGAACGAGCAGAGTCATCCTCTGTCTGCAGTCTGGCTGATGAGCACAAGTTGGTGCTCTCAACCGTCTTCCGGGAGGACATTTTGAAAGGAAGGCTCTTAACAATGTCGGAAGTGAGGGGCAAAATGCGGGCAGACCGGTTCCTTCGCAAATTTGTGGTGAAGCCTGACTTCGTTAAGAGGATCGCTGACTTCGTGAGATATAATACCAATAAGACACGCCAAATGCAGCTCACCCAACTGAGCGACTTGCAAGAAGATGACTGCGTGGTATCTGATAGCCTTCAGAGTAGCTACAGGAAAACTTGGGCCACACATGACATCGCTGTCATTGAAACGAAATTCCAGTCCAACCAAAATCTTAAAGGGAAAAAGGAAATCCTTGAGATCTTCTCATTGGACGAGGTCCTTTCCCGCATCTTGGACAGAGAGGGCACCCAAAGATGCTATGAGAAGTGGAAGAACCTTGTCAGGCCCAAGGACCACTAGCTTCCGTTCCCACTGTAAATAGTTGCGTTTGTTAACCGTTGCGTTTGTTAACCATTGCGTTTTAGTAGAGGGCACCCAAAGATGCTATGAGAAGTGGAAGAGCCTTCTCAGGCGCAAGGACTACTAGCTTCCGTTCCCACTGTAAATAGTTGCGTTTGTTAACCATTGCGTTTTAGTAGTTCCTGGCGACAATGAGTCGGGCTGGTAACCCGATGATACCCTCCAGGGACTGAGCAGTTTGTCAGGGATCAAACGCGAGCTGGGGTAACCAACCCCCGGGGAGTGCCCCACAAACACGCTCCGTCTCTGGGGGGACCAGGAAACCAAACTAATGTTTAAAGCACAAGGTATCATTATGGTATTATTATTAGAGGTGCTGGAAGAGAATGATGGCAGCCATCTTGGATTTTTTTCCAAAGGGGTTGCATGGGCATTTTTGGTCAAAATTATAAAAGTGTCCAAAACACTCTCTCTTACTTAGTTTATCACTAAAATAGTTCTTTTAACTAGAAACTAAAGAAAAGAAAGTATTTTGGATACTTTCGACATTTTCACCAAAGCCCTAAAAAATCTAAGTCCAACAAAATTTTTCCTAACTTTAGAGGTCACCTTTGTCACAAATTTCAACGGGTAAGATAAAAACCACAGCATCCTTTAATAGCCCATATGCCACGCAACAAGCACACAAAAAACCTTCCATCTCAATCATTTCTTCCACAAGTTATGGCTGCTTAAACACCAAGGCGCAACAAAAAATGTAAGGAAAGCGTCACATTTAAAAAGATATTAAAAAATCACAACTCACTCTTTTAAAAAACTGAGTATTACAACACAGTCTACTAACAAAACAAAGGCTCACAGGACTCTAACCGAGGCATTCCACATTAATCCTCCAGGTGTAAGGAAAGCGCACCCTACAGTACGAAAAGCGCACCCTTACAGTAAGGAGCGCACAAAAAAATGTAAGGAAAGCGCACTTTTTGTACGGAAAGCGCAAAAACTGTAAGGAAAGCGCACAGGAACATGGCCCAGTGAATAGCCACTTTATAGGGAACCTGCAATGAAAAAGCTTTGGTGATGTAAACAGCAAATACTGCAATAGAAACAAGGAAATGTACCAACTTTGAGCCAAGGTGGTGCATCATACCTCAGTTTGGTATATAATTATGTGTCGTGATTAAATTTTTTATCCCAATTCACTCATAATCGATTTTTTTGTTCCCTTATGAAAAAAATCGCTGTTAGAGCACCACAAAAGTGGTTTTCTTTCTCAGAATCCTAGTAAAACAAGCTTACAATAGTTTAGGAAAAATCGCATCATTTGCATAAGTTACCGCATAATAGTCCTTTCTTATCGCACAATTTCTGATTTCTTATTGCACTATATCAGATGGCCTGTCTCTGGGGACAGCCTGCCATACATGGGTGCCGAGTGTGGAGGCTGGTGGCTTGTCTGGAAAACGCTCCCTCAGGGATGGAGAGAAAGCCCTCATGTTTATCAGACAATAGGTCAAGTTGCTACGCACACGTTGAGAAACTATGGTATCCCATGCTCTCAGTACATTGACGATCGCCACCTCGGCGAGTTATGGGGAACACAGATTAAGTGTACCTCCAGCTTCGATGCAGTGAGCTGTGCCTTCTTCGTAGCCAGAACCCTCTTGACCCAGCTGGGATTCTTCCTACACCTTGCCAAATGTGTACCCATCCCTATGCAGCGGTTAATGTTCTTAGGGTACCTAGTGGACACAGTGTGTGAAATGTTCTCTATCCCAGAAGAAAAAAAGCAGGAATTTGTTGCCTTGCGAGAAGAAATCTTGTCCCTTGAGCAGGTCCCCCTCAACATGTTTCTATGTTTCCAAGGAAAATGTGTATCTCACCCTCATGATTCCTGCAGCCCAGCTATACACTCGGGCATTTGCACATGCTATATCATGCACTGAAAGGGTAGGATCACCGATTAAACTCAAAGGAGACCTGAGCGAAGAAATTTCTCACTAGTGTTTCCTAGATTCGTGGATGGGCTGTTTCCCTTGGCGCACTGAACAGCACAAGGTTGTCAAACTGCTGGCATCTGATGCCTCGCAGTCCCTTTGGGGTGCAACTCTCTCTCTCTTCCTGGAGGAGTTGAGTCCACTGGCGACTACTTTGGGGAAGATCTAGGGGGCCACGACATCACAGTTAAAGAAGCATTCGCTTTGCTTAAGGCCCTGCAAACGTTTTCCTTGCACATAGTGCACTCCCGCATGGACATGCTGGTCGACAACAAATTGCTTTACCATGCATGGCTCCAAGGGGGATACCAAAATCAAGGCATAAACTGTGCTCTGAAACAGATATTTGAGACTGTCCTCGCCCTGAATGTCGCTCTTCACCTAGAGTGGGTGCCAAGCGCAGCGAACCCCGCCAATCAACTATCAAGGGAGTGGTCAGACTCTGATGTCAAGCTCGCCCCAAAGTTTTGGGAATTAGTGATATCTCTCACTGGTCCACACTCCATTGACCTTATGGCCCTAGACTCTAACAGCCAGTGCCATCACCATTACACACATTACCCAACCCCTTTGTGTACTGAGGTAAATTTCTTCGCACACAACCCGTGCTCGGTGCTCGGCCAAGCATGGTCGGAAGGAAAACAGTTACCTATTTCCCCCTTTTTACCTCATCAGACCTGCACTTCAACACCTGTTATCCTTTAAAGCAAAGGCTACCCTCCTCGTTCCAGATATTTGTCCCAGACCCTACTGGTGGCCGGTTCTCTGCCAATGTGCAACCAGGCAGTACCTACTAGCCCAACAGGGGAACTGCGAGGTCCTCATCTGGCTTTCCACACAACACGGTTTTCACCAGCCTTGACCACTCCCGATGCCATGGAATCTGTGGATTTTCCTTGTAGGAAATAAACAGTAAGACTGACACTCTTGATTTTTCTTCAGCTGG
>OX419338.1:13708071-13730571 GCA_948470475.1 Galaxea fascicularis | reverse complement strand
TTTTTGCCTGTCTTCGGGTTTTCGCCCTATCTTTTACTGTGAGCATGGGTCGGGATATATTACTGTCCTGTATTCCCTTTATTGGCATAGAAGGCAATCAAGACAGCCTGAATGATGAGCAATATGTTAGACCCTTCTTGGATTGCCTGAAGTCCCTTCAAGGAAGTGTCGTTTCCTGCTCACAAGCATCCTTCCAAGCCATGTGCCTCGCCCATTCGGTGAATTCTCTTGGGAATGAATCACTAGGCTTACCAGCTGTTGAAGTTGTCAGTGCAAAGCCTGAGGCCATGGACGACCATCTGTCAGTGGATCCCATCGCTACTGAACCCTTGGATTTGAACTTGGTCTTAAACTGGGTGGATCTTCAAAGAAATGATCCCAATCTTGCAAAGGTGCTTCGGTATCTAAAGCACTGGAATCCCCCAGCAGGGTCAGATCTGAGGGGTGAGACTGCCGAGGTGGTGCAACTGCTTAAGGGGTGGGATCATCTCGTCATCAGAAATGATGTTTTGATGCGCTGACGCCTTACTGCCGGGAGTGAAACATTCCAGTTGATCTTACTAATGGAATTGCGCCATTACTCATCCCCCCCCCCCCGGCCCTTTAAATTTCGTTCCTCCAGGTACAATACACCAAAAAATAAAAAAATTGCCTTACTTCCGATTGCCGCCATATTTGGTCCACAGGAAGTTAATCGATTTAGCCAGTCACAGGCCAATTTGCACACCATGTAAGGTAAAGGCCATCGCTTCATGACGTTTTGAATTTGGAGTAAACATGGCTACCGTGAGTGAGGGAAAACACTCTGAAATATTCGTTGTTGAAGAAGATTTGCTTGGGCCTTTGCTGTCCCTTGTATACATCAACGATCTTCCCTACTCAGTAACCTGCAACTCAGATTTGTTTGCTGACGATACTGTCCTTCATTGCCTCATAGAAAATAGATCGGATTGCGATCTACTTCAAGTGGGTTTGACATCTGCCCCTGAATGGTGCAAGAGTAGGCTTGTTACTCTTAAGACCGAGAAGTGTGAAGTCCTACACATACACGGAAGAAAGATCCAATAAGATGTCAATATTCATTGAGCAACATCTTACTACCGGAAGTGGACCACCACAAACACCTGGGACTTTGGTTGGAGTCGTCTTTATCATGGGATTATCACATTAACTCAATTTCTGCTAAAGCTAACAAGGTGTTCGGCTTGATTAAAAGGACATTTGGTTTTTCAAACAAGACTGGTATCAAGACAGCTTTCAAGGCACTAGTAATACCTACTCTCAAGTGCGCCTGTCGAGTCTGGAATCCTTATCTGGTGAAGCACACCAAGGCAATCGAAGCAATTAAGAGTGTCCCGACTTATATACGGCCCCGATAAAGAGTATCCTGAAAGACTTCTTGAGTTAAAATAGGACTCTTTAGAACTGAGAAGGAAATATCTTAGCCTAGTTCAAATGTATAAGATTATAATTGGTTACTGCGATATCAATTGCCATCATTATTTTGATATTATTGGAATAACTCGAACTAGAAGTAAGCACGAGTGTAAAATAAGGCTTAAAGCTGCCCATACAAATTAGTCTAAATATTCATTTTTCCATAGACATATTAATGATTGGAACTCTGCCTTCTGAAGTAATGTTATCTCCTAGTCTTCCGTCTTTTAAAGTTTCATTGATTAAGTACCTTCGCTCAAAATTTTAATTTATGTCTAATTTATAGGCTTTTAATATATGTTTTATTTTAATTAATTATTTTTTGGAGGGTATGTCTTAGCATGGGAATTTTGTTTCCCCCTACTGCCGTCCTGTTGACCATTTTTGCTCGATTGTATACATTTGTATTAGTGCATTTCTATCAGTTATGTATGGTTACGAACTGTGATTAAAGATTAAAGATTTTATCGAGATAAAAACGATGCAGAGGGAATGCCAAGTGGTATATAAAGCGATTTAGATAGTTTGCTGTACGAATTGGAGGTAAGCGATCAGTTAACCTTCGGACATCTTGCTTAGCAACTGCTCCACACTGATATGTGTGTTCTTGAAAATGTAAAGATATGCCATTTAGATCGGCTTTTGCATTCAACAACTTACCTATTACTTGAAGTAGACCTCCAAAACAGTATTTGCGAGTACAAAGCCCGATTAATTTGGCTGAAAGTAAACTTTGATGGCCGGAGTATTATTTTGTAAGTTACGAGAGGGACGCCAAAGTCACGTGGGGATGCCAAGGTATTGAATATCAGTCACGCATGTGTTTCCATTTATCCTATTGGAATACGCCAGTCCCCTATCTTTTCCTTCCCGTTTTATTGTGGAGATTCGGTGTTATTTTTGTGTATGTTCCCAAGAAAATTATTTTATTTTCATAAATATTATTATTTCTTGATTATTTTGATTTTCAGCGATGAATGTACTGTTTTATCTTTATCTTTGTTCCTGACAAAATTTTAGAGATACCTACATGTCATTATTACTTACCTGTATTGATTCTCAGTTATAATTGTGATTACTTTCTGTTTATGTTTGTACACTGGCAAAATTTTACAGATGTTATAATACATATTATTGTTACATGGCACCCTGCTGTGAACACACACCCAAACATTTTTGGAATTTTTTTGTTTGGTTTTGGTACCTCAAGGTGCCTGTGGCTTACAGCAGTCATGAACTTTGACAGTGGGGTCTGGTAGGGGTGGTGGGGTTTTGTTTTCATCATTTTGTAATATATTCATGCACAACTATCCTTTATACAGTGCAGCTCAGATATATCCGAACCAAAATACATGCATAATTCGTGTCAGCCCGATACGCACATACGCGTATTCATATATGCACAAACGCGTATCTACTCGTATACAGTATATACGCGTAAGCCTGATTAGTATGTATGAGCTAACGTATTGTTTCTTCATTTCTTATCATGTCATTGTTATCTTCAATGGCTTCACAGCTTGCCACATGGCAAGAAAGAGTTTATTTTGAATACGCGTAATACAGTATACGCGCGCATGCCTTCAGACTAGACTTCTTAGCAAAATGTTAGCTGAGACTAACATTTCACTCGACAGAAAATTAACTGACTGAATTTAAAAGAGAGTATTTTGCCGTTAAATCAAACATTCACCGTTGTCTTTTTTTTTGGGTCAAGTAGAACCGGGGATACACACTTCAACAATCCCATCTTCATGCAGCAAACAAAACCGAAAAATAACTATTCTTTGACGTGAAGTAAACACAGTCCAAGCAAGCGCGCGACTTTAAAATAACAAAATGTGAGTGGCACACCATACATCCTGTTGAAACTTCAATAAACAATTCTTTTGCCATTTGAATGAACGGTTTGTGTCAAATATAACCGGAAATATCATTTTTTCGACAAGGTCTTTGGGACACTTCAAAGAATAAACATTTCGCAAGCGACTTGCTGATGCATGGCTAAACACAGAACTTTTCCTTGAAGAAAATATAACTAAACGTGAACAGCGCACCATAGAAACTTTGATAAACAATTTTTTTGTCAAGGAAAGAGTATTTTACCGTTTGAATGAATGATCTGTGTCAAATATAACCAGAGATATCATTTTTTCAACCAGGATCTTCAGAACGCTTACTTCAGACAATAAACATTTAGCAAACGACTTGCCGACACATGCCAAAACACAGATATTTATTTGTGAAAACAAAGTTCACGTGGGCGTTCACATAGGGCGTTCAAGCAACTGTTTCAATTATTTTCTCATGTTTGGTAGCTTAAGATCATCAAGTGTTAACATGTAAACGGCAGTTTGTCAGTGAATTTTGCGAAGTGATCGGAACTCGAAATATGATAGCTTTCATTCATCGGCAGGACGTTTTTAACAATATGCAAATTTCGCCTTGATACATTTTTCATCTCCAGAAATGTCCTTTGTTTGACTAACAATGCTTCACATAAAGAAACTTATGGGAATGCATAACAAAGAGACATATACGCATATACACGCATAGCACACGTATTGACATACGTGTATACGCAAGATACGTTCGTATGATACGCATATGCATAGTTGGGATATATCTGAGCTGCACTGCATGTTGACACACCCAAACATTTTTCGAATTCTTTGGGTGTTTCTATATGCTGAGGTACTTGTGGCTACCAATATCCAAGAACCTTGTCAATGTGGGTTCTCAGGGGTTCAGGAGAGGTGTTTTCATCATTTTAAAGCATTTTCATGTAAATCCCCCAATCTAGGCACACCCAAAATATTTGTGGACAAAAGAAAATATTTTGGATTTTTGCCAGTATCAGTAGGTGCAACCAAAAAAATTGACAAATTTCATTTCTGTTCATTTTCAGGCAGATTTGGTGGCGGTTTTGCCAATAAAATGAGGAAAAATATGGTTTTAAACTTTTTCCTGGAATCACACCTCATTTTGGCAACAGTGAATTTTTCCCCAAAGTTTGTGCATAAATTATGCAAATTAGCGTCCTTCTGAATAATAGCGGAGGAAAACTGATTGTTGGTAAGCCTCATGCTTTCTTTCAGGTTTGTTCCCCATTTAGCCTGATACATATTTAGTATTCACGTTTTGTAATCTCTGTCAGTTTTATTTAATATGGTTAATTCTAAATAAACCTATTCTGTAATCAATCAATCAGTTGGATGGAAGAGTTTGTAATGAATGTCAACTATTTTGTTGTTGAAATAAAATCTGATAAAAAGGTACTACCGTTTGGTAACCTCCTTGGTTGAGAACGTGTCACTGGTGCAAAGAGGACTAGAGCTGGATGTGACCACCCCTGTGAAAAATTTGAGTGCATAGAGGGAGCTGCAGCCCTTCGGCATGTAAAGCAATCATTTCTTGGAGTAAACATGAGGCAATTTACTCTTTGAGTCACTGTAATTTTAGAGCTTCATTTATCACATATCTGCTGAGAGATGATCACATTTAAAAACATCCACGTCGATTGATATGTTCAAGAAGAAGCTCAAGACGTACCTTTTTAAACATAGTTACTTTTGACATTGACCATTATTTTTTTTTCTACATGTATATATTTTTATTTTTAGTTTTAATTTTATCTATATTTTTATTCTAAGCACACTGATCATTGTTATGGATAGGTGCGCTATAAGATGTATTATTATTATTATTATTATTATTATTATTATTCTATTGTGACTCAACCATCAAATAATACAAATGGTGGAACAGAGAATTAACTCTGAAGTGTAAGTTAAAGTGCTAAGTGAAACCCATGAAAAATCCATTGGGCGTTTGCCCTAGTAAAGGGTATCACGGGACCACACAAGGTAAAGAAAAAATTCTTATAACCTCGGTGGGAATCGAACCCACCAAATAGTACAGTCAGTCTATCCTTGCCTCTTTTTAATTTCCTCCTCAGTACTTCTGGGAACAATTATATAACACTAAATCTGCTAGAGATGTTGCAACTCTCTCCAATATCAGAAAGCAGTTTGGCCTAGTGAATGTAGCATCAAAAGTTAACAACTTTAAGAGTGTTAACTCCCTCATGCTCTCTGCAGTGCATTCATGGAATCTGCAGGTTTAGAACAATTGGATGGTGTCCCAAGGAAAATTACCAGCTTGGAAGGCAAGGACCTGCAGAATGTCACTGGCTCTTTTGTGGATGAGTACGTCATGGTTGAATTTGATGTGGAAAAAGCGTTAAGACAACAAAACGAACAAGCCCAGCAAAAGGGCAGCATGGAGCAATCAGTTAGTACAACAATACAATCACCCAGCCAGTCAGGTACACATGAATAAAATTAGTGTTAGTGCCTAGTATTGTATTTTGATTGCATCTGCCATTTTTCAGGGCTGTTTGGTGGGGATATACACAAACTAGCTCGGGATTTAAGTTGCTGTAGTGAAGTCAACATCCTGGTTTTATATCAAGGTAGCCAGGGATATCCCTCAAAATCCAAGGGGAAAATCCCAACCCCCAGCCCTTGATGACATCCCTGATTTTTAGCGGAGCTCCGGCGGCCCAAAGGGCCGTTAAGTGGAGCCCCATACCTGTAGAAACCCGTCAACTGCTTTCCTCATGGTAATCTTGGTTAGCGGTATTGCTCATGGGCGTGATCGACGACGACCTCGCACAATAATTAATGATGTCCTAATAATAATAATAATAATAATCCAACATGGCGGCCATACTCCAGCTGACCACCCAGTTTACAGCAGACATCTTTGATATTAAGCGGCTTTCACACGGCAAACTAAAGTTGGCAATCTGGTGTTGGCAATCTCAAGTTGGTGTGTGTGAAAGACACAACAACAGTCGTCAAACATGTTGGCAAACAGTTGGCGACAAATAGAACTTGTGTCTATTCATGCCAACTTTTTCGTGTTGGTAAACTCATATTTGACGTGTCAACGATTGGCAAACGTGAGTTGTTCACTTTAAACTAATCAAAATCTGTGCTCTATTCACGTGTTTGCGTGACACTTCGCAAAATGGCGGACGAGCGACAGGACGATGCGACATTTCAAATCATTGATGAAGTGCACAATTTTCCGGCTATGTGGGACATTTCACCCCTGCGCCAGACGACGATCGAATAGTATCCCATGATGCAATTTGCTAGGTACATGACGCAACATCGAAGTTATCATGGATTTCAGCGTGAAATAACGTGGTTTTCTCCGCGGTCTATTTCTTATTTGTATTGTAGTAAAAGGTAAAAAAAGTGCATTGCTTAATTCTTTGGCTCAATTATAATGATTTGTAAGTGTTCAAGAGGGCAGTCTTATTATTTTTTTTTTGTCTTTGATTGTGTTATGTGACTATTCACATCACAAAGCATTCATTGACCCATAACAAGGTCATGAATATTCGCTTTTTTTGCATAGTATGTTGATGTCTTCCATTTTAAGGCATCACGCCACAGAATATAGACATGATATTTATTTTTTGCCAAGAAGTACCGAGAAGTACCCACATTTTTATGACCTTTTGAACGATCTTTTAGAGTCAAAATGATTATTTTCGAAGGTGTTTTGGTTATTACTCTTTCCGAAACTGCAAAATGCTCAGTAGTGATAACTAGCCTTAATAACGGAGTGTTTAACTTCGTAAATTTCAATAGCTCAATGGAACCATCATCTTCAAAGAGATGTCATGTAGCGAGCGGCACAACACCGAACAAACCTGCTAAGAAGCAGACAAGAGATGTCAACAGAAAAATCAGAAAACCCCTTAGCTTCTCTTCGGAAAATGTGCCTCTTGAAAATGAAAGTGATGGCTTGGTCAGTCCAGAGATCAAGATGCGGTCTCGAGCGAATTCGCAACAACCGCAGGGATGAGAGCTCTTCTTCGTTCGCCCATGCTTTCCACATAGCTTATATGTGCTTTACGACAGACCAACGAAACACAAGTAAAACTCTTCACTGTAACGGCAAAATTCTCCTTGGAAACGAAGTCAAAATAAACTAAATCTGTACTCTTGAAAGTAGAAGCCACGGAATTCAGACAAGTCTGAAAGCACGCCATGGTTTCTTCGCATGAGCGTGGAATAAATGATGACGTCATGTACGCATTGATAATATAAGCCTAAACGAGGTGCATCATGGGATACTATTCGATCGTCGTCTGCCCCTGCGCATAATGATGCAAAAACTAAGAAAAAGAAAATGGAAGAAATAGCGCAAATATAATTTGAAACCCACGGCATCTTTTGCGCAAAGCTCTTGGACGAGCGTACTGTACACGTCAAGGGACGGATTTCTGCTTAGGTGGGGTTTTGTCCAAAGATTTATATTTTTCCAACGCTTCCTTCTCTTAATTCTCCGGCGATTAACATAAAATAAAAGCAAGGCAAAAGTGGAGTACGGCGGTGATTTTGCAAATTGGCGTGTGTTGTGATTTGACGCATGTTTGACGTGTGAAAGCATGAGTTCGCCAACTCTTTCGAGTTTGTCAACACGAGTTTGCCAACTTAAGTTTCTCGTGTGAAAACACCGTAGCCGCTGACCAGTATCAAGTGACCTTATTGCATGCTCAAGTTATGAGCTGTCGAGGTCAGCGGTTTTTTTTAAGTTGACCGCTGACCAGGTACTGATTTTCAATTCAATCACAGGCTCAAACCACGGCAAAAAAAAACAATATTCGCCGCCTACCTCGACTATTTCTCAGTTCTTTTTTTGTTTAAACCGATGATAATCAGCCTTTGGATGTTAAGAGCAGCAAATTGGATTGCCTGGCTTTGCTATTTTATGGTTTACGGATCTGCGAGAGAAAAGATCGTGTGGTTTGGAAGGGTTTTAATCATGGAGGTGCTGTCTTAAATTGCTGACTTTTACTGGGTATTAAACTGGACGGTTTTGCCACTAAAAATCCTTAATCGAAGAAGCTTCCTTGGTAGACATGAGAAGTAACACAAAGTGACGGTTAAAAACTTCAAGGCCACTAAGGATTTGTATCTGCTTAGCAAATGAATACTTTTTTGTGAAATGACGGCTTCTGCTTTAGCTCTGCGTTCAGAGTGATTGTCTACTGACTTAAACTGTCTGCAGGTTAGTACTCCTGTTGTGTCTTTTATATGACATATGGTGATTTGTCTCTGTGAGTACGAGTTATGTTTGTTACTTGTCTTAATTATCCAATTTCTACGAGGAACGCCGAAGAAACATTCGCAGGCATCGTTCTTTGTGTTCTTACCTTTTGTTGTTTTCATGCTGTTTTGACTTAACAAATCAAATATGGTTTAGCGTTGTCTGTACTCTAATCGACAACGAGTATGTGTCATCACAGTGGTCAAAATGTTGTGGACTCAAGAAGAGGCGTGAGGCGCGAGGCATGAGTCGACAACATTTTGACCTCTGATGACGAATATCATTGTTGATAAGAGTACAATATCAATATCAATATCGGCATCAAAGAAATATTTACTTCAGAGCGCGAAAGATTAAAAAGGCATTGCGTGACAAGTTGATTTGAGCAGCGTTCTCTAGACTCTTATCGACAATGGTAAAGTAGCCAATCAGATTACGAGATTACTGGCAGTTGTGGTAAAATAAAAAATGCTCGTCTTTTTTCCAAATGCATATTTTCGATCCAATATTTCATTTTCGATCCTAAAACTCTTCGTTTTCCCTGCTGTCGCTCATTTTTTGGGTAAAGAATTGGTTGAAGAAAAGCCAAACAAAGTCTGGATGGTTTATATCCTCGGCTTCGCTTTGTTAACATTATTGGAAACTTGCAAAGAGTAATTGAGAACTCATTGCCAAACGTAAACACAATTTTTAACACCTGCAGCATTGGAAATGCCGGCAATATGTTGTCCCGCAATCCCGCAAAAATCGCAGACTTTCAAGGGTATTGCAGTAAAAACTTCGTCCTTTGTTTAATGTTTACAGCTGAAAAATGTTTTTCAAAAATCCTGAGTCAGATGTTATCATTAACAGTGATGTCAAAAATAATACCACCCACGACTTGTAGTCAAGGTTTTTTGTTTTGCAATATTTGCAATTGATTGAAGTCAAGAATAAAACTGTTCTCAACATCACTAGATAATCGCAGTTGATCACCTGAGTTGATTCGTGGCTAAAATACTATGCTTGATCAGTCTGTCGCAGTCACTTTTCTCAAGAAAAAGTAAAGTCGATTTCGCTCAATGTTTTATTGAAAAAAGGACATCGATGGCACATTCTATCATCTTTAGTGTAATAGATCGCAAGAATAACACCATAAAATGTTCAAAACAAGGCGAGCAAAGTACTTTTGTTCTTTTATGGGTGGTGTTGAACAGAGCTCACTTTGAGGTTTTATCACACTTTTGCTGTAAAATATTTTGTTTTGATAGATTAAAATGTCACCGATACATGCCGGTTGTGAAGTTGGATTTCATAGTGGGACACTAGAACTGTTAACTTAGTTAAGTGATTTTTACCACCTGTAACAAAATGTAATCAGATGTAATTAAACTGTGATGAAGAAAAGTGGTGAAACAGAGAATTAACTCTGCAGTGTAAATTAAAGTGCTAGAGAAACCCATGAAAAACCCACTGGGCGTTAGCCCTAGTAAAGGGTATCAGGGAACCACACGAGGCAAAGAAAAAATTCTTATGACCTCGGTGGGAATCGAACCCACGACCTCCGGATTAGATCTACCGTTGCTCTGCCGACTAAGCTACGAGGTCGGACAGAGAAAGTCGGGGACGATTAAGGTGGTGAGTTGCGGCGAAGAGAAAGTAAGGGTACATATATATGTTGTGCCGCGTAGCACTATAAACACAAGTGGTGAAACAGAGAATTAACTCTGCAGTGTAAATTAAAGTGCTAGAGAAACCCATGAAAAACCCACTGGGCGTTAGCCCTAGTAAAGGGTATCAGGGAACCACACGAGGCAAAGAAAAAATTCTTATGACCTCGGTGGGAATCGAACCCACGACCTCCGGATTAGATCTACCGTTGCTCTGCCGACTAAGCTACGAGGTCGGACAGAGAAAGTCGGGGACGATTAAGGTGGTGAGTCGCGGCGAAGAGAAAGTAAGGGTACATATATATGTTGTGCCGCGTAGCACTATAAACACAAGTGGTGAAACAGAGAATTAACTCTGCAGTGTAAATTAAAGTGCTAGAGAAACCCATGAAAAACCCACTGGGCGTTAGCCCTAGTAAAGGGTATCAGGGAACCACACGAGGCAAAGAAAAAATTCTTATGACCTCGGTGGGAATCGAACCCACGACCTCCGGATTAGATCTACCGTTGCTCTGCCGACTAAGCTACGAGGTCGGACAGAGAAAGTCGGGGACGATTAAGGTGGTGAGTCGCGGCGAAGAGAAAGTAAGGGTACATATATATGTTGTGCCGCGTAGGTCGTGGGTTCGATTCCCACCGAGGTCATAAGAATTTTTTCTTTGCCTCGTGTGGTTCCCTGATACCCTTTACTAGGGCTAACGCCCAGTGGGTTTTTCATGGGTTTCTCTAGCACTTTAATTTACACTGCAGAGTTAATTCTCTGTTTCACCACTTGTGTTTATAGTGCTACGCGGCACAACATATATGTGATGAAGAAAACTTTGTTAATCGTTTTTGCTCATCAGAATCATACAGTTCCACAGTTATTTCCTTTATATTAGCATTTACAGATAAACTGTTTATCTGTAAATGCTAATATAAAGGAAATAACTGTGGAGCTCCGCTTTTAGGCTTGCCTAAATATATATATTATTCAATTAACACAATCAAATCCACATCGGGTTAAGTTACTGTTGTGTGACATTTAACCAGTGTGTACCATCAAGTAGTAAATTACTCCTTGATACCCCAATATTCTCAATATTTGGCACTTTTTCCCCAAAGAACAACCTGGCCATACACACGCCAACACAGCCTCTTCAGTCATCCCTCAGCCTTACCTTACTGAACCAGGGGAATGCGCATATGATACATAACTACTATGTAATAGCTGTGGTCACACTGCGCACTTTTGCCCTAGGTAAACTTGACTTGTTGACAGGTTTACCTAGGGAAACTTAAATTTAGAAGTGTGACCGATTTTTCCCTAGGTAACTTACCTAGGGAAAATGTTTTCCTTCGAAGCTTGAATATGTCAAGAGAACAACAGAATTTCCCTTGACAGTTACCCTACATGTTTTGAAGGGGTAAACTGAAATCCCAAGGTAGTTAGCCAATAGATGCTCGTCGGCAAATGGGCTGATGATAGATTTAATTTAATTGTGTCACGTTTTACTTGAAAACATAGAAGTGCAAGTCAAGTCCTTTGTCGCTTTTGTTGCGTGCGTGTGCGTGTCAAAGGAAAAGGATGGCGTGGTTTAGATCTAACGTGTAAGTATAAATCATTTGCAATCAGTGCGCGTTTCATTTGGCTGGATTTCCTCAAGATTTAGTTTTCTTGTTTCCTATAGCATTAACTCATCGGCTTATAATTTCGTTTCAGAAACCAGTATGCTAATGGAGACGAACAGCACCCGATCTATAATGGCTTTCTTTTCAATCGGCCACATCAACAGAATCCAGGGCCAAGTGGAGTGTTCCTACCAAATCAATTCATCCCACCAACTTCACTTCCTTTAACTCAACCAAGCGCTGTCCCACCAGTCAGTTACCAGCAAGCGAAATTCTTTCCACATCACAATCAAGCAACGCTGCTCAAGGTCGCAATCATTGGTCTTCAATTGAAACAAAAACATTAATTTTGTCTTACCAGGAGCATGCCGAGGCGCTCACTCGAGCTAAAAGCCCTCAGAGAAAAAAAGCGATATGGCAAACTATCTTAGAAGCATTCAGAGAGAGCTGCCAGGAAAATGCAATTGAAAGCAAGAAAACTTTGACGCAGCTAAAAGAGAAGTGGAAGAGTCTTGTCGACAAGTACAAGAAGGTCAAAGATAACAACAAAGCCACCGGAAGAGGACGTGAGTCTTTTGAATTCTTCGAAGAGCTTGACTCCTTTTTAGGGTGCCAGGACAAGATTAGCCCGAGATACATGTGCGAAACCGATATTTGCACCGATAGTCCAGACGGGGATTCCTCAACAGGAGAGTCAACCTCAGCGTCAACAACTGCCAGAAGTTCCAATTCCGATGGAGAAGTATGGGAAGAAGGAGACGATGACACAGCCACGCAAGCGAAAACCTCAGAACATCCACCGACAAAAACAGTAAAGCACAAAACAGAGAAGAAAGGAGAAGCAGCCGGTCCAAATCGAAGAAAAATGGATAAGCGAAAGAAAACTGACGAACGGGAAAGTTTGATTGAATTGGTGCAGGGTCAACAAGAAATGATGACGAAAGCAGAGGCACCAAGATTTCACTCTTGCTGCTTTAAAGGAGCTTGGAAAAATTTTTAACAAGAAAGAGTACTGAATCAATCGAACACAAGCTATTTTATTGCTGTTGCTGTTTTATTATGTTTTATATTGATGAAATGCAAAAGAATTACACCAATATGCAATGGCAACATCAAAAAATCACAATTGAATGGTACATTTGCACGAATTGAATTTGATAGAAAAAATTACTGTTGTGTTCATTAAGTTAATTATTCTAACCGGTCTAAACGTATATAAAAAAGCCCAAACTGAACCTGTTGCAGTACTTATAGTTCTTCTGGTGAGTTATTTCTCTACCAGAAATCTGTCTACATTTACATCTTAATGAAGAAACTAAACTAAATAATCAACAATTGCTTGTCTTATGTCGTTGGCTGCTAATTCATCATCTCCAACATAATGCACAAGATGGTTATTTAAAACATGCCCATCAAAATCATCGTTCATCAAAATACAAATGTTGTGCAAGACACAACACGCGGTAACAATGTGAGGAATCTTAATCGTGTCTTCGTCAATTCTTTTGTCCAAACACCTCCACCTCGCTTTGGTTTGGCCAAAACCATGTTCAACCACAATGCGCGCTTTGCTTAGTTCCTTGTTAAAATGTCTACAAATGGCACTTAAAGCTCCGTTGTCTTGAAAGGGACGCATCAGCCATGACTCTAGTGGGTAAGCAGAGTCGCCTAAAATGAGGGGTCGAATCTGTGTTCCATTTATATCCATGCACGGCATGGTTAAGATTCTCTTTTCTTCTGCTAGTGACCAAAAATTACTTAGTCGCAATACACGCGCGTCGTGCATGCTACCAGGCAAGCCTGTCAATACAGACAAATAGACACCCGACGCATCAACAATCCCTTAAACAATGAAACTGTAATAGTTTTTACGATTAAAGTAGTCTTCATGATTTTCGCGATCCTTCTGAGCTCTTATCGGTATATGCGTTCCATCGATTGCGCCAACAACAATGGGAAAAGTTGACTTTTCTCTAAAATCTTGTATTTTTTAATTGGCCTTTAAGCTGACAGAGTGCTTGAATAAAGTCCTTGCATACTCCAATAGCAGTAGACTTGGCAATTCCAAACATAAGACCACAAGAACGATAACTGTCCCCGGTAGCTATCCTCCATAAGACTATTGCTGTTCTATTTTCGATTGGTATGGCTGCTCGAAGTGTAGTAGCTTGACACTGGATAACAGGAGCGACAGCCATGCAAATAAAATGGAATGTTTCCCTTGTAACCCGAAAGTTTTCTTTCCACAACATGTTCAAAGCATTTGAATTGAGCACGTTTTCAAACCAGTACTGAGGCCTTGGAAGAACCCACGCAATATGCCGAGGCCGACGTTCCAGCGAAGCAAAAGCAGTAAATACACGCAGTAACGCAGCTTGTCGTCTTCTTTGGGCCCGTCGAGTAATCAGTCGCTGAAGAAAAATCACTCGTGTTCGCCTTGCTCGTTGCAACAATGTAAAAAAAAGTAATGAAAAGAGGAGAACCATTTCTCTTTGATCTGCGTGATTTTCTAACATGTTGTTTTCGATTTGCGTGCCAAAAACATGTTTACGCAGCATGAAATTTAATCCCGTCAATCCCTTGTAAATACCTAGATGTGATTTTCTTCAGTGTGACCTTTCACCTGGGGAAAATGAAACCCGAGATAAATTTACTTTGGGCGTACTCAGGTAAATTTTCCCTAGGTAAATAGATTTTCTCTTGGGCAAAAGTGCGTAGTGTGACCTCAACTATTATGTTTATACATAGTCAAGTTTTTTTTTTATGTCAGCTATTCTTGGGTGACAAGACAAGAAGGAATAATGCCTAACCAATTAAGTCAAAACAAGAATAAAACTAATGCTACAATAGATGTACTTATATTTAAGAATTTCTATGCAGCCTAAGCTGTGACAATAATTTAGCTCTTATTAACCGAGCTAGGTCACCTTACCAAAGCAAAAGTATGGAAATGGTATGGGACTGTTTGGGCCATATCTGACCTATAGGTGGGAATGGTATGGGAAGGTAAGATGGTAATATGGGACTGGTATGGGGCCAAATTTTACCAAATTTTTAACTATGGGAAGTGTGTGGGAAGAAAATTTGAGGCAACTGTTTTATGGCAAAACTATGGGAGTAAGGTTCCCACACACATCCCATAGCAATAATAATTCCTGCAACTGCCCTTACCTATGGCATTGATATGGGACATTCATTCTGTAGAGAATGCCATAGATTACCCATACCCACTAACAGATGGTCAACATGCCCCATAGATTTCCCATTGTGAAAATTTTATGGGATTTCTATGGTACATTCACTCTCTGTAGTGCAACCCCTACAGCTTTTGTTTCCCATAGATTTCCCATAACATGTTCTATGGGAAATCTATGGAACATTTCAGTGCTCATAATCACAATGAAAACTCACAGCATGTTCACACATTTCACATTGAGAATTGTATTATCTGCACTTACAAAATATAACCCTTATTGTAGACAGATAACATACAGCATTCATTATTTTGATTGAATGGTTACAATTTTGTTACATGAGAGAATTGAACAGCAACACTCCGACATACTGCTCTAATAAACAAAAATCAGACGAAAATTTTACTACAGTTTTGTTCCAGGAGAGAATCAAACAGCAACACTCTGACATACTGCCCTAACAAACAAAAATCGGACGAAAACTTCATTGAGTTTCTGCGCACCTTCTCGCAGTATGTTTTAATTCAGGCTTTAAGTTTTATGAAACGTAACAGTGTGCAAACATCACATTTTGTCATGTTCATGTTGTTGTTGTCAAATAATAGCCATCCTTCTATTTATCACTATGTACTGGAGGCACCTTTTCACAAACGTTTTGCTTTATAAAAAGTAAAGTTTTCCTAAAATAATTACATTCTTTGAATAATTGCACCCTTATGAAAAATGTTCAACTCCTACTTTTATATTTGCAGACTGTAAGTAGCAAAAATAACAAGCTACCAGTTAGCTTGTATGTGAAACAAAATTTAATCAACACAATGAACATGTAAGGCTACCTTGCAAAATGAATTGGGGCAGCTGAAATTGGGATGCACAGTTGTGGCTAGTACTTGTTATAGACAGACATGTGGCATTAATAAGGGGTAGTTTGCCTCACTGGAAACATTTAAGGGTTAGCTTTTCAATGATCATAGGTTGTTTTTATCCAGGAAAATTGGACTGACATCTGGGTATTTCCCCTGGCTCTTGGTCATTATTTACATCCCTGCTTAAAAAAAAATAGTCTATGGTACCAACTAGAAATGACACTAAATGGAATTTGGTGAAGTAAGCAGCTAATTCTGTTATAAAAATATGTAGTACATGTATGAGCAGCTTCAACTAGTGATAACAGCAGATAATTTTCTTTAATGCCATAGTAAAAGCAAAAACAGCTGCTGAAGTAATAAACAACAGACCAGGAGCTGGAGTTGTGGACAGCGCATTGGCTACAGAATGCAAGGTATTACAATAAAAACATTACATATTTTACTCAAGTTATATTTCCATGGTGTATTGTTAATTTATTTGTTTGTTTGATTGTTTTTTAAAGATCTCTACTAGATGCCACTGTAAATGAAAAGTTAAGGAATTTATGTCAGATTGTTAAATTTATTGTTAATTATGCATTTCTCGTACACATAACTTGATTTTAATTATGTTAATTTGGAGTCAGCTGTAAACATGCTTCATTAAATTAAGTTTCAGTGCAAACCACCACTATAACACCCAACATGCAGATGTCACAAACACTAAAATAAACTTTTGTTTTTTAATTTACAGATGGTGGAACTCATGGAGGGGTCAGGGGTCTTCTGGTACCCTCATCAGCAGGCTTACTGCTCAGCTTTTAAGTCTTGGTCTGGATATATCAATGCTGCGGTTGATATATTCTTTTCTAAAGAAACCCTTGCCATCTCAGATGCAAAAGGCAAGGACAAAAAACGCAAAAATGGTGAGGCACACAAGCCATTGACACCCATCATAATTGATGCCCTTATTGGTAAGTAGTGCAACACTGAATTATTTTATTCAGATCTAGAAATAAATATAAAACTTGCAGTCACAGGGATCTCTATTTCTCTATAAAAAAAGCAGAAAGAACTCATTGGGACAAAAATTTCCAATGTGGCCCATTACAATTGACCTGGATGGAAACTTCCCCAAAAGGTGGTTTACATAGTTCTATAGAATACCAAAAAAAAGTAGTTTTTTATTCTTGGCCAAAGCAGAGATAAGCCATCAGTAAAATGGAAAATGTACATGAAACTGAACTGAGAAGTTATTGAAAACCCAACAGAACACCTTACAACTGACTACCAGCACTTATTAAGGAATTCTTGTGATTGATAGGTGTGGTTGATTAAGACAACATTCCACATCTACATGTAATTTTGGGTGTTGGTGTTCATGGTATTTCATGTATAACTTAACTTGAACTTTTGTTTTTCAGGTAAAGTCTGTTCAAAGTTTTCAAAGGAGTCTCCTCTGCCAAGTCAGATAATACAGAAGATCAATATGAAATGTGTTGAAGCAAGGAGACCTCAGAGAGTACGAGAGCAAAGATCAGAATGAACAATTTTTGTAATTTAAACTGTTAATTTGAAGAGTGACTCATTCAGTTTCATAGTGTGTTGACCAAGAAGAAATGTAACAGTGTTGATTGAAAAGAAAAATGAGATTTTCATAGTGTATATAAGTATCATTCTTGGTTTTCCATTTATTTTTTAGATGCATTAAAGATGGTTTGAAGTATATGATGTTGTCACCATTTCTTGTTGATCCCATTCAATATTTCTTTCAGCTTAGAGTAATTTCTGAATCATATGGTAAAGATATGGGTCTGAATTCAAACGTCTCCATAGTATTCCCATACAAGTTGTCAGCTTTGCTGAATGCTATGGCAATGATATGGAACTTTACTAAAGGCCATAGCAATCTCATAGAGAATGGTCCAGGCACTCCAGGGTCATTATGGGAATGGTATGGGATTATTGCACACATAAAACACTATGGGGAATATATGGAACTTAACGAAATACGTAGCAGTCCCATATGAATGTTCAGTCATCATATGGTATCACTATGGGACTGACCCCATATCATTCCAAAACCAGATCCTATGGGGGAAGTATGGAACTTTACGAAATACGTAGAAATCCCATATGAATGTTCAGTCATCATATGGTATCACTATGGGACTGACTCCATATCATTCCCATACCAGATCCTATGGGGGATGTATGGAACTTTACGAAATACGTAGAAATCCCATATGAATGTTCAGTCATCATATGGTATCACTATGGGACTGACCCCATATCATTCCCATACCAGATCCTATGGGGGATGTATGGAACTTTACGAAATACGTAGAAATCCCATAGTGAAAAACAAAAGAACACACTTGGTTAAGATATATTTGCTATTATGGGTTCAATATGGGAGCTAACGTCCCATATAAAAGCCATATAACACCCACACATTAGTCATAGGTTGTCCCATACCATATTTGGACCATGTATGTCCCATATCAATAGCTTTGGTAAGGGTCGGTCTGTATGGGAGAATCTTGACATCGGATGTTTATTATATGGCCAAACAAGAAAGCAAAGGAACAAAAACTTAAATAATTTTATTTGCGTCCCTGCGCAGGCTCAAGCATTTAGCTGGCTTTCTTCTGTAACTGGTTTCCAGTCCAAATGGGACAAAAATAACTGTTCAAAGTCCAGCTTTGTACAAACTTCGTCAATAAATGAAGACAAAATTTTTCATGAAGGGTCAATGAAAAAGCTTGTGGTTGAAAGAACAATTTATGAAAAGTGACCAAAAGTGCAACTGCAATGTACGTAATGCCTATTTGTGACCCTATTTTGGAAAAGGTGGTTAAAGGTGAAAAGAAAAAAACGTGTTTATAAACGTTTCAGACCAAAACGTGTTTAAACACCGTTTAAACGGGCTAAGTAAACGTTTAAACCCGTTTACAAAACGTTTTTGCGCGTTTTTCATAAAGTGAATGTTTTCTTCAAATGAGCGTTTAAACGCTATAATTTATTCAACAGTTTAGCTGTTATGACAGATTATTCAGCATTATCGCATCAAACCAAAACGACGTGTTTAAACATCGTTTAAACGGGCTAAGTAAACGTTTAAACCCGTTTACAAAACGTTTTTGTGCGTATTTCATAAGGTGAATGTTTTCTTCAAATGAGCACCTTTTGAAATCATGGCGTTACTAGAATTTTTATGCCAAGTTAGTTTACGGGATGGTGTGTAAAAATTATTTTCGCCATCATTCTAAGTGTCAAAGTGGAAAGCTATCAGTTGTTGTAGTGAAAATACAAAATAGTAATATGAACACTTCATAATGTTGCTAAAAATGTAATGTAAGTTATGGTCATACATTCTACCAATTGCACGAGTCTTCAGCAAAAATACACAAATTACTGCTCAAAGCCTGTGTTCCAGCTTTTGTTTTTCACATCTGAAATGGCCTAGAAATTGTATAAGACCTGAAATTACCATTGCTGAGAATATGCAAATGTAACTTCATCTAATTTATGAAAAGAAATGTGTTGCTAATTTTCTTGTCGAAAATATTTCCACGTAGGTACATGAACTATCTGCTTCAATTCTGCGACACGCGGGAGCAAGTGTGACTTTCATTTTGTGATATCACAAACCTAAAACCTTTGTGCTTTAATTAGCCTGTTCATATTTATGGCAAAAAACAAAACGATTTACCTGCGTGCCTGTGTGTTTCTCCAGTTGCTTGCAAGTTCTGTAGGGGATTAATTAGCGTTCCTCCGTGGGCTTGATTCAATTCTTCCACGATGACAGATGAGTGTCAAAATGGGCGGAAAATGGGGCGAGAGCTGACTCTTCGTAATTCTTTGCTCACGAGCCACACAGAAACGTTTGCTACGCAGGCTATTGGTCTCATTAATGGAATAGCCAATGAAATTTGCCTGTTCTCACAGTTAGTACTTCACATGAGAAAAATGTGTCTTCGGGTTTGCGAGCAGCATGAATCAAACGCCCAGGAAATCGCGACTTGTTTTTGCGACGGTTGTAAACTGGGGGCTTACATCATGTTTCACGAAAAATAAAAAAGTTCCTTTCACAGTTTGTGGAAAATTAAAATACGCATTTCATGCATCACGAAAAACGTTTCTCCTATATTCACAAAATTAATTATTATTTCGAAATTCCCTGACGCACAAACGTGTTCGATGGAATGGAGTGCCTTTCGTGGCCATGCAATGTTTATCTAATGACGGGTGTCAAATAATCAAAAAGCCCCTAATGAAAACCCGCGAAGGTACGATCCAAGAGAGTAAAGTATGGCCAGTCTCGTTAATACTTTTTACCACCCTCAATGAACATTTCCTGCAGTACAGACACTGTAATAGATTTAACATGACATGCTGAGAAATAAGTTATAACGAAGTTTGGGGCCCCTATGTGAAGGAAAGGGCTCCATAGTCAGCATAGCAAACAAAATATTCCCTTTACAATTCTTATGGGACCACAGTGAAGGAGTGTAAAGACAGATACTTTTCAAGCACATTAGAAGCCCTGATATTTAAGTTTCAACGTTATCGTAGCCTCATAAATTGAGCTCTTAATGTTATCTAAGACTAAGACTAGGTCGAAAAAGAGCCTTTTTAGACCTACATATAGAACTAAATATCATGCCAATTTCGACTACCTCCACAGTGGAAACGATAGAATTATCTGTCTTATGAATAGGGCAGGCCTTTGTGTGAAAATTTTAAATATTGGGTATCCGGTTTGCGTGTTTAAAGGAGCAATAGCTCAGCTATTTGCACGATATTAGAAGTAGTTTATGTAGAAATGCTCAAAAGACTCAGGTGATTAGAGGAAAATTACATGACTACGATTGCCAGATGTAGCTCCTATAGTAAAATGGCTTTTTATGACCATTTCACTCCAACATGTTAGTGTTATTAAAGTTGCCTCTATTTTGTAAGCAGCAGCAGACTTATGCTTGCGCCATGATACCTTTCGTGCAGCGAAGTGTTGTTAACAAGGGGCAAGGGTGGCACAGTCGGTTAGTGCGCGGCCTTGGTGCATAAGGTCCCGAGTTCGATCCCCGGATCTCACATCCTTGTTTCGACTTCTTTCCTTTCAGTGTAGCTTAAGTAGCTTTAAATACCCTTAAAACGGAGCACTGATGGAAAGAGGGGGGTAAAATGAGCGCACCGTCGGCTTCCTGGGAGAATACTCTCGATTTAGAGAGTAAAGGAATTACCGACGTTAAATAAAGTGTACCTTTACCTTTACCTAACATAATTATGACGTGACACATTATGCATAGCGTGAAGGTATGCTGGAAGTTGGCACGTTACCTAAGAAAGGTTAAAAAATTTTTTCAAGAATTGCAATAGTATAAAATCCTCTGCGACCCATGCGATATCCTCAGTCATTTAGTTACAGGGTGGAAAGCGCAAATACTTATTTTAAACCATGTCTGCAAAGAAAGTGCTTATAAGATGGGACACAAAATTGTGCATGGAATGGCAAAGAGCAGTATGTGCCAAGGAAAACAATCGACCCTCCAAGCCCTGCCAGCCTTGCCGCTGGGGTAAAACTTAGAGTGAAGTTTTCATCAAGTTGGTATGATGCCTTTGTGGTTTCACCTTGGGAAAAGCAACGAAATGGTAAGGTGAATTTTGTTTGCTTTACTTTGTTTTTGTCAGACTATTTTTGATCTGGGAGATACCGTCAGTTCAGCCACTAAGGGGGTGTTTACATGATAACGGCACCACTTTCATTCCAGGGCGAGATGAAAAGTTGCACCGTGTTTACATAAAGCCGTGTTTGTTGGGGTGCGAGTCTTATAGTGCCGTAAAATTGATGAAACTTTAATGGATATGAAACGAACAGTCATATCCCGTTTACATGACACTGGAATGAATTTTTTTGCCGGTATGAAAATCTCGCTCCGGCACAAGAACCGGGGTGAACTCGCGCCGGTATGACTCGCTCCGGCATGACATTTTGTGTTGGTATCATGTAAACGAATACAGAGCCATAAGAGGGAACCGGAGTGAACTCGTGCCGGGATGAAAGTCGCCCCGATATCATGTAAACACCCCCAACTCTGGTTTGAAATAATACTGCATTTGTACTTTAACTTGTATATCAAATTCACTGTAGTTGTTGCTGTTGAAGGATGTATTTACAACTGAAAAGCGTTGTCCTTCTTTAAAAATTTATCTGTAGTGGTGGCCAATGAGCGCCCGAGATATTCTACAGTTATCGTAAAGAAATTCGACAGCAACGTGAATTTGTCATGTTATTTACCCTTCAGATTAGAAAGGGAACCCCATTACATTTTGCGCCTATTAACAACTCTGTTTTTGACAAATGTACATGCATCTGATTAATTAACAGTTTCAACTAAAAGCATGCAAGGTCAGAAGGAATTGGCAAAGTCAGCAAAAGAGCGAGAGCCAGGAACAGCTACTGCCTCAAAGAACAAAAAAATTGAAAGCGAGAATGAAGTGGAGAAAGCTGCGAAAGAGTCAGAGCCAGAGCTAGAACAGCCTCCTGTCAAAAGGAAGAAAGTTGGCAGTGAAATGGAGCTGTACAAAGAGTACACTGATGAGAGGAAGAAGACAGAATTGGCCTGG
>OX419338.1:13698071-13700571 GCA_948470475.1 Galaxea fascicularis | reverse complement strand
ACCTCGTTTCTTGTTTTCCTGTATTCCCTCCATAGATCTTCGCTCTGCGTTCTTTTAGCTTGTTGCAATAATTTATAGCGCTTGTTCATGCATTTTCTAATAGCTGAAGTGATGAAAGGCAAGGAATTTGATCTGATTTTAACTTTCCTCTCAGGTATGTGTGCTTTTATGATGTTATTATACAAGGTGTTAAAAGCATACTCAGCATCGTCAATGTCGTCAAAAGTATTCATGACAGACCATGGGGCGCTTTCCATGTCTTGCTGAAGTGCTTTTATGTCCACATGTTTATAGTTCCTGGTAGTAATTATCTTAGGTGGAACTTTATCTCTCTTAAACTTAACCACTGCAAAAACCAAGCAGTGATCCGACAGACCTGGGTCGAAAACACCAGAGTTTACAATCTTTGAGGTATTGCTGGTTATGACTAAGTCGATCAGAGTGCTTGAGGAGCTGGTTATTCTAGTAGGTTGTGCAATAACATTATGAAGATCAAAACTTGAGAGTATTCTGAGGAGACGTCTCCCCTCAGAGTTCAGTTCCAAGTCTCTTTTGGGCAGTAGGTCAGCATTGAAATCCCCCATGAGCAGGACATTTTTTCTTTTCATCCATATTCTCTCTAGTGTGGTGTAAAGAATTTCATAAAATTGTGAGTAGTCAGGGGGTCTGTAGATGCATCCAAAGATGAGTTGTTGTGAATTGCAGGTTATGTTAATCCAAACAGCTTCGATGTCAGTTAGAAGGTCAGCTCTTTCATAACAGCTAAGATTATTTGAGTAATATATCATGCATCCACCGCAGCTCTTATGCGTTCTGTCACGCCTAGTAATTTTATAACCGTCAACAGATATTTCACTTGAGTTAATATCACCTGTTAAGTGGGTTTCGGTGATGGCTAAAACATCCAGCTTGCTCTCCAGGAGTAGCAATCTTATCTCTCCGATCTTATTGAGGATTCCTCTTACATTCAGATGTGCTATCTTTAGACCTTTGTAGTCAGTTTTAGCCTTGAGTTCACTGTAGAGGCAGCCGCCACTGGTGTCGGTGCTTTCCTCTACTAATTCCACGTTGGTAGGTCTTGAGCTTATATCAGTGCAAATAGGGCAAGACCAGTCGAAGTGTTCAGTATTCTGCATTTCTCTGTAAACCCTTGGTGTTACGCGGCCGCACTTCATGTGACACCATTTGTGACAGACGTCACAACTTATGGCTCGGTGGTTTCGGAGTACTTTTTTCTTACAAACGGTGCAACAATTGATGTCTCTGCCAGAACCTGGGCCAGGATTTATTTCGACATCCCCACTGGTGGCGAGTCTAGCTATATTGAAGCCTGCATCGGAGTTCGCGTAGTATGGTATCCGAGCAGCGAAATGTCGTCTTCCACGTGGTTGAGAACGATTCGGCTTGTTTTGATGCGGTTTTAGCTGTAAACCCTGCAAGAGCATTACAGGCCCGGTCTTGTAGGTTGAGAGAGCATTCCAATGGCTTTTTGTGTGGTAAGAAGTGTTTAGGAGGCTTACTGCAGCGAGGAAGCTAAATAAAATGGCGGAGCACAGAATCCTACGTTCGGCCATCACGCTGACCGCTGACCGCTATATAACACTTTCACAGCGATTAAACGAATTGCGAGAGTGTCAATCGACTAGGCACACTGTAGGCAGTCACTGAAAAGGTCAGTTTCAAAAGCCCTTATAAGTAGAGAGAACGTATCTTATCCACGTAGTTTATTTGTCCTCTTCATAACATTTTCTTTAAAATAAAACTTCACCGAGCCAACACAGAAGCGTGCATGTATCACCTATTATAACCAGGTGACTGACAACACCTTATCATTTCCACTACATTTTTAGCATTAGTAATTCAAGTCAATACCTTTTCCCCTGAATTGTATCAGAAATGTTATGACGTAAAACAAGATAAATCAGACATCATCTAATCGGTGTGTGGGTCTCTCTGTGGTTCAGGAGCGATGAGATCTTCTGTTCCTTCTTTGCAGAACTGTCGTATCTCATTGAAAAGGTACATTTGCCGTTGATGATCTAACTTAACTGTAACCCACATAATTATAAGAACCTGCCTGACCTTGCTTGGCTAAGTAAGTTCTTATATTTTTGCACATTAAATTAGCAGATTTCTGCCAGTGGGTTTTCACTGTACCAGGGTTTTAAGAATAGAAAACTACAAAGTATATTTTACCTTCAAAAGTGAAATATGTGCGGGTCCTTTTTCTTTTTGTTGTTTGCCGGCTGGAACGTGAATTTTCATCTTGCCTGGTGCATGCTTCCAGCAGTGCAAGTACGACCATGTCCAACTCTGAAGTTGACATTTCAAGACAAACTTGCCGATGAGTGAGTACTTTTTCCGCTGAAAAACGGTTGCTGCAGTTTTCTTCTTCCACTTCATGTGAACATCCGCAGCTTACTTTGAGAAAAGATTCCACTTTTTGCTTTTCTGTTATGTCGGAGTCTCTCCATTCAATGGTGTCAACATCTTGGGAAAC
>OX419338.1:13685571-13693071 GCA_948470475.1 Galaxea fascicularis | reverse complement strand
TAGCTGCGATGAATTTTGGAAAAAAGACTAGAGGCCCTGCCAAAAAAAATCTTTTGGACAATACACACCACAACATCAGACTCGCGTGAAGAGACAATTAAAAGAAGAATGTCACGCAACCCTTTCCTTTCTTGGTTTATACGATTATGTGGCAACTAAGGTAGAGGTCTACAACGAAGATACGGGAAAACACGAGACCTTCAGGCTCTTGGAGGAAGACGAACTTCCTTTTACAGAAAACGAGGAAAAGGAAATGACCAACCAAGAGGTGGATGATTTGAACATGTGGTTGTATTTAAAGGACAAGTTCAACATTTCCAATGAGGCCTGGCATGAACTTTCAGCAAAAGCCAAAGACTTCCCAAAATTGTCCAAGCTCATTAAAAGAGTCAACGACCTTAATGCGTCTTGGACCTTAAGCCCCACTCCAGGAGAAGCAGTGGGTGTGCAAGTAAAGTTTGAAGACAGCCTCCGAAAGCAGTTGGAACGGATAAAGCTCAAGGATGACATCATAAAAATCAAGTTCAGTGGGGACGGAACTCAAATTGGTAAAAGGTTAAAGATTGTTAATTTTACTTATACTATACTGAATGAGAAAGAAGCGGCAATGGGCGAGAAAGGAAATTATATCTTAGCTATTATTAAGACAACTGAGAGTTATGAAAATTTAAAGGAGAGTCTTTTTGATCTCAGCAGTAAGATGACATCACTGACAAAAATTACAGTTAATGATAAAACGTATACTATTGAGTACTTTCTGGGAGGGGATTGGAAGTTTTTGGCTTGTGTCTGTGGATTGGGGGCTGCAAACCAAGACCATGCTTGCATATGGTGTAAGTGTCCTCGAATAGAGAGATGGGATTTTAATAAACAGTGGTCTCTTACTGACTAAAAATTAGGGGCACGAAACCTTGAAGAAATAGGCAAACATGCCAAATCAAAGAAATATAATTGTAAACATGATCCCTTATTTCCTTTCATTCCTCTTGATCATGTAGTTATAGATACATTACATCTTTTTCTTAGAATTTCAGATAACTTAATTGAACTATTAATTAGAGAACTGAGGAGGAGGGATACTATCGAGAAGAAAGATACATTTACAAATGGGTTCCCAAGGGATAAGTACAAACATATGGCAGCTTATGAAACACTACTTAGAAATCTGGGCATATCATTTCAATGGCAAATTGGTAAGGACTCCAAAAAGTTGGAATACCGAGATCTCACTGGTCCAGAGACACTAAAATTATTTGAAAATATCAAAATTTCATCAGTTCTCAATGATGAAACAATGGGTAACCAAATTCAAAATCTGTGGGCTGGTTTCATGGATATCATTGGGGATTTAAACCTTGATTTCCACTGTGACACTGAAATCATGCAGCTTAAGACTAAGATTAAAAGCTGGTTTGAAAATTTTCTTAAGCTTTATCAAACAAAGGATGTAACACCATATATGCATGCCCTTAATGCTCACGTTCCTGAATTTCTAAAGTTATACAAAAATATTGCTTACTATACCCAGCAGGGGATGGAAAAGTATAATGACTGGGCATCAAAGGACTTTTTCGTTCAACTAATCATAGAGGGGTTGCTGCCCTTAAGCAACTTTTCCTGAAGAAAAATAGAATTCAATATCTTGAGGCAGGTGGTTATATGAGGGTTAAAAACAGCTACACATGTTCCAACTGTTCTAATGTTGGTCACACAATCAAAACTTGTTCCTACAACTGTGTCAACTGTGAACATGCTACATGTTGCTCACATCTCATCAAAATTAATGGACAGTGGAAACAGAAATGTCTGCTTGTAACAGATTAACTGATGGGTTTCTGTGATATCCAGTGCAGATTTCAATTACTTCATGATGAAAAACTTTGTAACTAGACATCAAACACCACATGGCTTTCTATGCTCCCTTGGCATTTGAAGCTGCAAGAATAATATTAATTCACAGTGTGGAAGTATAATTTGACGTGCAATAACCATTGGGGGTTTATGAAGAAAAGAGAGTTTATTATCTCTACTGAGAAAGAACATTTGGAATCTGAATAACTGATATCTGCACTGGAGTTATGACAAAAAAAAATATTGTAAACGTTCAACATGTTATTTCTGCATATTCATTAAAAAGCCCCATTTAAGTATTGTGTTTTGTTGCCATCACCTCGGACAAAGGTAAACACCAACATATGCGAGTCTTCTATTTCTGCAAGGCTGTGCTCTAACAGCGCCCGGTCGCCTCAGGCGACTAACATTGGTCTCGGGCGACTGAAAAAGAAAAGCGGTAGCCCGTCCGGGCACCTAGATTTCGACTTGTGTGAAAACCCGACACGAAACCAGCGAACGTATTGAAACGGAACGGAACGAACAAAAAGAAACTTCCTCTTGCTCCCGCGCTCCCGTTAGCCCGAAAAACAAAAGTGCTGAAAGCGCAGTGCAATTCAATAGCCTGTGTGATCTGTATCATATTAGACGCACATTTAGGTATGGGTCTTGTTTCGCTTCGGTGGTTCCTCTTCCTGTTTTTTAAAATAGTACATGGCCCAGCTTTCATGTCCTAAAGCGAGCAACTGATTGTAACTGACATTTTATAATTTTACTCGCTAATTTGATGATATTTGCAGAACTAAAAAATAATCAAGGATTGTTCACGCTCAAAGTTGTCACGTCAGTGTTATGTAATATTGTTCCACATGATTTAGCACGAAAAATTATTTTGTCCCTGCCCGTGAGAAACAGTCAAACTGTACCATTTTTGCACAAGCATGCGTTGAATATCTAATTTTTCTAATGAAGTGGTTGATGCTTACGTTTCATTTTTGTGTTTCAACAGTTTCCACAGTGGAGCCCGTGATTAATAAAACGAAACCGTCCTTTATGCAAATTTTTGTTTATTTTATCCGAGGCATTCAAGATGTTTATCAGCACCATATTTGGCGACTTGCTCGCAATTGTGATCATTCGATCAAAATTTGGCGAAAACGAAAGTTTCAAATAAGAATCCTTTTGTTTTGAAACCTATTTCAGTGGTCTTGAAAGAAATTTCTAAGCGGTTTTAACACGTATGTGATTAATTTATAACAGGATTTCATGATTTCACACAAGTTCGCTAAAATAGAGTACGTGATTGCTAAATTTAGTAACTCGCTTCGCCGCCCGTGCCCAGTGAAGTGAATATTGAACGAGACAGATTTAAGATGAAACTGTTTGGCAATTATGCAGGTTCCCGGGAACTGTAAAAAGTATACAACGCTACTCTTTCGAAATGTCACGGATAAGTAAAGATTGTCATTCAGCAATGGTTCCCTCCGCCGGATGACCTACACTCAAGTTTTAATTAAACATCCTATCAATGGGTTCATCTACTTTCTGAAAATTTTAACTTTCTTGCAAATAGTAAGTTGCAATAATGAAGGCTTCCCGATTTACCCTTACTTTTTTTAATGAAAGCTGGATAAATTTGGAAGTTTATGCATGAATCAAAGTCACTGAATGAGAGGACTTTTTTTGTGTCATTTTGGCGCGAAATCGTATGACTCCATGCTGGAGTTCTTACTTTTAACCGGCATAATTTATCTTCCCCTCGGTCTGTGGAACGACGCATGTGTAGTTCGCCAACGATGTGAGAAAGGAGTATTTAGGAGATGGACCACGATCTTCGTGCGTTGTACGAGATTCTTGACTGCCAGATAGTAAAAGGAAAACCGGAAGATGAGTTTAGGGGATACCTTAGTACTCTTGAGGGAAAGTATGAAAACCAGAAACAATTTATTCATAGCCGGGAATGTAACTCCCACTTGGGTCTTGAAGAAGATAAACTGTCGAATGCTCTTATTCCTGAAGACCTTCCTTCTTCTGTAGACAAAATCTATAAAGCAGTGAAAACCACAGGGAACGGAGACTGCTTATATAATGCGGTATCATTGGCTTTAGTGGGTGATGAATCATATGCTATTCTGCTGCGATTACTTGTTGCTCTTGAACTCGCCATCAATGTCAGCTTCTACGCACAGCATCCCAAATTTATTTATTTTCCTTCTGGTGGTCGGCATCCCAATACAGTGTTTTCCCTGTGCCTAACGAGACGCGGCAACGACGTTTTCCATGACAGTACTCAAAACAGGGAATTGGCTATCTTCTCAGAGGCACGCACTGCCAGCAAGCCAAAAGAATGGAGTGGATATTTCCAAGTGTCCGCTTTATCCGCTGTTTTAGCTAGGCCAGTATTCTCCTCCTACCCCAACTGCCTGTCATGGACAAGGGATTTTGTGCATGGGATTGTCTATCCTAGAATGGCAACATTCTCGTCAGAAACAGTTTTCTTGCTATGGACAAGGGAAGGAAGTGATGATAGACCTGGTGCCTGGTTTGAGCCAAATCACTTTGTTCCCCTGTTCTCCGTTCCAAGAAATGGTACAGGTCAAAACACGATCGAGCAGACAACACAAGCGGGAAGCCTCAAGAAGAAAGCAATGCCACCTCCAGTTTCTGGGGAGATACGCAAAGTGAAAACTTCAAAAACAGATGACAAAGGTACCAACAATGGCATAAAGAGAGGGTGTTTAGAACAGTTTGGTTTTCGAAGCAAGGCAAGTTCGTTAAAGAAACCAAAGAAAGAAGATTTGCCCAGCACTATGAGTGGTTCTGAGGAAGAGCAAACTGGTTACCGCCCAAAAAAAGAAGAGTTCGTTACTACAGCAGAAGGTTCAAAATCCTCTGAGAAAAAGAAGTCAAACTATGAAGAAAAAAGAGTGCGAAAGTTCCAGTGGAATTGGCTTGCCTCATTTCCGTGGTTGACAGTGAACACGCGGTGCCTTTCCTCCAATGTGCAGTATGATTTAACGTATCCATACCCTCAAGCACAACCGCCCACCTGTGAAGTCTACTCTATGTACTGCAGTGTGTGTTCCCAGCATTCGCAGTCATCATCAGTTAATGACATATCTAAGAAGTGTGGAAGCAGAATATTCAAGATAAAAACTCTAAAGAAGCATGATAAAAGTCAAGCACATGGAAGCTGTGTTGAATCTCTGAAGGCACGCCAAAAGCCACAAGAAAGACCGTTTGTCAAATCTCTAAACAAATTGGTTAGTGCCAAGGATCCTCAATTGGAAAAGAAGATTTTGACAGCATTTACCATTGCAGCAATTGAAAGGCCTTTTGATGATTATGAAACATTCTGTGGTCTTCAAAACCTCAATGGAGCTGACCTTGGCAAAACGTACACCACAAGAAGTGCCTGTACTGAATTTTTACACCACATAAGTGACGTAATAAAAGAGGAGACTGGAGTGAAATTGAGAGAGAGCAACTTCATTTCAGTGATGGCAGATGGTGGAACTGATTTTGGTATCTTGGAAGAAGTCCTTGTCTACGTGCGTTACCTTGATTGGAAACTTGGCGAACCAGTTAGTGAGTATCTAGCAATTCAAGAGCCAAAGTCAGGGTGTGGTTCAGATATCCTGGAGGCTATAAGCCCTTGCGTATCACAAACAACAGGAATGGCAGACAGAGAATGGAAGGAAAGACTGACTGCATTTGGTAGTGATGGATGTGCTGTAATGACGGGTGCTAAAAGTGGAGTTTGGGGTCGACCTCAACAAGATCCATCAACAAACTACTTCAAGGAGTTCTGGTGTGATGCTCACAAAGTAGAGCTTGCTGTTGTCAAGTCCTTAGAGCATTATGATGACTTCATAAAACTTAGAGAAACACTCCAGAGCTTGTACAAACAATATCATTACAGTGCAAAAGCTCTGAGAGAATTGAGAAATCTTACAGAAGCCCTGGAAGAGAAAGTATCAAGGCCACTCAACGTCTTGGGAGCTCGGTGGCTTCCACATCTGCAAACAGCCTTGAAAATCGTCTTTGATGGCTACAAAGTGCTTGTTATGCATTCTGAAAACACCAAGGAGGGCAGAGTCGGGTCAGCTGGAAGACAAGGCAGAGCTACATTTTCTGCAAAGTTCTTGACATCTCTCTGAAGGGCCTGTTGTTTGCACACCTGACTTGGGACATCGTGGAGGAGGCAGCACACCTAAGCAAAGTGTTTCAAGCTGACTTTACCACTGTCACACGAGCAATGGCAGCAGTGAACAATTTCCGACTGAGATTAATGAAAATGAAAAAGACGAATGGCCCAAGACTTCAACTTTTCCTGCAGCAGATGGAGGGAATGGAAACCTTCAATGAGATCCTCATTGTCGCGAGTGATCATGATCTCGAAGAGTTCGAAACAAAAAAGCAGAGAGTTTTGGATGATGTTCTCCAGAATGTGCAGGAAAGGTTTGCCTACTTAGAGAATGACCCTGTTCTTAAAGCTGCGGCGGTACTGGATCCAGACATCTGGCCAAAAGATGAGATGGAGCTGTCCACATATGGCGAAGAAGAAGTGCAAAGGCTGGCAGATCACTACAAAGATCATTTGTTGAGAGCTGGGTGCAAGCTTACAGAAATTGATAGAGAATGGTCAACGGTAAAAAGTCATGTCAATCTTCACTTAATTGGGAGAAGTTCAGAAGAAGTGTTTGCATCAATCTTTAAAAGCCTCGCAAGTCAGTGCCATAATTTCTTGTTACCCGCAGAAATTGTTCTTACCTGGCCTTTGTCAACAGCTGTAGTGGAAAGAGGTTTCAGCAGCATGAACCGGGTCAAGAATCTCAATTAAGTACCATCCGATCCCAAAAGCCCAGAGGCCCCAGGAATTTGTCAACTCTGGCCTCCTTTCAAAGGCTGTTAGCAAGTTCTGCATTTCAAGCATTCGACCTCGAAGAGAACAATGGGTAGAGACCCATCCTGAGGCAAGAATTTGGGCTGGTCTTCCAAAGAAGGAAAGTTCCTGAAAGCTTATGTGTTTATGAGCTATTAGGTCATTGTGCAACAGAACATTTATAAGAATTTGTATGTAACTTGTTTGTAGAAACAAACACTGATGAATTTCACTGGCAGTGGTCAGTAAATTTAAGAGTGTTCCAGCATTTTAGATTGTAAGTGTACTAGATGAATTTCACTGGCAGTGGCTAGTAAATTGAAGAGTGTTTCAGCATTTTAGAATGAAAGTGTACCAGATGAAATTTCACTGGCAGTGTCCTGTAGATTTAAGAGGTTTGACCGTTTTGGCATTTTAGAATGTAAGTTAACTGGATTAATATTTTAAAAACCAGAATACTCTATAGTAAAATAGTATTGCATTATGGCAAAGTTTCTGTTAACTGTTGAATTCCTTCAGCCTTGTTTTCACTAAATTAGAAAGGTGATCCATGGAAATATTTGTTTTTGAGACATATAAATAATTATTAATGACTAGTATTAGACCAGCCTGAGACAGAGACTGAGTAATGTACATGCATCCATCTACTCTTTGAATACAAAAGATGTCTGAATTTAAAATCAATGTAAGTCATTTAAACACTTTCTTAAAATGTTAATATAACAGGTTTTGTTCTGTATATTTTGTGCTGTTGAGTTATTTTTAAGAAAGACTACATTAACATT
>OX419338.1:13670571-13673071 GCA_948470475.1 Galaxea fascicularis | reverse complement strand
GTCAAACGACCAGAATGTTCAGAACAGAGCTGTACGAAAACCTTTATCAGGTATTCAGCTTTGGAGCGCCACTGTGAGTTTGGCACACACATGAGACCCCTCGAGAGGAGAACCCTTCAAGATCGAGCCAAGATAAGTTATGCTAGAAATCTTTATGAAGGACAAACTAGGAAACGACCTCGTTCCCAGGGTCTCTCATCTTACCGCTCCCTGGAGCCAACGAGGAGAGACCCTGGTATGGGCTGGTCACGTGTCTCCCAGAGCAAACTAAATCCTTAGTAGGGATGCCTTGTTCTGAAGGTTTTGTCACTTGTTGGGTTTGTCCACGCGGGAGTGAGGCTGGTGGGAATCGTGACATCCGCCATGTTTTTCAGTGGTCTGCACTATGCCATTGTGAACAGCAGTTATTGGAACATCAATCTTAAACCAAAGCAAGTCCAGTGCCTGGAAGCAACTTATTTTGTGAGAGATACAATTGGCGTACAGCCAACGGGATACGGGAAATCTATTATTTTTCATCTTCTACCGGGGCTGTTGTTTGACAAAATCAACTCTCGAGGGGCAAGATTCAGCTCTGCTTCAATTATTAATCCTGTTGTTGTCGTAGTTTGCCCGTTGAATTTGTTAATCACCGATCAAATAAGGAGAAACACTGAGGGAAAGGTAAAAGCTACAGTCCTCAATGTGAAAAGGAACAAGAACAGTGATGACGATTTAGAGCTAGATTCGACCCAGACGAATTCTTTGTTACTGAAGGAGGCGAAATACGACAGTGTTTACACACCCAGAAGCTGTTTTGTCGTGCCAAAAGGGAACTGAACTGTTTCAAAGTGCGCCTTATCAACGATGTGTTCAAGCACTAGTTGTCGACGAAGCCCATTGCAGTGTGTAGCGTCTTTCACTGAGCCACATAGCCTACAGGAACTTGTATTTATGCTTGCAGACGATGTACATCTTTTTTAGGCGTGTTGAATTGACCTCCACTTGACATTGGCACGCCACAACTGATCACGAAACGTTTGATTGTTTTGAAGACAAATGTTTCCCTTCTACCCTGGTCTCCGTTTTGACAAACTTTATACTAAGGCGCCCCTCCCTCAAACCTTTGGTTGGTCATCTCCCACATTCTGGGAGACACATGACCAGCCCAAACCAGGGTCTCTCCTCGTTCACTCCAAGGAGAGGTAAGATGAGAGACCCTGGGAACGAGGTTCGTGAACAGACTGGGAAGAAATGCAGTGGCGAGGATGTGGCCAGGCAGATGAGACGAACTCGTGGACAGGATGAAAAAAGACTCTTCGCCGTTGATGATTTCTTAACCGCGCAACAAATCACTTCATACTTTTCGCGTATGGCCGCCAAGAAGAAGAATGTCACAGAGGCTGAGGTAGACACAGAAGAAAGAGAAAACTTGATGCGTGATGTGACAGCCGAAATCATGGAAAGGCTAGTCGCTGAAGAAGAAGAGCAACCTGTGTCGAAGGTTTAGAGTCGCCGTTCCTGCTACTTGTACAGGAGAGTAAACTTGTGCTGTATGAGTAGAGATGAGCTTCGAGCCAAACTAATGCTGTTCAACCTAAAAAGCGTCTGCCTCAAGTACGGAATTCAGGGTGTATCTGGAAACGGGAAGAAGGAGCCATATGTGAACGCTTTGTTCAGTTTCATAGAGGCGAGGCCATGTAGCTTGCATAAAAGTCTCCCATAATACTAGGGTTATTACTTGTGGTCTTTTCTATTTCGTTTGAACGATTTTCCCCTACTGAGAAGGTGCTACCTCATTTGTTTAGTTTGAAGGTAAACCTCGCAGTGGCTGTAATTAGTTATGAGGGATAGCCGTAATCCATTGGCTTTACTACACTGAATCTAGTTTATATAAGAGAGGATACCATTTATCATCTCTTGGTTTAGCTACAGTAAATTCAGGAGTACTGACAGGTGTTAAAATATATTCAGGTTTTCGTTAATGACAAATGACGTGTAGGCTTGAATGAGAACAAGGAATGTAGTTTTTCTAAGAACTCTTGAACATTCAAACTGTCTGTTGATACATATATATGTTGTGCCGCGTAGCACTATAAACACAAGTGGTGAAACAGAGAATTAACTCTGCAGTGTAAATTAAAGTGCTAGAGAAACCCATGAAAAACCCACTGGGCGTTAGCCCTAGTAAAGGGTATCAGGGAACCACACGAGGCAAAGAAAAAATTCTTATGACCTCGGTGGGAATCGAACCCACGACCTCCGGATTAGATCTACCGTAGCAACGGCCTCGTGTGGTTCGCTGATACCCTTTACTAGGGCTAACGCCCAGTGGGTTTTTCATGGGTTTCTCTAGCACTTTAATTTACACTGCAGAGTTAATTCTCTGTTTCACCACTTGTGTTTATAGTGCTACGCGGCACAACATATATATGTACCCTTACTTTCTCTTCGCCGCGATTCACCACCTTAATCGTCCCCGACTTTCTCTGTCCGACCTCGTAGCTTAGTCGGCAGAGCA
>OX419338.1:13588071-13645571 GCA_948470475.1 Galaxea fascicularis | reverse complement strand
TACAAGAATTGTTTGACAGCGATGAGGACGAGGATGATTTGAGGTTTTGACTCCAATTTTCCAGAAAACATGAGCTGGGGATGGCTTTGCCTCGACAAAAACATGGCATCATTCAATACAACACCTGGTACATGTACCACCACAAACCTTCCAGATTCCGGTTACACAGTTCACTCCTTGCTTTATTTTACAGAGGCAATGATCAGAAAGACAAATTAACACGCAAAAATGCTCAGAGATAGGAGCACCTTGTGCAATGTATAAAGTTAGAAATCTATACAGTAAGATTGTTGTCAAATTCAAGGAATTTTTCAACTGTTGCTGCAAAATTTCAATAAATAAGGCCATTTATCCTTTCAAAGGAAAACTTGCAATAAAAGCACTAATGTCATATAAGACTATTAAATTTGGGGTGGATATTGCAAGAATTTCACTATACATGCTGGACAAGATGACCACAAGATTGGTGCTTTTGGCAAGACTGATCGAATTGTCATGGAATTGGTGGCTCATCTTCACGATACAAACTACCACCATTAATTGGCATGCACTCCTTTGAGTTCATAAATCTCACCACTTGAATATATTTCTTGGAAATACCTACTAAGTTTTGAATGGATGGTACACAAGTACTACAAGAATGGCTTTCACTGCATGTATTTCTAGCATGGCCATCAAGTATTTTAAGGTTTCTTGTATTATTATCATAAGTGAAGGTACTTTGTTTAACATTAAACATGACTGGGCTATTGATTGTGACAAAATAGAATATAATTTATTCCCCATATTCATGATTTTTACCAGATCACTGGAACTGCTTATTCCCCCTAATACCAAAGCAAACAAACTCACAGCAACACATTGTTGTCCATAATTTGCATCAAATTTAACTAAATGGTGTTTTTGCACATTTTTAAGGAATTTGCGACAAAAAGAAACCCCAAAAGTGGCCACCAATACAAACAGTTTGTGGATGTAAATTTGCCTGAACAGCAACTCACAACTTTTAAGCAGTAGTGTACAATTCCATGAGATTCAAGCATAACCATCTTTGTTTCATCCATCATTATTCTGATTGTCATTAAAGTTATCGCGATCATCATCGTGGTTGCCACCAACATTGAATACGTACCCCAGAAATAAGAGGGGGACCCACCCCAAGGTGGTGCCTGTGGGAAACATTTTGTGTCTGGGTTACCTTAGTTTACTAGAAACTGACAATCTAACTAGTGCAACCAAAGAACCACAACAAGAACAACCTTAATTCACCATAGCTCACAGAGTGACTGAGTAAATCTAACTCATTTCTCGGTTTGTTGTGTTTTCAGCAAGAGTGGTCATGCCTTGAAAGACAGGTGGCAGCTGCACTTCAACACTCCAGGGAACAGGCACAGACCACAAACAATCGCAGCAATGCTAATCAAAAGAAGTTCCCTCTCACTGCATTTGCTGGGAACAAACCAGCAACAGCAATGGAAAAGATGCTACAAAAGCAGCCCACAGTGCCAATGGTCAAGAGTCGGAGAGCCAGTCATCAGTCATGCCAGACTTACCAAGGGGTTCTCAAGGCAGCATTTAGCAGCATCCTTGTGAGTTAGTGGGTCACATTCATGTGCTGTTGCCAAACAACTACGCCTCCCTTGCTTGGGTACAAGCCCTAGGCTAGGGGAACAAAGTTGAGGATCAATGGATAGAGGATGCGCAGGAACTGGTCCCATCAGCATCAAGGCCACAAAGGGAAATCATTACTACAGGCTATGCACTAGCCTTAGAACTGTGCACAAAGCTGTTTACAGCACCTTGGATAACACTTAAGTGGGAAATGTTTGCTAGTATCTTTCATTTTTGAAGCACACTTCCACTCAAATTATTGAACTTAATTACCTGTTTATACAAAGGAATCTTGCATTAATGCAACATGAAATGCTTTCTTGCATGTTGGGGTCAAAATTTGGAATGAGATACCTGCAACATTAAAAAAAAGTACAAAAAATCTTTTAAAGAATCCCTAAAAGGAAAATTATTTGATATACTTGAAACTGTAGACTCCTATATTGAAGTGGAAACGATAATAGATCAAATGAAAAACTGATCATCCATGTCCTTCTCCTTCGTTAGTATAATCTGATTCTCCTTTTCCCTCTTCATCTCTTTTCAATTATAATAATGATAACACATATTACCTGTAGTTTACTTTAATTTTGTTGCATAGCTTAATTAAAACTGTGTTATTATGTAAAAGTTAAGTTTTTCCATTTTCCAGCATGTTTGTAATTTATTGTAATTTGTCTTTTCCATTGTGTTCTCATGCTCGTCTTGTCCAGCCTAGACTAGCTTTGTGGCTAATTGCGGGACAAATCCCTTATGCTATTCATCTGAATTTGTAAATAAATTGTTGTTGTTGTTGTTTCCTGTTATTTTTTAACAACTTGCTATGTACAGGACTCTAAGGAGAAACCTGAACTTTTTCTTTCCCTAAAAGAGTTTCTCCTTGAAGGGCCATTTAAATATAATTCAGGGACAAAGCAGAGGGGGAATGCATGATCAAAATAGCAGAAAGCTTGAATCAGCATGGAATTCAGCTAGCAGAAGGGTCTGTGAGAGAAACCTTTGACTAGCTGCACCAAGCAAAGAAAGAGAAAAACATGGAGACCAGTGGTGTTGAAGTTGAATATGAAAACTATCAGGCATGAAAAGAAATTCATAAGAATGATAGAATGGGAGGACATCACACAAACTAAGGAAACATCCAAAAGAGAAACAGCAGAGGAAATGAGGAGGAGAGAAAATGGAAAAGGTGAGCACTACCCACAACGAAAACAAGAAGCAGTTACTAATGAGGAAGAGGTATTGCCAAGACAAGGTAAAGCCAGACAAACTTAGGGGATTCAAGTTCAAGTTCAAGTTTAATAGACAAACATACAAAGATAAGCACTGCTTGCAGTTAGCTACAGCCATTTGAGGTCAGCAGCGGTTTTGACGCATAACAAATTAGTACAATTCAATCTTACAGAATGAAAAAAGTAACTTACAATAAAGAAATGGGTAAAACAAGAGAAACGAAAATACAGTAACAAAGAACTAGGACTAGATGTGTACAGATAAAGAAACAAGATACTTAGCCAATTTACTTAATATTTTGAGTAAATCAAAGTGGCACTATCGTTAAATGGGGCTAAATGTAATTTAGACGAGGTTAAACTCAAGACAATGCTGGCCAGCAGTCTACTCCCTTAAGTTAGGTGGGGACACCCCTAGGGTTTTGCAGGGCCTCAGTAAATTACAGCTCCCCTGTTGATGTCAACCATTTTGCTCGTGTTGTGCCACGTGTACAGTTGCAGAAAAAAGCTTTGCTTCTTCGTTGATTCTGTGCCTGTTGCTGCACATTTTTTCCAGCGTTTCTTGTTTTATCGTTGTTCAGTATGTCATCCTGCTCCATGAACAACAGTATGCTGTCAGTATTTCAGGAATCGCCTTCTTCAGCCGAATCTTTGCCGCCGTTGTTGATCCAGTCTAGCACTCCAACAGCTTCGAACTCGTCGATTCAGGGGCAGGCTATGGCGCCTTCAGGAGCTTCTATTTCTCCGGACATGGTTGCTCTATCACACAAACCATGCAAGCAGCTTTGGCGGCCGAAGAGGCGAAAGATCTTCCATCAGGGCCCGTTGTTTCGTCTCCTAGTGCCTCACTCAGCTCATCTGCTCCACTTGTTGGTGCCATTGGGGGCATTCAGGGTTCGAAATTAACGGTTGTCCGGTTGTCCCGGACAACCAAAATTACGATGGGGCAACCAAATTGTGCTAAGTGGTTGCCCCTTGGGCAACCCAGTCTGTCGACTTGAATAAATATAACAGCTTGTTGTCTTTGGAGAGTAAGCGATACCTAAACTAAGTTAGTGGAAAGAAATAAAACGCAGAAGAAATACTAAAGTATCACGTACACTACCGTTGGAAACCGAAGTTCGTTTTTGCACAACATTCTTATTTGAATGAGCCTGTTGTGCTTTAATCAGCGGTTGGTACCAGTAAACATAGTCCATGATGCACTAGTGAGATCCGCTCTGTGATGCCGCCATGTTTGTTTCAACGATGGCAATTTACCAATTCATCTTATTATTATCATCTTAGTTAAAGTGCACCTAACCCCAAAATACTTTTTTTGCTAAAACAAATCTTTGCACCTGTTGGAAAAGCATTGCGCTCTTTTTTGTTCTTTTTTGCCAAAGGTTGGCTATTTATAGGCTTCCAAACTTACAAAAAATAAGCACCATTTGGTACATGACCGAGTGAGAAGGGGCGTGGGTCTATTCTTGAATTGACGTCACAAACTGATTTGCATCGCATTAAGTCTTTGTAAACATGCATGGTGCACTTTAACATGAGCCTCTTCCACTACTTCGGCTGTGAGAAAGTGAAGGCCGTTGGCGATAACAACAATTTGGAAGCCACGAAGAACAATGATGATCAAAGCAATGCTACGGGTGTCGCAAAATCTACAGCAAAATTAGGCAAGGCGCAAGAAAGTTCAAAAAAGGTGTCGTACATTTCAAGAGCTTGGACAACCAAAATATTCTATGGGCAACCAAACCAAGTCTTGTGGTTGCCCCAGGGGCAACTGGACATAAAAGTAAATTTCGAACCTTGGTGTTCCTTCGTTTAGTGCTGTGGGAAGTGCACCATTTCCGCGAGTTTACCTGGACCACCGTCATCAGGTAGGTCTTTCTCTTCTTTTGTTGTGCCATCGTTTATTTCCACTTTTACCGCACCCGTGACGTCCATTTCCTACTCTGCTATGAGCTCGGCAAGTTCCTTATTTGGGGCTCCTTGCGATATTGCCATGGCAAGCACAGTTCAACCTTCACCGCTGGTTGATCAACCGTTCGTTGTTGGGCCCGGTTTTTCTCCAGTTCCCGCTAAGTTGGTTTCGCAGATTTTGGCCGGGAAGTACATTGATTTGAGTGAACTTCTTCCGGTCAATTTGCAGTTCAAGGACCTGAACTTCAGCTCTTGCTGGACAGCTGTTTAGTTTTAACTTCACAGCTGAAGAAACCCCGCCATCGCATCGACGACATAGTGACCTGGTCGGCAGCCTTTACCATCTACTGCTTGATTCTTGTTACCTATTTCCCGCATCAGTGGAAGGATCTGATGCAGTACCAAATACTCATCCTTCGCACCCATCGGCACTTTACTGGGCGACTTTGGCTGGCGTATGATCAGGCCTTTTGGGAGCACACGGAAGTGGCCATTGATACTATGGCTTTAACTAAATGGTGGCTTTAATTCATAATAGTTTTGAATGGTCTTTGAAATGTAATAGTGACCATTTCTAAACTTTTTAAAAAAAATACCAAACATACTGGGTTTTTAGCCAGGAACACCGTAAGTGAGACCCAAATCCGGAATTTACCCTCGCATTACATATGGAGTCCCCCCTGGGTTTCCTAGTAGAGATGGAACTTTGCATGCTAGCAAGAAATATTTTAGGATGGTGAAAGGCAAAGGCAATAATTATTGAGCTATTTTGAAATTGACATGTGCATATTAAACGCGAGACAAAGATAAACTTACATTTAACACAAAATCAAGAAAATAAATCAGAAACTTCAAATAGTACACTAATTACAACAATAAAATCATACCTCTTTCCTCCGATAAAGACTAATTCTCCCTTAATTCTTATATTCTCTTGGTCTCTTGGCATAAAAATGTTTCTCCTAGTCTCTAGTGAACGAGGCAAAAGGGAAGCAAGATGGACAGCCTCACCGTCCGAAGAAAAAAAATGCATGTGTTGCGGCAGCACTCCAGAAAACCACTTGCGTCAAAAATGTCCCACTCGAGAGGCCACTTCGCAAAAGTCTGTCTCTCTGCCCTGAAGAAGGTGAACAAGACCGCAGCTGAAGATGCAGAGGAGCAAAACGAGACAGATAGTGAAGATGATGGCTTTTTCCTTGGAGTGCTTGGAAACAAAGAGGAGAAAATGAAACACTGAAGTGTAGATATCGATGTGAATGGTGTGATGATCAAGTTCAAATTAGATATGGGTGCTGATGTGATGGTTATCAGAGATTCGATTTACAGTCATTTCTTCAGCAAAACCAGTCCCCTGAGAGCACACAAGAAGCTATTCGGGCCATGTAAAAGAAAACTGCACTGTCTGGGTATACTCCAAGTGAAACTGCGACTAAACAGAAAATCATGTGACAAAGATGTTGTTGAAAATCTGGAGACCCCACTGCTAGCAAGATCAGGCTGTTTAGCGCTGGACACCATTCCCAAAGTTGGAACTGTCACGCAATCAGCGGACAGTATCAAGGCACGCTTTCCAAACGTTTTCAGTTGCACCACAGATCCAACGACTCCGTATGCACCTGTTGAGATTCGACTTCACATTGTTCCACATTCCCGGGAAGAGCCTGATTACTGCTGACGCACTATCACAAGTACTTGTAGCAGCAGGGTGGACAGTCCAGTACTGAAGAGGAGATCGATTTATACGTTCAACATGTATTTGCCTCCCTCCCAGCCTCAAGCACACAGCTCGAGTGAATAAAAGAAAAACAAGAAGAGGCCGAAGTCTCTCAAAAACTGAAGCAATACTCCCTTCCTTGCGTTACAACATCTCTTGGACCGAGCTGGCCCGAAATAGAGAACTGGAAACAAGAGGAAGTGAAAGAAAGATTAAGCAAAAACAGTATTACGACACACGCCACGGAGTCAAGGAATTCCACCTACTGCAGCCCGGCGATAGAGTGTGGGTCCATGGTGAAAACAAGCCAGGTACAGTCAGGGCCCAGCAGTTGGATCAGCCACGCTCTCTCACAGTAGAGACGTCTGGCAGCCTCTTATGGAGAAACAGGTCAGCCCTTCTGCCTTACTTCCATCCCATGTCAAAGAAAGACTTACGGGAATGTGAAACAAATCGATGCAGACTTGACTTACAACATGGCTCGAATGATCTCTTCAGTTCAATGCTAGAAATCGTACACCCTTTGGAACCAGTCATTAAGTGTTAATTATTTACTTGATCAAATATTCTTTGATTGTATTACCATAGCCATTATGTTACAGTCAGCACTAACTTGGCACAATAAACATGTTGTACCCCCTGAAAAAAAAAAAAGGTATCACATACAGTAACACCTCTACCTCCCCATAACGGCCACCTCTGCACAATGGCTTTTTTTTTCTGTCCTCAAGCTGCCCATTGCAGAGAGCTTCAACTGTATTTTGTTTCTCTAATCTAGAGCAGGGACAAAAACGTCTGTCCGTTCGCACGTCCGAGAAGAGTACTCTTGTATCTCGGATGAGTGTATTTCCAAAAGCACTTGTCCCAACGGACGAGTAAAATTTGCTGAAAAAAAATTGTTGTTTCTACTGTAGTCCGAGTTCCCAAGCATCTTTGAGCGGATAATCAGAACTAAAGCGGTCCAAAAGAAGGGATTAAATTAATTGTGAACAAAATGAGGTGGTTCCCTCCGGAATGCAAAGGAAATGACACCATAAAGAATTTTATTCTATCCACTTGTACTGAATTTTAACCCTTGCACTCCTAAGAGTGACTTTATAGATTTTACTGTCTAATGCCAGACGATTTTACTTGTCAAAGGGAGACCCCTTGGGAGTTAAAGGGTTAAAAAACCATCTCAAATTATCTCCCTTAACCCTTTCCTCCCGGAGAGTGACTTTATAGATTTTACTTGTCAAAGGGAGACCACTTAGGGGTGAAAGGGTTAACACTACTATTTTTATCACTCAACTTGCCAATCTGCACACAGTCACTGCACAGTGGCATCTACAAGCAAAGGAGCAGTGTTTTGAAATTAATTTGAAAAGGAAGGCAGAAGAAAGACTGTTCTGAAGTTCTGAAGTGTTTCTTGATGAACTCATGATCGCAGAATGTTGTTTACACACAGGCGTTTAACTAACCAGTCAATTTCATTTATCACCCGAGCATGCAGCCTGCCCCAAGAAAAGCCTCAGCAGTCATTCTGTTCGAACGGCTTACCCAAGCAGTCGTATGGGTGGAGACTTTCCAAACAAATGACCCAAGTCATTCAAACAAATGGTAATTTTTTCTGAACGGCTGGACCAAGCTGTTTGAGCGGATGGTAATTTTTTATGATTGGATACCCAAGCCATTCCAACGGATGGAGACTTGGAAACAGCTTGTGAACAGAATTCCATTTCAAATGGGAACCTGTTTGATTGTACTCAGCACCGTGCTCAAGCACTAAGTGTGAACATAATCTAAAATATTGTTTCATCCACCAAACTTTTATTTTATTTAAGTCAGGCTTCCTTAATGTTTAGTTTTTGTAAAATAATACAAGTACACGATAAAAGATGAAGATATCTGAATCGTTGGCGAGGGTCACTAGTGTTTACAAATGTGTTGTACGGTTGGTTGTATAGATCTTGTGACAACTGATCTCTTCCCATGGTTTGTTTGCAACTCTAAACGTGATTCCTACAGATGTTAATCAAAACAGTGTTCATGAAACAACACGTAGAGCTTTGACACCCGATCTACATGTTGTTAGTAAGCCGCGATCACAATCACTTATGTCAACACAACACAGCAACGTCTCCTATGTCAACAATAGACCCATTCGGCTTACTCAATGTTGTACCCAATTCAAACTCTTTGGGTATTTCCATATCAATTCAATATGAATGCTACATTATAATGCTTATAAAGTACACAAAGAATCTTCAGCCCAGGAGATTGGAATTGGGTACAACATTGAGTTTTTAGTGTTTGTGTGAATTGCTGTAACATAATATTTGTGATGATGTAATCAAATTAATGAGAAGCACGTGAGTAATGTATATAATTATGGGGAGTGTGTTTGAGAATAAAACAGTTGCAATGCGGATTCCGTGTGGCTCACTCACTCCTTTACAAGTTACTTACAAGATAATAAATTTGGCGACGAAGATGCTAGGATTTAATGTCAGATTCTGATGTTTTGGAAGAAGAGGTGATGGCCACAACATTACAATTACCTGCTATTCCCCCTTTCTCCGTCTCAAGCGATCAAACGACGCTCGGGCAGCGCTGTTCGAAATGGGTAAAAGGGTTGGAATACTTTCTGGTGGCATCCAACATTACTGAAAAGAAGCAACGACGTGCTGTACTGTTGCACTTAGCAGGGCCTGAAGTCCAAACGGTTTTTGAAACTCTCAGTGGTACTGGAGATGATTACGATATGGCGCTTGCTAAATTGACAGAGTATTTTGAGCCCAAGATGAACGTTCCTTTTGAGAGACATGTGTTTCATCAAGCAGCACAAGGGCCAAATGAAAACATCCATTCATATGTGACGCATTTACGAAGCCTTGCGAAATCTTGCGAGTATGGAAATGTGGACGAAATGATCCGAGATCAAGTGGTTGATAGATGCGTCTCAAACAGTCTTTGCCATCGACTGCTACGAGAAACAGACCTAACACTGGATGGGCTTCTACAGATTGCTCGATCAACTGAAGCGTTTGACTTGCATGCTACTACAGTGGAAGCAGTGCCTGGCTCTTCAGGACGGGTCAACAAGGTCTCGGGCGGATTTCAAAGATCAAGAGGGAAAAACAGAGGAAATTCACGGTCTCGTCAACCAAAGAATGCAGGGAATTCACAACCCCAGAACCATGACACGAGGCAAATTGTCTGTTTTTGTTGTGGATGCATGGGTCATCGCGCGAAAGATCCTTTGTGTCCTGCGATTGGAAAAACTTGCAGTAACTGTGGAAAGCAAGGGCATTTTGGTGGAGTTTGCAAAGGAGCTTCGAAACGAGCTACTAGTTCTCAGAACATTGCACAACAATGGAATGCAAATGATCTTCAGTCTGTTAACCAAATTACAGTGAAATCTGTACAAGTGATTGTGGACAAACACAAGGCAGTGTTTAACGGCGTTGGCAAACTGCAGGATTATCAATTAAAAATACACATCAACCCAGAAATTACTCCAACTGTACCCAGAGTCTAGAGTGCTTACAACTTTCGCAACACACAAGGGACTTAAGCGTTACAAACGCTTAATATTTGGCTTGTCATCAGCACCGGAAATGTACCAGTATGTTATTCAGCAAACTCTTCAAGGCATTCCCGGAGTAAGGAACACTTCTGATGATATTATTGTGTTTGGCTCTGACCACTTGCACGCCTTGAGAGCAAGGGACTTACGCTTAACCGAGAGAAGTGTATTTTCAGTGTTCCGGAATTAGTATTTTTTGGATTAAAGATTTCTGCAGATGGCATCACACCAGATGACAAGAAAGTTGAAGCAGTGAGGAATGCACACACACCACAGAATGCAGCAGAAGTGTGAAGCTTTCTCGGGTTGGTGAATTACTGCACGCATTTTATCATTTTGCAACACTCGCTGAGCCATTACGGATGCCCACAAGGGGTGATACAGAGTGGGTTTGGGGTAAAGCACAACAAGATGCATTTAGCCACCTTTAAGTCATTCTAACCAGTGACTGTGATGTTGCACATTACGACCAAGCAGCTGAAACGGAACTGAAAGTTGATGCAAGTCCAGTTGGGCTTGGTGCCATTTTGCTGCAGCAAAGTGGTGACTGTCTTCATCCTGTGGCATATGTGAGTCGCACATTAACAGATGTTGAGAGGAGATATTCTCAGACCAAAAAGGAGGCACTGGCGGTTGTGTGGGCTTGCGAGCGATTCCATATTTACTTGTATGGTAAACCGTTCACCCTTTACACAGATCACAAGCCGCTTGAGGTTATCTACAACCCCAAATCCAAGCCACCGCCTCGGATTGAAAGATGGGCACTTCGACTGCAGCCATACACCTTTAATGTTGTACACATGGCGGGAAAGACAAACCCAGCTGATGTCCTCTCAAGATTGCCACTGGAAAACCAGCCGTTCCGCGAAAGAACATTACAGAAGAATACATTAACTACGTCACAGTAGACGCAGTTCCACAAGCACTCACACTTGAGCAGATTGCAAATGCTACTGAGGCAGACCCAACACTACAGCAAGTAGAATGCTGTTTGAGTGACTGTGAGTGGCCAGACACCCCAGAGCTCAGGCCCTACAGGCGGGTCAAAGATGAACTGTGCATGAGCAATGGAATCATCCTGCGAGGATCTCATATTGTCATGTCTAGTACTCTCTGACAAGCAACCTTATTGAATGCACACGAGGGTCACCAAGGAATTGTGCGAACCAAACAAATGGTCAGGGAGAAGGTTTGGTGACCAGGTATTGACCATCAAGTGGAGACAATGGTCAAGGCTTGTCTACCCTGCCAGTCTGTTGTGGGCAAGTCTACTGCAGAGCCACTGCGACCTACAGTGATGCCTGATAAACCATGGCAAGAGGTACATACTGATCTCTGTGGACCTTTTCCTACAGAGGAAAAGTCTCTTAGTTTGTGAAGATGCGTGTACGCATTGGCCTGAAGTAGTGATTCTACGCTCAATTACCTCTGCTGCCACAATCGATCGTCTTCGAAAGATATTTGCTGTACATGGGCTTCCACAGAAAGGAGTAACGGATAATGGAGCAAATCTTGTGTCAGAGGAGTTTGAGGATTACCTGGCAACATGTTTACCTTCCTACTTAACTACCGTGTGACACCTCATGCGACTACAGGAGCGTCGCCGGCATTTCTACATTTAGGACGTGAGATCAGAACCAAAGTCCCACAAGTTAAGACACAGGTGTCGAATGCTGTATCTGCTGTAATACAGTCTGTAAAGGGTAAGGACCAACAGGCCAAGCAGCGCACAAAGGTTTATGCAGACAAGAGAAACCGAGCGAGTCCATCAGACATCAAATCAGGAGACAAAGTGCTGCTACAGCAGGCGCAGCAGAACAAGTTCTCAACGCTGTATGACCCTCAACCTTACACAGTGATAGAACGAAGGGGTCTGAGCCTTATTCTGCAGCGAAGAAATGGACATGTGTTCATGTGCAATGTGTTGCATGTCCACAAGTTGCATCAGAACACTGCTGTACGGGAGGAAGATGATTATGTGATGGATTTTGATCTTCCACAGGCAATGAATCCTCCACAGGCAGCAGAACAAGATATGCGACAGTCTGTTCGTGTCAGACGTGCACTGACACATCTGAGGGACTATCAATTACAGTGTATAAACTCCAAGCAGCACTGAACAAATAGTCACTGAACTGCTACTGAACAGTTGCAAGTCTTAGTATGCGAATGAGTTTCTGTTGGTTTCGCTTATTTACCGGAAAATAGCAATACTGATTATAGTTGGACTTGTAGCACGATACACATGTACATCAGTGTAACATGGGGCACTTTCATGAAAATGTGTAAAATATCCCCAAAACATCTTTACTTGCCAGATATTAAGTAATTAACATCAAACAAACATATTTGGAAAAATTTCATAGTATTATTCTTGTTTACACCTTACTTTAGAAATTACCTAGAATCCTTTTTGGGTGTGGCACCTGACTATTTGGCTTGCTTAGCATGACTATTATTGCTAAAATACAACAAAATTAACTGAGCCAACTACTTCTAAATCATGTATACTACAAAGAGGCAATTTTCTTCTTCATCTTTTCAGCATTTGAAAGGCTATTCCTCTCAGTATTCATCTCGGTTCAACGTTTGACCAACCTCATGCACTATTGTAACGCAATCAAGGTTACCTCATGGTCTCCTACTTTTTGCCCCTGCTTTGTTATAAAAACACCCCCACATACTAAGGAGAAGTTACACAGGTCTTCTTCAATGTTTCTTGTAAATTTCAACTGGAAAATGGCTTGCATTGTACTTTCATTCGGGAAGTTTTCTGCTACGAGCGTGGTGGTAATTTGATCGTTACGCTTGCATGGCGTTCAACTGGAAATATGTTTCCGATTCACTGTTTGTAGAATTTCTTCGTTTTAAACCTACTGAAGACTATAACACTTAGCAGGATATGAAGACCAGTAACTGAACTGTGTTGCAACTTTGTATCAGCAACCGTTGTTCACTGGAGGCTGAGATACAGGTTCTCTTGTGGGTAAGTAATGTTTAATTTTACTCATCGAAAGTGCTCAACAGATTTGTTTCCGATCACGAAAATTCTTTATTTCTTCATCGCCGTCAGCAATCTTTGAAAACCTTTCTTACTCGATTGTAAACAATGTTATGAACTTTACTCAGACAAATTCTCTTCTTTTGTAGATGCGTTTGGAAGTCGCCAGCCTCATATTTGTAAAGCATGGAACGCTGTTGGACCTTGAGCGTTACACAAACACATTATTGCAACCCTCCTTAGAATTATAATTCTCCCTATTTGGAAAATAAATGTAGAGGACTGTAATTTTGCGTATAGTGTCATTTTTTCGTATTTAATATTTCTGCTCGGTTGAATTTTCTAAAAGGGATTGCTTTGAGGGTGTAATTTTACGTTTTTAACTATTTCATGCAAATTAGCTGTTACGCGTTACATGCTGATTTCGTAACTATTTTCTTGCGTCTTCAAGGTTTTTTTATTCCTTGGTTCTTCCAAATGATAATTCTTTAACATATGACTTAACTACAATCCTTGCTGAAAAAATGTAGAAGGTTTGAACGAAATCCGTCGTTAGCTTGCAAAGATATTGCAAAATATATTTCAGCAACCACTGATGTACATGTGTATCGTGCTACAAGTCTTGATTTTTAAATTCAATCAAGGGGGGGATTTAGTGTTTGTGTGAATTGCTGTAACATAATATTTGTGATGACGTAATCAAATTATTAAGAAGCATGTGAGTAATGTATACAGTATATGGGGAGTGTGTTAGAGAATAAAACAGTTGCAATGCAGATTCCGTGTGGTTCACTGACTCCTTTACAAGTTACTTACAAGATACTAAAGAGTTAGCCGAATGGGTCTATTGCTTCGCCAACTTTGTAGCCTTGAAATATTGTTGCCTCTCATTACTCGAAAAACTCAACTAACGTTTTACTCAAAGATTGTGAACATGCGAAACCATGATTTGATCATTCGACTATTTTTTTATTTTTTGAACATACACTTTGCACATGAAACCTCGATTAACTTTTTTTTTCAAACTTGTGAACATGCAACACCACGCTTTGATCATGAAACCTTGACTAACATTTTATTCACACTGAACATGTAAGCGTGTGACAGCACACTTTGAGCATGAAACCTCTACTAGCATTTTATTCAAACTAGTAAACATGCGACACCACGCTTTCATCATGAAACCTTGACTAACTTTCCCTTTCACATCACAGAAACCTTATTATAAACTCCTGCCTTCAAAGATTTAGTATTTTGGCGTTTGAATGAACAATTTATGCCAAATAGAATCTGAGATATTTTTAGTGTTTGCCTTTATGCTTTGGACAACAATAAAGTTCATTAATGTTATTGACTCGTCAACGCATGCTGCTGGACAAAACTTTTTGTGGCAGAAAAAATAATGAATTGAAACTAATGTAAATGGCGCATCACAGAAACCTTGATAAAAATTTCTGTCTTCAAAGATATAGTATTTTGGTGTTTGAACAATTATTTTGTACTTAATAGAATCGGAGATATAATTTTTTCCCATGATGCATTTATGACTCCCAAAAACAATTGACTTGCCGGCGCGTGCCGAAAGGCGGAACATTTTTCTCCCACACAAAACTCTACTTGTAGTTTATAGAGATATAAAACCTTGCTTTGCTATTTCTAGGAACTATTTCCTTTCCTTTTCATTTGTAAATTGTGGCTATAAATAATTGTGGTCTCAGACGACACAAATTCGGTACCTAATATTTATTACTGCAAACGTTCGACGTTTGTTCAATATGAATCGAGTGAATGATCTACATCTATGCATGTCCCATCGATTTGGTGAACTGCAGAGCAGCAACTGTTACACTTGTCCAATTTCTTAAGCATAATATATGCCAAACTAAACGCTTCATAACTCTTGAGAGAAACAAGACACGTCTGGAGAGAAACAAGACAAGAGGTGGTAACTTACTTTTGAGCGGTACTGTAAGTTACCAGTTGCATTGAGATTCCTGTGCGATGCGAATCGTGTCATGCGAGAATCACCGAAGCAAAAATTTCTGGCATAAATTGCAGCTTGCATTCAATTTCCTGCCTCAAACCCCACAACAATTCTATGTTTTGAGCTCGTTTGAGGTATGTGGTATGCAAACGAAAATTACCTACTTTCACTTGTCTGTTTTAAACTTAGATTACTGCTGATGGCAACTTTTATGTGCTTAGCTCTAACCAGTGCGTACGAAGACAAACGTGTGACCCTCCATATGACTTTGATGCTAAAGGTGATAGCACGCTCACAACACACCTCCACTTTACAACAAAAGAAATAGGTCTTAGCACACTTAATGTGTGTCCAGGAGCACACTTCATTAGCAAATTCTTTTGTTTCATAGGACATACTTGAAACAATAGAGCGTGACCATTCGAACACTACCTGTGCATGCACTTAAGTGTGCAAGATCGCAGGCAAAGTTTAGCTAGAGTGTGTTTTGCGTCATGAGTGTCGGAAAGTCATATTGATGAGTATTGTTAGTTACCTTTCTTGAATCATCCTTAGTCTCAGTGAGAAATCCGTGTATACTAATAATATTCACACCAATCGATCGCTGTTTTGGAGTGCCATTTTCAAAACAAGATGAAGTTTCTCCCATCATTTGAAGAAGCAAGCTGGACTCGGTGTAAAGTCTGAGGCTGACATGCATGTTTTAATCGGTCTTAAGCTTACATTTTTTAGACATGCACACATAAGTCTTGCGAATGTGTTGTTAGATTCGTTCTCTAGTCTATGGAAAGCAAGTCGAAAACAGTTGAATGTGGAGAATTTTCTTTGAGCAATTCAGGTACTAAAACAAAAGAATAAGAATAAAATTTATTTTTGTTGTCGAATTACTAGTTTCACAAGCCAGGAAACACAAGCAACAGTCAAATTCAGTTCCAGTCTTCGTGTACCCACACCAACAGTGAACTAGCACTTGCAACCAATAATATTCTTTAATCCGAAAGTCATGTGTATGGCTCTCAAACAGTTCGCTTCGCGTTGTGTTTCTTCTTGGGCTTTTTAGCAAGATTTCAGAAACAACTAGCCAAATAATATGGAAAGAATAGGTAAGGAACAACTTAAAGTCGCTATGTTCAAGTAAGGAGGTTGATTTCCACATATTTATCAGTGTCTGAACTTTGACATCCAAATTCACCGGAGCACTGTTTCCTTGCTACGTCATCAAAATTGAAATAAACATTTCTTGATCCTAAACAAGTTTTTGACTACTTTGTTTTACCTCCAAGCAAATTTTAGCATGTTCAGCTGCACACTTGGTGTGCGATCTTTCGCACACTAAGCGTGACATCAAGCACGCTGAGAAAAACAAAGGAACTAGCGTATTAAACTCTTTCAAAACAAAGCAAGTGTGTCCTCCTTTGTTTTTGCAATATGTGCATATCTATGTCTTCTGGACACACAAGGCGTGTTGTGTGAGTATGTTGTGAGCGTGCTATCACCTTTAGCTTCAAAGTCATGTGGAGGGTCACATATCATGTGCAAATCCAAACAGAAACCAAAACAAAAATAACAAACAGTCCTGACACAGATTTTGCAACAAGCTTTTCTGATAACTGGAAAAATCACACTACGCGATTCGCATCACGCATTATGTGATTCATGTAGCACGCGACAGTGGTAACTTACTTTTGAGCAGTACTGTAGCATTGACTTTAAGGCAGATTTACCATCAATTCTTGGTGGGCATGTGACATAAAAGTTTATCTTTATCATGTAAAAGACAAATTGGAAATATTACCTGCTTCCTTGTTTCCAGTTCAGTAGTGTGCTTTGTTCTGAAAAAAGGACAGTTTAAATTTCAGATTTTTTTCGCAGTACATGACATAAGATGGCTACTGCGAAATGTATTACATACAGTACAGCTCACATATATCCGAACCAAAATATACGCATAATTCGCGTCAGCCCAATATGCGCATACGCGTATTCATCTGTGAACATACGCGTATGCATTTTCACACATGCGCGTATATACGCATACGCGTATGCCTGATTAGTATGTATGAGCTAACGTATTGTTTCTTCATTTCTTAACAGGTCATTGTTGTTTTCAATGGCTTGACAGCTTGCCACAGAGCAAGAAATAGTTTTGTTTATTTTGAATACGCGTAATACAGTGTACGCGCGTATGCCTTCAGACTAGTCTTCTTAGCAAAATGTTTGCTGAAACTAACATTTCACTCGACAGAAAATTAACTGACTGAATTTAAGAGAGAGAGTATTTTGCCGTTAAATCAAACATTTACCGTTGTTTTTTTTTGGTCGAGTAGAACCGGGGATTCACGCTTCAACAATCCCATCTTCATGCAGCAAACACAACCGAAAGATAACTTTTCTTTGACGCGAAGTAAAATAACAAAATGTGAGCGGCGCACCATACAACCTGTAGGAACTTCAATAAACAATTCTTTCGTCGGGGAAAAAGTATTTTACCATTTGAATGAACGGTTTGAGTCAAATATAACCGGAGATATCATTTTCTTCGGAACGCTTCAAACATCTCGCAACCGACTCGCCGTCGTATGCCGAATCAAAGAACTTTTCCTCGAAGAAAAAACAACTAAATGTGAGCGACGCGCCAGTGAAACTTTGATAAACAATTATTTGGCGAAAGATAAAACATTTTACCGTTTGAATGAACGGTTTGAGTCAAATATAACCGGAGATACCTTTTTTTTAACAAGGTCTTCGGAACGCTTCAAACAATAAACATCTCACAAGCAACTTGCCGACGCATGGCTTAACACAAAACTTTTCCTTGAAGAAAAAAATAACTAAACGTGAGCAGCGCGCCATAGAAACTTTGATAAACAATCCTTTGGCCAGCGAAAGAGCATTTTACCGTTTTAATAAACGATTTGTGTCAAACATAACCGGAGATATCATTTTTTCGGCAAGGTCTTCGGAACGCTTGAGACAATGAACATCTCACAATCGACTTCAGACGACGCGTGCCGACACACAGAACTTTTCCTTGATGAAAAAAATAACTAAATGTTAGCAGCGGGCCATAGATACTTTGAAAAACAATTCTTTGACTAAAGAAGGATTATTTCACCGTTTAAATGAACGATTTGTGCCGAGCAAAACTGGAGATATCATTTTTTTGACCAGGATCTTCAGAACGCTTAATAGTTCAGACAATAAACATTTCGCGAACGACTTGCCGACACGTGCCGAAACACAGATATTTATTTGTGAAAACATAAAGTTCACGTGTTGAAATAGGGCGTTCAAGCGACTGTTTCAATTTTCTTCTCATGTTTGGTAGTTTAAGATCAATAAGTATTCATAAACGGTAATTCGTCGGTGAATTTGCGAAGTGATCGAAAACTAGAAATATGATAGCTTTCATTGATCGGCAGGACGTCTTTAACAATATGCAAATTTCGCCTTGAACCTTTTTCATTTCCAGAAATATAATGTCCTTTGTTTGACTAACAATGCTTCACATAAAGAAACTTATGGGAATGCATAACAAAGAGGCATATACGCACGTATATACGCGCATATCTCCGCGTATATACGCGCATTGTGCGCGTATTGACATAAGCGTATACGCAAAATACGCTCGTATGATACGCGTATGCGAAGTTCGGATATATGTGAGCTGTACTGTACATAAAAACAGCAATTAACCCGTGTTGAGGTCTGAAGAGCCAAAATAATAAGAGAAGTGTGTATGTGACTGTTTGCAAGCCCAGTAAAATGAAGAAAGTGTTTGAGATAGCCAAAGCAAACTCCAAATATTTGCACTTGTTTCCAGTCGCCATGTTGGTGTACATCAGCTGTACACCAAAATGGTGCCTCCATAGTAAACTAAATAATTTTGGGAAGTACATTTTGGCAAATAACTCGCTTACAGAATATCGCGCAGCCCTGAGACTTTGACACCTTTACTTCAAACTCTTCTAAAACTGTCTCACTTTCATAACTTGATTTAATGAAAGGTTAGTGATTAAATTTTTTAATTACGTGATGTGCCCAAAAAAAATAAGAAATGAACTTTGATTACCAGTATGCTCACTGGAAAACATCTGAGCATTTTCTGTCTTAGACTGAGTTGCTTTAGAAAAAAAAATTTTTTTCCAACATTCAGCGCTCCAAGCTCATTTTTTCAATAAGTCGCCTTTTGGCGACCTTCATTTTTAAAATGGCCGCCAATGGAAAATTTCGGTCGCCAAAAATTGTCGTTTCATTAATGCAAGACACTTCATGCTACTTACATGAAGGAGCTACCAGTTTCTCCCACCTGAGTTTTCAAAATGGCTGCTCAATGAATTCGAAGCTGCGATACGCATATCCTTATGCCAGAACTGAGCACATGTCTTGCCATGCAAGAGGAACAGATTCATCATTGAATTTACACAGAAGAAAAGCTTGGTAATATTTCTTTAATTTAACGATGATTCAGTTAAAAAGTGATAAAACGTGAAGTCAACTTTATTATTTTGAGCTTATATCCTTTGGTCGCCAAATGGTGACTTTCGCCGATAATTCAGTCACCAATTTTTTTTTTCACTTGCCATGGCGACCAAAATGGTCGCAGCTTGGAGGGCTGATATTTGAGCTGTCGAACTCAGGGTGTAGCTTATCTGCAAGTACAGCTAGTATGCCTGTGTTTACAGTACCAGTCAATGATTTTAGCCTCTCAATTTTGCATTGTAAGAAATTGCCCAAAATATTGTAAAATCACCCAAATAGTGCCATGTCAGATTCCAAATACCCAATCCAATAGTCACAAAACCAAGATCCTCTTGGTATATCAACAAGGCATCAATGTGGGATGCCTAAACTAGGTCATAATTTCTGAATTCACTCTCAGCACCAAACTACCACTACCTTTGGCTGGTTCTGTGGGTAGCCAAACATATGGTGGTTTGAGTCACACTTGACTGGGATGCAATTATTCACAGTTGAAAACACAAAACCAAAGCAACAAACTGAACAAATCGGCAATCTGTTATAGTCAACCCATGCCACAAAATCTTCACTTAAAAGGTTTTCTTCGACAAATGAGCATGTAAAGAATGAGGAACTGTGGCTGACAACTAGCAGCACTGTCTGGCGATTCCAGAGCCACATGCACTCTTCAAAGTCAGGAAAAAAATCAAAAAGAAAAGACCAGGGTTTATACAGATTTTTGGTTGCAAAATTAACCCATTGACTACCGTGCCAGCCAAAACCAGCCGCAAAAGACTCCCATGCTTCAAAACATTGCAGCTTTCTCAATCGTACGAATATTGCCTTAACTGTCAGTTGTGAGCATGAAATGGAATGTCCTTTAAATTTCGATATCCAACAAACCCAAGAAACATAGCGATTTCTACCAAATATGGCCTTTTGAGTTTGGATAAGAACAAAAATGACTGTTTTTAACGTCAAAGAGAATCAGCAAAAATGCCCCTTTTTGCCTTTGTTTTTTAAAGAAATCATCATCGAAAAACCAAACTTCAACCATCATAACAAAATTCAGTTCTTGTTCTAGCTTAGAAATGACTTTTTTGTTCATATTTTAAGTTCTCCCGAGCGTAGATACAGCCTTTTGTTCCAGTGCATTCGGGCCTTCCCGCCATTTTCAATGTCTCAACCGCATTGCATGCTGGGAAATAACGAGAATTTTTGACAGCGCCCCGTTCCTTCCCCCAATTCTTTTACATATACACTCCGACCTACCACTAAAAATTCTTGCTTGTGGTGATCTTCATTGCTCAAAAATTCCAAAACATGTGGCAGTAGGTCGAGAAATTCATCAATAGTCGAGTCCCAAAGGTACTAAGTGTCTGACCGGCCAAATTCCCAGTTTGTTGAGTAACAAGCGAAATTCAACAACAAAGTACAGTCGAACCTCAATTATCCGGACTCGTCGGGACCTCGGTAAATAGTCCGGATAATCGAAAATATGAATAATAATGAGATAAAAATGTAAGCAAAAGGTATACAGCAAAGAAAACATCATTTTAATTGTGAAACTTACACAGTCTGTAGAACATTTCTTTGTCTTGTTGCACTTGCGAATTTTGAAAAGCACACAGGATAGTACGCTATTTCAACATACTTTTGAAAGGATTATTGGGCTTTTTGCGACTTTGAGTTTTCAAGATCACAACTAATTAATATTCATGAAAAAATTGGGACCAGAGAAAAAAGTCTGGATAATCGAGGTCCGGATAATCAAGGTTCGACTGTACATCACCTTGCTCAATTCTTTGAGAAAGTGGACTCTAACCTACCATCATGCTTAATGACGCTCATCAGGCAGCCACTACAGATGAAAAAATAGCTGTAACCTTAGCTAAAATGCAAGCAAACCAAACTTTGGCCGTTCTTGTAACTCCATGGATGAAAAATAGCTACGTCAGAATGAAGTTTTCAGAAACTTTAAGCCTCCAGTGCCTTAGGACAGCACCACTTTCCATGGTAGTTTCAAATAAAGAGTCAAAATGCTATGGATCATTTGTAGGTGGAAAATCACTCCAAAAACATAAAAACAGCTGGTAGTAAATGGGTGAAAGACTTTTTCAAGACTTTTTCCAAAATGCTTATTTCTTTTCCTGGACTCAAGTTTACAGAGTTTAGTTTTGGTAAAAGCAAGGTTTTAACCCAAGACTCATACTTCAAAACTGCTTTTGCTCTTGATTTAGGGCCGGCTGCAATCCAGGTCTTAAAACTCTCATTAGCTTTCCACTTGGCAGAGAAAACACGCTTCCCCATTTTTAAAATAAAAGGAAAATGCTGAAATATTTGATCAATATAAACCTCCAGAAATGCAGAACCAAGTTTGTCCCAGGATGCACTGTGAATGTACAGTAACCACAATGCAATGCTGGCATGAGAGAGATCTGTTCGCCAAAGACGAATTTTAAATAAGATTTGACTACCTGAAAACATTCACTTAGCAACAAAGCATAATACTCCAGACTTACCATTTTTCCAAACTTTATCTTTATTTTCCAGACTTTTTCCAGTTCTGGTTTGCGAATTTCCAGACTTTTTCAAGAATTCAAGACTCTGTAGAAACCCTGGAAGACAAAAAAGGTCAACAATGCTGGGTATAATACATGTAGGAGGTCACCCCTCCAAGTAGCAAGCCTAAAACAGGGCTTAACTTCAGTGACAAGCAAGAGCACATGGCTAATTACCATACATGCAGGGTGTCAAGTGACAAATGACACTTAGAAAATAGGAAAATAGGTATGACAGTGGCCAAAAAATAGGAAATAAATAGGAATTCTCACCCCAAAAATAGAAAAAAAATAGGATTTCTTTGAGTTCTATCCTCTTAACACTCCCAACAGCAACTCTGTTCCACAACCCAACGCTTAAATATTTAACAGGCACCATGGCATACATCCACAATTCATTGCCATATAAACAAAAACAAGTGTTACCACCTGTGTTACCAAGCAATACAAGCGAAATCAAAAGCACTGAGAAAGTCTGGGCACGAGTTTCAGAAGAAATCACTGTAAAGGCTTCAAACTGGTCTTTTTTTTGACATGAAGTTTCAGTGTTTTGAAGAATTTATCAATTTTACTGGCAATTTTATTTCAAATATTTCAAAATGTTTCTGTGTACCTAGTAAGACCCTAAAAAAATAGGAAAAACTAGGAATTTCATGAAAAAATAGGAGGCAGGCCAAAAAATAGGAAAAAATAGGAACTTGACACCCTGTACATGACTACGAAACTTGATCAAATTTTATACGTGGTCTGCCTCTATGGCATCCCACTTTATAATCACTGAATTGAAGTGAACTTATATTTCCAGAAACAGTTCACTTACAGCTATCCTTGGAATTTTTTGAGAATATTGATACCGTAAAAACACGTGTATAAGCCGCACCCCCAACTTTGGCACTCGATTTTGAGAAAAAATAAAAACTTTAAAAAAGTCAATGAATGAAGTTTGATGCCTCGTACGTGTAAGCTTAGTTTGTGGTAAACATTAAGTGAACTTATTGGGCGAATTCGAATGCTTTTTACTGTTAAGTCTTACTCTTCATACCTTTTCTGGATGCAAAATTTAGATATCCCAGATTAAAGAAGCTCTTTTATTAAGATTTCAACCGCATTTTAAAAGGCATTTCAAAAGACCAAAGATAGCATGAAACGAGCAACAGCTAAGTAACCAGGCATCTGGGTAAAGAGAAGACTAGGCACCAGTATCAAATCTGCTGTGCGTGGATATCACGTTTACCGAGAAGTGTGGAAGCCATCTATTGGAGAAAAACTCGGCACCAAACAGGAGTTCGACAACCCCTTGGATAAATTTGCAGTCAAAGTGACTAAAAACAACGAAACGGTTGGTCATTTGCCCCGTGAGTTCTCCCGAATAGTGTGGTATTTTCTCGCTCCTGGTGGAGAGATCAGCATCGATGTGATTGGCCGCCGACAGCATTGCAAGCAACTGTGCGGAGGAATGGAAATTCCATGCCGGCTGGAGTTCAGTTGCTCTAGCAAAGCGAAAATCGATCGCTTAATATAAAGGAGCTTCTGGCGAAGATTTGTTGATAGAATCCAAAGAAACAAACGGCTCCTGTAGGAGCCACCACTTCTAGTAAAAGCAATGAACAACACAACAGGTTTCAGTTTGATGTATATTTATTTATCGAAGTCTTAAGAGGTATTTATGACCATTATTGACTTCCCAATGAGGATGGTCTCGTAGATGAGACGCACCACCACTTTCGAGGCCAAATTTGGGGTAAAAGAGTGCGGCTTATACACGACTGTTTACGGTTATTCCCTTATTGTAGGTTATAATAATTATTTATGGACCTCTGTTAAATTGTGGACACCAATTAGTTCAAGGTACATAAATCCCTCTTCAAGGACAGAGTGTGCTTTCACAGATGGCTGTAAATTATCACATGAGCTGTAGACTTTCTTGGATCAATGATTTTAATGTGGATTGTTTTCAGGCTTTATCTTTAGCCCATTGACTACCATGCCTGCCAAAACTGGCAGAGGCCCGCACAAATTCATGTTCCATCCCTGCTTCCCCTAGAGAGAATCTTTTTGTCTCCAATTGTTGTACAGTAATTGTCTGCAGGTAGGCCAAACCAATCAGAATCCACTAACTGTGCATCTATTTCACAGTCTGAGGGACTGTCAAAGAGAAAGGTTTTTGTCACACGCACTGATGATCAAATTTCAATTCAAAATGGCTGTTGCATCATTCACCTGTGAATCTTCAAGGTCTCAGCTTGCTGATTTCTGAAGAACACAGCCTTTTAAAACTGTCAATAAAGACAAGTTCTACGGAACACTTGACGATGTAAACAGCGGAAATCCAAAAGTTTGTAGAGAAGAAAATTAATAGTTTGATGGTTTTGTCAACACACATTTGCCATAGTAGATCATTGGAAGACTGTAGACTTTTTGCATAATGTTTTTGGACATCTTCGAATCTACCTTGAAAACTAACAGGCTTGAATATGAATTCTTATTGTGCATTACATGTACACAGATTCGTCATACTCAAAACAACTTAATAAAAACACTCTTTCTGTAAGTAATTTCACAGTTTCAATTCGGGGACGCTGTAAAGAGGCAAAACGCATGAAGAAACCTATCTCTGCAAATTTTTGTGTCATACTGAGCACAGGACAAAGAGTTGAACAAAGAGGGTATCTGGGACAGGCAGCAAATAGGTCAAGATTGTGGCAAAGCACCAATTGGAGGTAAGGGGAGTAGATATTTTGAAGATTACAGGCTCAATCAAAACGGAATTGGTCTCAATCTAGCCAAATAACCTACCGTGCCTGGTCTATGTCGTCAAAGTGTGCTGGGAGTGTTAGCCACGTGACTTGTTCATGCTCTTGCCCCAAATCTGAGTCTAGCCCTACCCTAAGCCCCTAGAACTTAACCTGAAGGTCAGAAAATCAACTGGGGCCCTTAAATCCCAACTCTTGCCCTGTCCTTCACTTAATCTTAGTCACTGCTATCCTCTAGTGGTGTCAGAAGCACCAGTCACGTAACCTCAATATTTTGTTAAGCAAAATTAGTATCAATAGTGCTTGGTTTGCATCACTAGTGACTTACAATGCTCTTGCATTGCCTTCAAATAGCTCTACTCGAGGCGAAAACTGAGTTTGTCAGGTGAAAACACAGCCTTATCTGAATCAATATTTTATTGAGGAAAGTTTACTGTCTTTTTTCCGTGTCTTAAATTAATGGAAACTTGTAACCACATAATCTTACCTAAAAAAACCCAAACCCTCAAACACACACTGAATTTGTTCATGTGACAACAGCGTCAGATTTTGCTGCAGATTTTCCAACATTTTACCTTCAAATTTGTTTTTTGGGCAATTCCTAATTGGCAACAGTTGTCCTTTATTTGAAAATTTGGAAATGTAACTATCTCTGACTAAAGGAGTGTTACTTTTTTAGGCCTGTAAGTTGTCTGCTTAAACTGCACAGTAGTATTTTTACTATGGATATCAAAACATTGAAGAATGTGAAAACTCACAAAGTAGGTTGGTAGTTAATGGGTAAATGCTTTGTCGAATGCAAAACAAGATTTGCCAAAAATCATGCTCAATTCAAGTCCATAGATTGTGCTTGAAAGTGACTCAAAATCCACTTGTCTTGCTTTTGGCACAGTCAGCTTTACTCAAGGTAAAAATGGAACACATTTTCTCTTCAGGTTTAAACACAGGGTTACACAGGGTTACCTGTGCATGTGTTTATTCACAGAATTCTGTAACTATACAACCTTAGCCACCCAAATCAAAATCCTTGGAGTGCATGACAAATTTGCCCATGTGACAACTGGGGGCCATTTTTAATAAATAATAGGTATATTCTGCTTGAAATTTTTGAATTCTATATTTGACTACAGGGGTGTTGTTGTTTTTCAAGCTTCAAAGTTGTCAATTCCTAATGCACATTGGGTTGTTTGTAACTGATTGCTACAAAATTGAATCATAAATACACCATGCAGTAATCAATAGACCATTTTCAGAAATGCTGGCTATTTATTTTCCTTTCATGTGCATGTTAATTAGCCTTACCAGCCTCAGTTTAAAATAAATTATTTTGAATTTTGCACATCCTGATGAGGCTAGGCTGTTTTTACACATCATATGACGAGGCTGCTTCCTGGCAAGGCTTATTAGCAAGAAAACAAGATGTCTACTTGGGTTAATTTCAACCACTGTTGTCAAACACACATTACTAAGACAAACACTAATGACAGTCTTACATCTGACCACAGAAATTCATTTGCATCATGATGTTTTCCTCTCGCAAATCAGGCATGATATAACTGCCAAGACAGAAATAGTTTAAATTGCCACAGCGCTTGTCCATTTTCAAGTGGAGAAAAATTAGGAGATACAAACATTTGTTGTTCTCCAACAAAAATGGATTCAAACCAGGCACTTTAAGCCACTACTTGAATACTCATCAGCAGCATGGGATCTCAAAACCAAAGAAAATGTGAAGAAACTGGAAATGGTACAGAGATGTGAAGCTCGGTATGTCTTAAACCGGTACAATTATGTACAAAGTCTTAATGAAATGCTACAGGAATTGCAATGGAACACCCTTGAAGAAAGACAAAAAAAGGATGCATGTTCTATAAAATCCACAATGACCAAACTGGAATAGACACTGGGAAATATCTGAAGGCGCTGGGCAGAGTTAGCTGTCATGTCAGTAACCAAGCTCAACAGGTACAGCTGTAGCATCCACTTTCATTGATTATTATAAATTCTCCTATTTCCCAAGAACAATAAGCGAGCGGAACGCTTTGCCAAACAGGACAATAAATGCCTCTTCTTTGACGGCGTTCCCTAGCTGCCTTTACTTTAATTTATAATGGCCGTGTTTTCACGACAGCCGCTGTCTCGCTTAACATTCCTGAAGGTGTTTTGTTTGGAGACTTTGTTAAGCGACTTAAAAATGATACGTGTTTTCACGAGTAAGATTTTATTTCATTTAGGTAATATGAGAAGAGAGCACGTGCAGATTTGAATTATATGGCGGGAGATCCAAACAAAGCTTGTATGTACGTCCTTATTATAATTACTGTTTTCATGCGCTTTGTTTGTGTCCGACGAAGAAATCAATTTGAGCAAAGGCTTCAATTGCCTGCACTTAGAGGCAGGAGGTAAATAACGGAGGCTTATTTTTTCCATATCTCGAGGTAAACGTTCCAATTTGTCTGCACATTTAGTTCGACAAGACATGAACATCAGACGAGCGACTAGAGAAGCGAGTAGCTGCTGCTTTGTGGCGGCTTGCAACAGGAAATTCATACAGGACTACGGGACTTGTTTTTGGAGTTGGAAGATACACTGCACTAAAATTGAAAAATGAATTTTGCTCAGCACTCAAGTTTCGAGGGAGGAATGAAAATAGCACGCGTGTTGTATCTCAGATTTGACAGTCCTGTCAGATGTATAACCACACGTGACTCCTCATTGGCCGAAATTAATTACCCACTCTTAAGCTACCTGGTTTGGTGGCTTACATGTAAATTTAATGAGAATTCCATTGAACTTTGCCAACTCGCTTAACTTTAAGCGAGTTGGAAAAGCAACTGTTTTCACAGAATTTCCGGTTGTCACTCGCTAAGCGACCTCAGAAACCGCTCGTGAAAACACGGCCAATGTTATTTATTACTTTTATTTATTTATTTATATATTGACCGCTGGCCGATTTCCAATTTGCAAGAATCATCAATTATTGTGATGGAGACAAATAGATAGACAGATAGATAGATAACTGTAGATAGACTGGGTGGGCCTACCGTGGCTACCAAAGCACTGAAGAAATGTACAACTATAGATCGAATTAGTCACTTTAATTTGCTACTTTCTGATACTAATTTCGTTCTAATTATTGCCACTAAAAATGCAAATACAGACCATAAGCAACTTAAACATACGTCTTAAACCACAAACTACAAGGGGAAAAGACAGAACACCAGCTCACCTTTCAAAACGTTAACAAGAAGGCGACAGTTGTCGCCCGTGCGAGAGAATCACGTCACTAGAGGCTGCTGAAAATAAAATAATGAAAATATCACACTTAACATCCGTTGCAAGTAACTCTTCTCTTGGCTTACTGCTGGTGATTAAAAAACCTGGACTGAACGTATGCATTGAGGCATACCTGTTCTTCGCCTGGATGCCAAGGGGCGTGCACGCGCTTGAGGTCGATAAACCGTTCTACTCGAAAACAACAACTGATTATCAACCGTTCGCAAATGCAATGATCAAGCACTAGTTTCAGTGAGTCGTCTACCCATATGTTTCGTCGAGATACTTTCTCTTCATCGTGTTCATCTTTCAAAAGCAGTCTGTAGCCAAACCACGCTGGAACTCTTCCCTCAAAATACGAATAGCAACGGATCGTGCCTCATGCAAGTCGCGCGAACGGCGCACGTAGGCAGCAAAGGGTTATGGGATGGGAAACAAATGACGTAAAAATGTCACATGCTACACCTGCTTAGGTCTGGGGTTGATTCTTCCTACATTTTTTTCCTTTTTCAACTCCGAAAATCAATATGCCATTTTCGAGTTGTATGTGTGAGACTGATTTGACTGATTTCACTCCTTCGATCCATCACTCTCCCGATCTCTCGTTCCTCTCTCGCTCACTGAAACAACACGCAAAGAACTCAGGTGAAAACATGGTGTACAGTGCGCACCTTAGCTAAATCGAAAAGTTGTTTTAGTCTTGTTTCGTTTCGTTTTGTAATAATCAATTATAATTTCATTTATTGTTTATACACCATTCGAGGTTGGACCACCTGTGAACCAATTTTCGTTTCCTTCGGAAGTTCGAGAAATCGGGATTCTAATGTATTTGAGTGAGTAAGATTTAAAAAAAAAAGACCTTAGAGATCCTTTAAAGTCTATAATATTTTTTGGCTTCATAGATTCTCTTCAATGGAATAGTCATAAAATCATCGAAAATTATGGGGAATCCTGTTGGAAAGGCGAAAATGAGATTCTCTTGCTAAGGATGCCGAAAGCCCTGATGGTCCTTGTTCTCTACCGTGTAGAATGATAATTTGCGGGAGTTGCAGATTGGCATTTTTTTGTGTGTGTTTTGCGGGAAGAAATTTTTTTTTATTAGAAATCAATGTCAATGTTCTCGTTTACGTCCGATATATATCGCTCTAGTAATACAAGTTCATTCTGTCGGACTGAAAAAGGCAGTAAATTTTTGTGACGTTTTTTGGCGCTATTTTTGTCTGCAGAATATTATTTTTGCGGATCGAGGACAATCCGTAAAATCCGCAAAATTTTCTTGCTAGACGTTAGTAAGCTTCCCAGGAGAGGTTTTAACGGATCTGGTCCAATTTCACCTCCTCTCCACAAATACGACCTCCCTTAAACGATTGCGCGGTTGGCTGTCTTCCATTGTGATAACGATTGATTTAACAGGTAGTGCACCCTTGAGATGAACACCATGACCAATTTTTTCCTTGAAAAGTCTTGATGAACTAGAGCGGTTTTCAGTTGACTGTCCCCAGTACCAATAAACTGCATTTGCTTTGGTCCTGCATTACTTTGCTCATGACTGGCCAGCAAAACTCGCGACCCTTTTTCAACCAACGAGAAGAAAAACCAAACCAAATCGCGCCTTGCACGCGCGCGTTTTCCCGCGCTTTGCACCGGTTACATGAAATTAATTGGAACTCTGATTGGTCCATTGTGCTGTTTATATCTGTTTCGATTGATTAGAGCCATTATGTTTGTTTTGGTTTTACGATATTCAGTCGAAAACCGCCGTAAAATGTGTACAATGCTTGCAAAAGATGTAAAGTTCAAGACCGTACGAGAAGCGCTTGCGTGAACATTTAGCCACTGATATGGCCTCTCGGGTATTCAAACACTCAAAGAACTCCAAACAATGAAGTGTGTACGTTCAGCGACGTGTTTCAGAAGCCTGGATCATGTCACAACTGATTTCAAACTCAAGAGAAAAGAAGTACTTCACTTACAATAGAAAAAACGTGGTTGAAATCATTATCTGTTCCATGTCAATTTAAATTTAAAGCTCTCCTTGTAACTACTCATCGTCACAAATTCTTTATTATACAGCTACACCTGCATGATTTCATAGGCATAGTAGGTATACCTTACAAATTCAACTTTGTAATTCTTACTTACCCACCGCTTTCCAGAACTCCTTACAACAAGAAGTATCACTGTTTCTACGACAGGAATGCCCACAGAAAGAAGAATTTTGCCGTAGGCGTTCCACCATGACCCGCCCTCTAAGCTAGAGTTATCCGTAGTTTCTCTGTCTAGTCTGATGTCAATCATTGAAATGCTCAGTCTATCCCAGCGCAAACGCTGTGTTCATTAATAGTTTAAAACTTTATTGAGTGCGACGGTCAAAATGACCATTTTTGCTTTTCCCTCCTTGAAGCGCTTACGGACGCTCCTTACGTTTTTGTTCGGATAGATTTTCCTGTTTTGGTTTGCCACACCTTATTCCTGTAGCGGTTGTTTATGAATGTTCTCTAACAGGTCGTCAATGTCTCTACAATTCACGCACCATTGCATGTAAACGTTACACCTCAGTGGCAGTACCAACACTTTCATCGCCTCACTTCCGCAAAATCAGCAATTCAAACCTTAAAACTCAGAAAGAATTTACTTATTATCTCATTCTTATCAGAGCTGTCGTGTAGCAATAGTATCGCACATAAATACTGACCGACTCTAACCTCACCTCTCTGGTCTGCAACCACCTTAATAATAATAATAATAATAATAATAATAATAATAACATATTTATACAGGATGACCATTTCAGTTATAAAAACTGCTATCAACATGGGTCCTGAGAAATTAAGTCGGTTATGCAATAACTGACTTAATTTCTCATGAATTTAATTTCAGATTTTTTTAAGTTCAGTAAAAATTTAACGGAGTTGATAAAGAAAATCCAGAGTATTCCTTTCTCCGACAGTTTCCTAAACCTTTATGCTCTGGGGGTAAATATCGAAAAGCAGCTTCCTTAGAACACAACTGATTTAGGAACTGAAAGGTTGTCCTCGTAAAGGGAAGACCAGGTTAACTGACAAAAGGAGGAAAAGATTGAAATCATGTGCCACACTGGCTCTTTTACTGTTCTTCTTCCTGACTCTACTTAATAATTACTGTTGCTGTAAAGCTACATTTCTAGTTACTACATGGCTATTGAAGTGAGCAAATTAGCTTAACGTTAGAACTTTCTTGTTTGCGACTCAAACGGACAAGTTTTATGTGTCATGCATGTCGTGCGTATTAAGTTAGCTTTACAACTATTTTCCTCTCATACTCTAAGATGTGAAGCCCAAAGGTGTCAGATGCTTGCAACGTCCTTTCATGCTTATTTGAGCGTAGCGACAGCTGAGAACACGTTCAAAGTGGGGCTAAATATTTGGACGTGTTCATATCATCGCATCAGCAATTAAGCTCTCATTAGTGTCACAAAAATGTTAACAAACCATGAAAAAGTCGACCTAAACTCAAACGGGTCACCAAGTGGCATGCACCACTGGAGGAATAAGCACCTTATCTGCCAGTTTTACTTAAAAATAAGTTCGTTAATTCAACCGGCCGAGAAATAGACCCTTGAGCAACCTTTTACCGTTCATAAAAGTGAAAAGCGAACAGAGCACAAGAACGTACTTACTGCTTTAAAACTCGTATTTCATTGGCCATACTTTATGATTTCCTTCACTGACCCAAAAGTTGAAGTACTATATAGAGAAGTGTTGCTTAGTGACAAATGGTCTCTGGTATGAGAGTTATAGGTTAAAATGTATCGTACAAAGTTCTGGTAACTCGTTAGAGTTTGATCAAATATGAATTGGGGAATCCTTTGTCAAACCGCCTCAGAAATTCGGATGAAACTGTAATGAAACACTAAAGTCTGCCTAATAAAAATGTCTTCTCTATCGTTCCTCGCTCCCATAAATCGATTTGGAAGCAAGCGTACGGTCATTAGTCGTGACAACACCTTGGAAAGATTACTTTTGAATACATTGTTTGGAGCCATGCAATCCACAGAAATATCTCCGTGAAATGCCAAAGAACGATTTGGGGTTACGATAGGGATGGTAAAAGATAACTAATTTCAGTATTGTTCCTGCCCTGGTGGCTTCGTCTGGAGTATTAACAGACATTACAACTGTGGGTACTGCACATGAAATGAAATAGAACCATGAAATTTTGGCTGTAAATTACAAAGTTCCCCAGAGGAATCGCATTTATTCTGAACCTTCATATAAAGGGAAAGAAACATTACTCCTCACCAAAATTCTTTTTAAGGGATCTTTTAAAAAATTCTTTCTTTTATTGTTGTTTTCCTATACTTCTATTCATGCAGCGATTAGTGATTTTCGCGCGCTTTGGAGAATCTTTTCCATATATGGAAAATTAGAGTATCTAATGTCACGCTTCAAGACGAATCAAAACGAGGTTCAAGTTTCATTGAGTAAGAATAAAAAATGACCGGGGCCACTTAACGTGCATCAGTCGTCCCCAGGGTACTACAAAACTCTCTCCCAAATGTCTAACACGTCGATATGCAAGCTTTGGTGGTCGTCTTTCTTCTAGCATGGTCTGTATTGGCGACCTCGAACGAAGAAAGCGACGAACACGTCCATTTTACCAACTCTTGGGCGGTTCACATCGACAATGACGACATTGAGGAAGTGAGCGATATCGCGAAAAAATACGGCTTTGTCAACCAAGGTCAGGTAGGTAATTCGCATAACACTTCACGGACTCGCCAACGGCTGAAGATCTGAGCATTTTAACTCTACTTTTGTTTTTGAAAGAGGGTTAATTTTCGCGAGGTTCTTCAAACGCTTAATTTATTTGTTTTGTCGGGTGCAGTCCTACCAGTAACCGGTCATTTGTTTTTGTAAGGACATGGCACCAGATGTCACTTTTAAGGGATCAGCAACTGTAAACATGTCCAAAAGACAATACTGCGGTTGCCTTTTTTTTCGCAGATAGGAAGCCTTCCAGGATATTACCATTTCGTCAAACACAGTGTCAGAGAAAGGTCGCGAAGAAGCTTGGACGATCATATCGAGACGTTGTTGACTGAACCCAGAGTAAGATGTCACCCCTTAAGTTCCCTTTGATTGTTCTGTCTTTACCGGTGCATTTTAAATCACGTCAATATCATGGCTCGCTTCCCGGTAGACTATAGAAATCTAAAATCACAATGAAGACTTCATAATGACAGTACTAGGAATCAAGCTTTTCGAAAATCAGTTGAGATATTTATTTTGTTTGTCTACACGCATTTTAATCAAGTCACGGTTCTTTGAATATTTTTCTTGTTTTGTTTTCTGTTCACTGAGTTCGGATTCACCGGTCATGGTCATTAAGAGAGCGGAACTTTAGTCAATCACCGCGATGACAAAAAAATTTGGACCGTTGAATGACAAAACTGCCTTGGGTTTTAACCAAACGTTAACACTAAGACACCACCTTCAAGTAATGAATCGACATTCAATTTCGAAACGTTTATTGTCAATATATTAGCTTTTAGAACGGTTATTTATATGATTGCCTTGTGAATTTGGACACCCGGGGGGCGTGTTTTCGGAAAAAAATTATTTTGTGCAAGATCACTACGAGCAAACATTTCTTATCTTTATATTCAATTTATAGTAGATGTTTCAGGATTAAAAATCCGTCGGAGACAATTTCAGTTGCCTCCGAATTTCATTCGCATCTAAAACTTTCAACCAAGTTAAGAAAACCGTGTGTCATAACATGTAACTATCGATGCATACGGTACCAAGGACAATTAGGTTAACGCGAAATGCCTGTGTCATTTCGCGTTATTTATGTACAATTTTTCTTTTCTTCAGCGGTCTTACCATTTTGTAGTTATTTCTTTGCCAGTTTCTCTATTTATGGCTATCCCGTCTTGCAACCAAGAACAACGGTGAATTCGGTTTACATCAAAATGCAACAATTGCAATGCAACAATTGCAGACCGCGCAAACTTCTGAAACGGACAAATATTACTAATCTATTCCTCATGTTCATATTGGAAAAAACGAATAGCCACTCTGGTATATGTCAAACGGGTAAACCATACCAGTGGACGAGGCACATCTATTAACAATTATCTTGATTTGCTGATGTGGTTTTTTAAAACTTCTTTGCACGCAATGGCGCGGTCTGTGGATTTCCAATATAGCACGACACAATTCATATCATTCCAGGGAAACTTTTTTACAGATTATTTCCTTTCCAATTTGAAGAAGAAGAGAGTAGTAGTGAAACTGTTGGACTATATAAAGGCATGTAAATGATGTTTATGAAATAAATCATATGTGAACTGCGGAAATGACATCAAGTGAACGATGATCCTCGCAGTTGTGATCGCAATTTATGCAATTGCGTAAAGAAGCCTGGAAAAAATTCAGGACTTCAACGGGGTTTGAACCCGTGACCTCGCGATAGCGGTGCTTGAATCTACAACTGACCTGCTCCCAACGTCAGTGGCTTCATAGCTCAGTTCAGGGTTAGAGCATCGCACCGGTATCGCGAGGTCACGGGTTCAAACCCTGTTGAAGTCCTGAATTTTTTTTCAGGCTTCTTTACGCAATGTTCGCTTGAGCCTCTATTTCAAAGCGAGTCTAAGTGCGAAAGTTTTGTGATGGTAATAAGTTCAGCGTTCCATACGAGCGAAAACTCATTTTCATTACAAGGACTTCGCACTTAGACTCGCTTTGAAATAGAGGCTCAAGCGATCTCGGAAATGGCCCAACTGCAAGGATCACCCTTCCCTTGACATATAGGCCTACAAAACAAAAAATGTCTTAATCTTCGGGACTACTTTCCCTTCACCAGTGGGACTCCACTGAAATGAAAATAAAAGCAGGTGTTTGGAGATAAAGCAGAACCAGAGGAAGGAATGTATCCTTGGTGTGTTGATCAAAGCGCACTAAACCAGAGAATTATACGTGGAAGAAACCGTCTTCTGTACCTTTACTCAAACAAACGTGAGGCAGTTTTAAGCTCAGAAGTTTGTTTAAAATTTTTTCACACTCTTTTCCAAAAGGGTTGTACAAGAGATGCACTGATTCACCCAGCTCAAACAATTTAAATCGGTTCCCTTTCTCAGGTAAAATGGGCAGAACAGCAAAGGATTCTGGAGAGAAGCAAGCGCGACGACATACCAGGAGAGGATGAATTAGTGCAGAAATCGATCGAAAGACTGAGACGAGATACAGCCGTCACAATCCGTGATCCTTTCTATAGAGACCAGTGGTACTTGGCGAGTACAATACACTCTTAATTTTTTTATAAGAACGTTGAGCCTGAGATTAAAAGTAACCAAAATTTTAAGAACATGTTAAGAACATACCGAGGTTGAGAGTTAGTAAGAACGTCGTTATTTAGCTCAATTGTTTTTGTCAAGTTGTGAACCCCTTGCATGCGTTCAATAGTTTTTGGAAAGCCAAATTTTCCAAGAGTTGGCTGTCCCGACATCTTTTTCGCGGCATCAGAGCAAGCCGCGCAAGCATGTATCAAGCGACTCGATTACCACGGCACGTCGTAGGAAACATGATGAATGCACTTTTATAGGTTTCCTGGTCACGCCCCGTTGATTTATTCAAATACTATACCATGTAACTTAAGAACATCTCAAGAACGTTTTCAGTCTGAACTACTTTTAGTCAATCCCATCTTTGGTGGTTACAACCTCTTACCCAGCGACCAAAGGTAACATAGAGTCTTCTGGTCAATGACTTAAACTGCTGTATGATAGTAATGGTTTCGTCACTGATCGTCCTTGTAAGTGGGAGCTCAAAGGCTTATCAAGAGGAGAAGAAGCGATAGTTCAGAATTGGCTGTAAGCCTTGCGCTCTCTAGTGGAGTGGAGAATACAAGACAAACTGCCCATGAATTCAATGCGTGACTACCTAACGAATCTGTATGTGACCCGGTATGTGACAGTCCACGAGCGATTTCGAATCCTTTTTCTTCATTACCTGTCAAAGAGCACAAATGAAGTAAAAAAACGAGACGTGCTACACGACCCCACTTAAAACCATTTATCAGCGTGCTCTAGAAGAACGTGGAGGTTAAAAATCCATGTTATTCTCGCTTTTAGCAAAACATTGGTCAATCGTCTGGCCCCAGTGGGACTGATATTAACGTGTTACCGGTATGGGCACAAGGTTATTCGGGAACAGGAGTGGTTGTATCAGTGCTAGATGACGGTAAGTTTATAAACTACTTTCAACTTAGCAGCCTTATTAAATGCCAGTTTTGTGATTGGGCCGCGATAACCACAGCTGGTTTTCAGGCTTTACGGATAGGTGCCGTAATAGTTTTATCTTTTATCATTCACGCATGCTTTGCAAAAGCTCACTTTTATTGCATGATACCTAAGTTTTAATATTTTAACAAGTATGTCATTATTTCTTATATATTTCTTATTTTGTTAATGAATACGTAATTCAACCTTTGGTTGCAATGTTTTTCAAATAAACTATCTATCTATCTCTGGTGCCAAGAAAATGGGGCAAACAGAGTGTGATCTGCCTCATTTAGACTATCATGGAATTTGAGCAGTTGAGCGAGTATCAGTCTACCGAGAAAAATCGCGCGTAAATGGGAGGCGACGTAGTTCCATATAAAGGTTACTTGTTACCCCTCGGATACAAAACCCGGAGCTGAATGTGTGTAGTCTTATTTGGGGGGTATACATATGTATGCATGCCAAGCAGTACTGAGAGCAGCACTTTCGGGCAACACCTTTTGCAATTTGGCCGGCCTGATGTAACAGTGCAATATCGTCCTGCGTCTGATGTTTTAAATCTGCTCAAAACTTTCAATCCTCTTTTTATCCTTCTCATAGCTTATGTCACATTTATGAAATTCTCTGTTTTCTTGTACTTCCTAGGTGTGGACCACACTCATCCCGATCTGAAGAACAACTATGTGAGTTCGTTTCTATTCCAGGCAGATATGCTTAATCAACTAAAGACAACACGTGCCTGACACTGCACTAGCTCCGCGGTTTGGCCTAGCACAACTTGTGTAACATTTGCCTGCCACTCAGTGGAGCAAAAGCCGATCACACGTTGTGTCTTTCGAGGCACGGTATCAACTTATCATCATGGCAACCACACTGCTTCCTGATTGTTAAGATTTATCAGCATGGTAAATATTAAGAAGCAGGAAGCAGTATGGTTTCCATTCATAGTGGCTGAGCGGATGCATATGTGTAAGCTTCTGGTCACACTGTGAAGCTGGTGTAGTGATGTAGAAGTCAATGTAATGTACCTATAGAAGACATTGCAAACCTTGTGCTGTCTTTAGTTAACTTCCGATGAGTTCTTAAGGAGGCTGGAAACGGTTTTTAGCTGCACGCGCGCGCAATCTACATACGCCATAACTAAGATACACGCGTCGGCTGAATGAATCAAAATCAAGCACACCGGAAGTTAAATACTGCGTGAAATCGCGAAAACCGGAAATAAAATCTGCGGGAAACATTTGTTTTTTTCTCGAAATATTACTCGGTGACCTATCTTGATTTTTTTGCATGCACGTACGATTCACGATGGCACTTCAAATATAACAGTTTCGAGGAAAATTATCTAGTAGAATTTTCTGTAAGTCATAAAATGCGTTTTTTTTAAGATGTATTGAATTCTACTAGTTAAAGTTTTTCATACTGCCTGAAAAGTTAAAGAATTTAGGGAGCTTACTAACAAAGGAATAAAAACGGTAGGTCACCGAATTAGTTTTTCAGATAATTTACAAAAACTGGCATTTAGAGGACCTTTTTGTGGACCTGGGGCGTTGCCATGGTAGCTGATATGATGTCATAGGCACCTTTAAAATATAGCCAATAATAGAGTTCCAAGGAGACATAGTTTGCCTACACCATTAAATATCCTTCTTTGTAATCTTTCATCGTTTCGCAAACACTACATCAACGAAAAACCCTTTCGAGCCGAGATGAGGCCCAGGGAAAGTTCGCTTTAAGGTTACTTTTAACCCTCTCGCAATCTCTTAAAATGCTCGTGCAGTTTAGTGACATTGACACTTGTGCACATGTTATTTACATACCTTTTGAAAACGCCATTTAATTTTAACTGAATATCCTAATTACAAAGCAGTACAGAAAAGCACATTGCAGCCGACGTATTGCTTAATAGTGAATATTGCCCCGAAGTATCGTGTCATTTCATCCTTCAGTACTACTGCAATTATATTAATGTGAGACACTTATTCAGCCCCAAGTGGTGTAGCCTTCTTCCCACTTTAATTTTGTTCCGTATGTGAAACTAATCTAGAAGAGACATTTCATCCGACTTCTACGTATCTTTTACTTGGTAGTTGTTTTACAGACTACATGTGCAGTAAAGTTGAAAGTTTTAAAACGTTTATTGGTTAACCCTTTTGCGCTCTTGGTAGTACGAACTCTCTTAGGGGATTTTACGAATTCATAGGAGTACAAACGGTTAAGCCTTTGCTTTTCATATCATTGAGGTCCGACATCATTGGATTGGCTTACTTTTAGTTTTGTTTTGCCTTGTGTTTAGGATCCTGACGCAAGCTTTGATTTTAACGACTTTGATGGGGATCCAAAGCCTCGTGACGAAAATCTGGAAAACTGGTAAAAAGAAAAGTGCCTTGTCAAGGCGAAATTAATACAAAAAAAACCTTTCACAAAATGTGAAAAACGCCTTTGCAACAGAGAGACTTGTCAACTCTTTACTGCTAATGCAAATTTACGTAGTTTAGTTTGGGGTATATTGGGAAGAGTACTATTGCGCTTAATCAAGAACCAACACTCACGTCTTGGACTGATTGACATATACAGTAGGAAATACAATCATGTGTATCGAGCTCATTTGACTGACGCAGAGATATCGATCAACATTATTTTCTTATGAATGGTTGCTATCATGAACCTTATCTTATTGAATAACAATGCAAACAATTCGTTTTCTAGCCACAAAATGAAATCTAACGGGTGAGCATTTCACCTGTAGACACGGCTCGACTGTACATTCTTTAGCTTGTTTGCTGTGATCGTGACGGTTGTAAAGTGCTGTTATTTGTGAAAATGAATTTTGGACATTTCGACAAGTTCCAAAACGAAAGTAATATTCATGTAGTGTTAAATGGAAATTCAGGGCCATCGTCACGAAGGTAAAGATAACGCCTAACGTCTATAATCTAATTGTTTAGCCACGGCACAAAATGTGCCGGAGAGGTGGCAGCCCAAGCGGATAACGGCATCTGTGGCGTGGGAGTATCGTTCAATGCCAGTATCGGAGGTGAGGCTTTTCAATGGTATCGATAATTGCCTCCACAGCAAGCCACATCTAAGAAACGTACTATTATAATAAAAGGCTCGTCCTATAACAAGAGACGTCAACGAGTTGGGGCGCATAACTCCGCATCCTACACACAGCTTATAACTGTACAATATCGTTCCCGCGTTGTAAACAACGTTGGCCGCAAGCTTCATCTAACTCAGTGTCAACTGGATAATCATGAGCTTTGATTCGTTTCGCCAAGCCTTCGGTGAACAGCGTTCATCGGTTGTGTCCGGCCAAAAAAAAAATTGGCCTCTCAACTGGGTTGACGTTCAGTTTTCGGGAGTGATTAATTCAAATCCATTGAAACACAACTTATCTCCTGCGTTCAAAGGCGAAAAGACGTTGTGGTCACCTTGCAATTCTACCATCAGACAGGACAAGTCTCAGTAACAACCCAAGCAGTGTTCCCTTTCTTGATGACAAAATAATTTCGAAATTTCATTAATTAAATATTCCAGGAATTCGGATGTTAGATGGCAAAGCCACGGACACACTGGAAGGAAGCTCGCTAAGCTACCGTTCAGACTACATCGACATCTACAGCTGCTGTTGGGGTCCAAAGGATGATGGAAAGAGATTCGGCAAACCAGGTTACTTGGCGAGCAAGGCGCTTCAAATTGGTGCGGAGAGGGTAAGGGGACCTTTAGTTTGACGCATAAATTTATAATTGATAGCGATTAAGGTGATTCCCTAGTAAAAGAACCCTCCATAGATTTCCGATGAAACTTGGTATGCAGTTGTTACAGGACAACAAAAAGAGGTGGTTACCATGCTTGTTTTCACGCCACAATGCTGAGATATACGGTTATTTAGGTGGCTTTTGGTAACCTCCGTGCGCAACAAATAAGCTCGATTATTTTTCAATGCAGCGTGTTCTTATCACACAGAGTTTGACTTTCTTTGATTGTTTATTCTCCTACATCGCAGAAAAAAATGTCTTCAAATACTCTGCACTTTTTATCCTTTAAAGGAAACATAATTTGGACATGCACTGTTGGGCCCGTTATGTCTCCCTCTGTATAATTTATTATATTTGCCAAAAAAGTAGCCATAGATTCCTGCTAATTTTTTTCTCAGTTATTGAGGATACTGTTCTCATTGAAATTATGAAATAAAATATGGGGGTCACCTTACTCCTTATTGTGTTACGGCTGCTGATAATGTGCGCATTCCAGGCATTCTCTTGTAATTCCGAGCGAGGACGCATAGTACCAGCCACCCGATGAGTTTTGTTCGTGTGGCAAACATTTATTTCTCCACAATCTGAATTGCAGCAGGTAATGTACAGGAAAGATCCTAATACTGGTACTGTTTTGTCCATTACGTTGGACAATTGTAGTGGCCTGACATCCAACTTTACATCCACGATCGAGGGCTTCTGCGAGTAATTCGAACTCAACAAGACGTCTGCCACTTATTTTACTAACATTCTGAATACATAAGGCCTCATCACAGCTAGGCAATTTGTCTACCGAAAGTTTTACTAAATTTTTTCTTCGTTCGACCTCCTGGCTACTCCGAAAGCGCCCTTTTTTGTCATGGGACAGGACGGCCCTTTTTACGGCCGTCATCTTGGATGTCGCAATGTTATGCACAGTAGGCGATGCGCAGTGCAAAACCAGAGAATCACCTGAAACGAATCGCAGAAGACCAAGATTACGTCATCTTTGAAGGATATGTTTCGTTTCCTGTTCAAATAATGTTGGGTTAATGCGGGAAAACCTTAGCCCAGTACCAAAAATTTGAAGCCACTTTTAAATGGTTTTTGTGTTGTTAGGATCCCAAAAACCAAATGAAGTTTTGTGATAATTGATAGCATAATTCCACAGTTAGTCTGTCGCCTAAGAAGAGAAGACGAAATGGAATTATCCCACATCCCTGGTTTTTTCAAAGTCAAATTTAAGAATGCTTCAGTTGCCAGACGTTATCGAGACGTCAGGAAAGGCCACGTTTCACCGTTAGCGAAACTCATTACCAAATCAAAGGGAAATAGTAATCAATAGGCCATTTCCGAGTTCATGTCTGCCTCTTCTTCAAAGTGAGTCTAAGTGCGAAGTTTTTATGATGGTAATTAGTTCTGCTTTACATATGAATGAAAACTAATTTTCATAACAAAAACTTCGCACTTAGACTCGCTTTGAAGAGGAGGCAGACATGAACTCGGAAATGGCCTATTCTACAGCTACCATTAGACACCAGTAGTTACCGGTGAAATGACCATTTTTTCGCCTGTTTCGTCCTCCAGGGTCGTGGCGGTAAAGGTAACATCTATGTATGGGCGACTGGTAATGGAGGCCTGACGGATGACGACTGTAACTGTGATGGCTATACCACCAGTATATACACCATATCAATAGGTGCCATCAGTGATCACGGTCTCTCTACGTATTATACTGAGAACTGTGCGTCCACCTTGGCAGTCACCTTTTCTGGAGGATCGCACCGAGAAACGAGGGAGAACAAAATTGTAAGTTGCCGCAAGTTTTAAGGGCCTTTCTAGTTGATCATCAGCGCGTAAGCCCATAGGCTTTTTACTGTCATTGTTACTGTCACTCTCAGTGTCGCTTTTAGCAAAATGCACGTATTTCGCCATGAAAAAGATGATTAAGGCCTCATTGTCATTTCTGTTTTCACTGAAAATAATATTGGAGTGCGAAAAAGCTAAGAACCGACCGACCTGTTAACATAATTTAAACTGAGCTTCAAAAACTACGTGTTCGCGTCAAGTGCAGTCCGATCACTGAATGGTGGTTTTTCAAGCCATTTGATGGGATTTTTCCTTCTCCATCCATTCGTTCAAATGCTTTTCCGTCCGTTCCTTTGCAGGTGACCACGGATCTACATCACAAGTGTACAGAGGTATTTAAGGGGACGTCATCCGCAGCCCCACTGGCCGCTGGAATGTTGGCTTTGGTTTTAGAAGCAAAGTAAGTTCTTGCTTCAGTTGTCGAGTTTTAAATGTGAGCCTCTATAGAAAACAAACTTTCCTCACGACGGGTCATTCTAGTTTAAAGCCACATTATCAGTCCCAAAATGAACGCTATTCCTCATCACGTTGGGCACTAATTTTCTTATGATGATAATGAAGATGTCATTAGGTTTGACCTTCGGAGTAGCGCTTAGTTTCAACCCTGCGACATTTAAATCTTCATTTGGACACTATTGGAAGCAATGATTTTTGACTGTCGAGGCTCAAGGAGATCACAGACATTCTAGAATCTCTTGGTTTAGCACACCTGCAAGCCTGTTTTCCCCATCCTGTTTCTCAGAGCGTTGGAATCTGGCAACTTGTCGCGCCCTTTCCTCCATCCAGCGCTTTGACTCGCGTATTCTGTATATTGCTCCAGTTCTACCGACATTAAATCTTTGGCTTTTCTTTAGTCCTAAGCTAACATGGCGTGACGTGCAGCATGTCATTGTGGAAACTTCACAGATAACAAGTCCGCTCGACGAGGGATGGAAGATCAATGGCGCGGGTAAACGTTATAATCGCAAATTTGGGTTCGGGCGGTTGGACGTGAGTAAAATGGTGAATAAGGCATTGAAGTGGAACAACGTAGATAAGCAAAGAATATGCCATGGAGCTGCACATACTGCATCAAGGTTTGTGTTAAAGTTACCTTGATGTAATTTTAAAAAACAACACAGCGTTCCTTAAGAACATGTTTCGACAGAGTCTTCTGTCATATTCAGTTAAATTACAAAGTACCGTAATGTACTCATTGAGGTGGAATTTGACTAAGTTTCATTTTAGGCGAACAAATGAAAAGGTCACGGTGAATAATAGCTGGATACTGTTTTGGATCGGCTCAACGCATATTGCCATCTGATCTTAAAGTGTAATTGTTCGGCGGGGCCATGGGTTATTGTTATGGAACGATCAATTATGAATTTTCATTGCATATCTGACCCTTCTGATCACCATAGCCTGTCTGAAACTTGTTTGTGGAAACAACAGTAGTAGACCGCAACCCTCCCAGAAAGACTGCTAAGGTGCAAATCTGAAATATTTACAGAGTTACCTGTCGTTTAATACACGACAGCCCGTTGAAACCCTCCTATCTGATACTGGTATGGTCTCAGGTACATAACGAACCGTTCACCTGCAGCAAAAAAAAATGGCCCACTCCTGCAAACCAAGGTTACTGAGGATTCCTTTGGGTAATCCGCGATCGAATGTTGAACTAATACATGAAAAGTAACAAGACTCCCAACCACTTGATGATGATAAAATATAAGTCACTGGCTAAAACAACTGGACATCCTCTTCTTCTGTATTATTTTCTTATGTTATTATGTTACCATCCAATAGACATATCCCAGCTTCTGGAAGTCTCATCCTATCAGCCAACACATCAGCATGTTCAAGTACAGCCTCCGAGATTAGGAAACTTGAACATGTACAACTCAACATCACACTGCAGCATCGTCACAGAGGAGATCTGAGCATCACACTCATCTCCCCATCGGGGACACGGAGCAAACTGCTGGCGACCAGGCGGAACGACCATTCGGTCCGCGGGCTTAAGGTAGTCTGGCCAATAAGATGTCTAATTTTTGCTTACTATCATCATTATCGTTACCATTGTCAGCATCTTTATCAACATCGTATTCATAATCGCAATGAGAGTCGCCATCGCAATCGTAGTCGTAATCGTTACTGTTATCGCTATCTTTTGTTGTCACTATAATTTTACAACAACAACAAGTAGCTTTGTTTGCATTACCATGACTTCATCCAGTATTGCAAAAGCACACATCTTAACAAGAAAAATATAATAATGTAATAAGAAGGAAAATACAAACTGAAGATACATCAGTCTGATTTAGATAATATATTATTACGCTAATCTAAGCAAAATAGAATGAATTGTTATTGTAATTGCCGTTGTAGATGACGTTGTTGCTGTTGTTGGCTTTCGTTGTGTGGCAGACGGTGGAACGCGTCCACACAGAGTTATCACCTTGTTCCACACGTTCGGTACCAGTACTGCTGTTAGGCGTTTTCATGTTTGTGTTTTCAATTGGCTATAAGATTAACGATACATTACACGCGCACTACTAGTAGCAGTGTGTTGCGTGGTGTATTATTCGAATCTTTTTCATTTCGGTGGTTAAGCGTTTTGCTGATAACAGTGTACCTTTCTTTTTCTAGAATTGGGTGTTTATGACGGTACATTGCTGGGGTGAGAATCCCAGAGGACTTTGGACTTTAGTTGTAACCGACAATGACAACAACAATCACAAACATTACCTAGAAAAGCTCACTAAAGGAGACGAAGAAGATGTAACAAGAATATTTCTGGACAACACTGGAAAAAATCAGCAAAATGCTCGTCAAGACAACATTTTGAAAACGATGGAGGACACAGCTGGAAGGCTTTTCAATGGAGGCGGCTATGCAAAGATTCCTCACCGCAAGAAACCTGATTTTAGTAATCGAAATCCTCCAGGCGCAGACTCTACGAAGACAGGGCCAGTAAGGCATCATGACGTTAGAACGAAAGGAGGGAAGAAACATTACTTGAAAAGTGAAAGGAATGGTAAAACTAAAGCAAGAAAAGGAAAGCAAATATCAAAGGGTTTGAAAAGGAAATTTTTCAAAACTGCCGCTTCACATGCAATTAAGGGTTATCGTGCTAAAAAGGCGGCGCAAAAGTATACTTCATCCAAGAAACTGCCCTCAAAAACAACGTATAAGGGAAAACACAGAAAGCTAAAGGACAGTTTAAGGGATAAAAACAAAGATGGAAAAACAATTTTAAAGCATAAGAAGACTACGGGACGAGGATTGAACAGTACTTTGACTACGCTGTCTAACCACGCGAACACGTTGAACAATTTAACTGCATCTATATTAAAAAAAAATAATAAATCTGAAAACGCTACGGCTCTGGACCTAATCAAGAAGTTGATATCAGAAATTCAACAAAATCCCTTGGTGACCAAAATTGCGTTAGAAGCATTAAAAAATCCTGCCATTGGGAGACTATTTGGCATCGATTTAATTGCAGAGGAAATGGAAACCAACCACAGAAACGCCTCACTAACGAAGACGGCGGGACAGGAAATCAATAAGTTAAAGAATTTATCGAGTATAAGAAACTCGTCACTTAGCACGGCAAATCTTATTCCCGGATCAATAGAACTTGATTCAAAGGATGCCGACGCAAATCATACGAGCGATGGAAATGAACCACTTACACGACCGCTAAGGGTGAATGCAAGTAAACATGAGAGTGTTCAATTCTTCCAAGTGTTTAAAGATTCTCAGGGAGGTATTCACAAAACGGACGCTAGTGGAAGTGGTATTGAGGACAGTGCCAATTACTTGAACTCGGGAAGTGGAGACAACATTGATCGAAAGGGATCACAAAATTTGGAGGAATTTGATGTGTTAAAATTTCAATCTTTGAAATGTGTGGGGTCAAAAAATTGTAGCGACTCTCGGGAAGAAGAAACCGCTGTGTCGAGATCTCAGAAGCAAACGATGAAAATAGCGACAGAATTTGAAGGAGAAGGTGAGGCGCTCGAGCAAAGTGATGGAGGTTCAAAAGAGAGTCAATCCGGTGATGGAGATGGAGACGATTTCTTTGAATATGTGAAGGAGGCTGTTCAACATGATGAGGACAACAACGATGTACTTCCTGACTTTGGAATAGATGTCAAGAGTGTCATTAAGGAGAAGATAAGACCTTGTAGAAATTTTCCTTGGGAGACAAAAAATAATTCGTTTGTTTCACGTGGGGTCCCTTGTCCAGTAAATACCACGAACGCTAATGAAAGGGAAAAAGAAGACAAAAGTCTTGCACATTATCTGGCCGTTGATAAGTTAAAATCTGCTGCAGAGGACAACGTCTTTGATAGCAGAAGGCGAAATGAGGAGAGTAGTTCTTCATATAATTCTGAGGGAGACAGCGAACTTAAAAATGGTCGAGATTCTTTAGGTTCTAAATACAACGGCAAAGACTTAGAGGTTTTACAGGAAGCACTAGAAGACCAACTTACTCGACTGTCAAAGGATCCAAATTCTAAGAAATCCAACGCGGAAATTCTAGCTCGAGTTAAGGAAGATATCAACCTCGGTGATATAGATGATTTGGAACTATTAGAGTCTCAAATCACAGACGCAAGCACTGATCTTTCCAGAGTGGTCAGAAGCCTATCCCCAGAGGACGAAAAAATAGAAGATGCTGATGATTATGAAGATACAACACCGGAAACGCTATATGGAGAATTCAATAACGGAGAAGAGGAGTTAGAACCGCGAGGAATATCATATCAAATGCGTAAACGAAAATCATCACAAACTTACTATGTAAAGCCGGATAGATACGGTAAAGATAATTCAGGAATATTGGAATCTTGGACCTTAATACTTTATGGAACTAAATAACACTATTTTTACGCCAGTTAGACTTTGTAAAGAATGTTTTCCGATGTCGTAAATATATTTTGCAAAATGTGCAAAAACGTAGTCGCAGAGTTTTTTTACTTGTAACGTCTGGCAATAACGTCTGTGTGGTACAATGTCCTCAAGAATTCAAAGACATTTAGGAATAATGAGAAAGGAACTCTTATTTAATCTACATATGAAGAAGTACTTTGGCATAGCGGTTTATTTTATTATCAGGCTTCTTTGCACAATTCAGAATTGAGAGTAACAATCTCTCATTTCGTGAGCATTTAACCGCCTTGGAGAATAACCTAAGCTTTGTTTCAACATATTTTGTGAAAGTTTCCTTTTTATGGACGAACTTTTCTATCTCAGTTAAACTTAAAACAAGGACTACGCATGGTTGATAATTGTACCAAAAATTAACTTAGGCTCGTAGGGCCTGCATGCCATAGTTAAACTCGGACATCCCGATTTATGGAGGTTTTCATCGATTTATTGATTGTTTCGTAAGATGAAGAATTGTAAGATTAAAGTTTAAAAACTGACAAAAGTGTGTATCAATTGCAACGTCTCACATCCTTTTATTGTGAATGTTCTTGAGTCAATAATCTAAAACTATGATACTCAGTTTGTCTGGCTAAGGTTTTCCCCAAACGAATAGGGTTCTAGCTTTCGTAGAATGTATTCCAAAACTTTGTGATAAAAGAGAAAACAGCATCACTTCCTATCCGCCACAATACGTATAATTAAAAAAACTGTGTTAAGACGGATCCACTGATATTTTAACCTGAGTGTCTGATCAGTGACAAAATGGAAAAGATTCCTTTTCCTTATGCTTATGCTTATGCTTATGTTACTCTGGTTACTCCCGGTTTACACTACGTATACTCATGCTTATGCTTATGTAACTGTGTAACCGGCCTTTAGGGTGACCGAAGCTTTTGTTGTGTCAGACAAAAGTGTTTTTTATTAACGGCGAAGAGACACAATCTTAGGCAACATCCTATTTGCACCTGGGCAACTGCATGACAAATCTTGTAATTCCTCGGAAATCGCTAAGTATCTCTTGTTTTCACTGGAAGTATTAATAATTGAAGCACTGGTTAACATTTCTCAATATTGCACCATTCTCTGCTATTAAACTTGGGAGAAACGAGAATAAAACTGAAAAGGGTTTTAACGGAAAATTTAACATTTGGTCGACTTTTTTTTTGCACGTATGCATGGTTAACAACCTAATTTGACTTTACTCAGTCCTATTAGCATGAAATGATATTTCACATATATGAAAGAGGAACTTCTAAACGTTCCACTGTTGTGTCTAAGCTCTGCTCAGATGTCCCAGAAGTATTTCCTTTTCTTGGAAAACATGAAATATTTATAATAGTTTGGTTACACTTTTCAACGTGATGCTATTCGTTCCTACCAATCCGGACTCCGACTTCGCTTTTGTCCGAATGTTTCGCCCCATGTGGTGGTACGTACCGAGAAGACCTACTCAGTCTTTTTCACTTGAATGAGAACGACATCCCCGGTCAAAAAATTTATGAAATCCCCTCATTACAGGTGGGGAAAATATGTTCCATGGTATAGGTTTACAGGTTTGCTGTCATTTGCTTATGCAAATATAGGTTGGACTAATCAAGGCTTAACGAATTCTTCTGATTGTGATTGACAGTTACGCGTTGAGAGTATGTTTATGAAATCTGGCCAATCATATCCTTGATTTAGAGTCATCTGTTATTGAGTTAGACACTCTACAGCCGATAATTTTCTTGAGAAGACCTTGAGTTTGAATTGGTATCAAGCAAATCGAATGATAAACAAGGTTTGCTGTAGTGGTTGCAAAGACTGTTCTCGTTGTACGAGTCCTGACGGGGATGAGGTAGGGAGCGTGGTGACTGCCGCAGGCTGCGAAGGTCAGTAACTATTAGGAACGTTTCCTTAAGACGAGGAAATCAATGTGTACGCGATAAGCTTCATTTGTAAATAGAAGTAAAAGACAGACCTACAGCCTTGCTAAGTTTGATCATTCGTCGACTTCGAATAAAGCTCTGAAAAGTTTCCTTTTTCAGCCCTAAATATCTTAATCTAAGCCTGGTATTTCGAACTTTTCTACACCCCGACGATGAATTACTGAAAGCTGTTAAACGTCAACAGAACTTAAACTCTAGTCTGATTTTAACAATAAAAAGAACCAATGTAAAGAATCACGAGCTGGATGTACAAATGAGGTCAAGCGGGTTTTGGAGTCGCTAACGAAAAAATTATGCCACAGTTTTTGGAATATAAAAACATTATTTTATTTAGTGTCCTTTAGATCAATTCTGGAATTTCCGGAAAGAGAGCAGGTGCTTCTGTAGCGATAGAACTAAACAAACAAGAAATTCTGTGTCAGTGAAGGAGATTAAACTCACCGGCTGTAAGAGTTATAACTTGAGTGTTAGCCTGTTCGATAGTCTTCTTCTTTCAATGGTGTTTTGGTAGCATTAAGGCTTTAATGCGGTAGATACGACGATGTATATTTCATAGTAAAATTCGACTGCTTTTACTCACATTTTGGCTTAATCCAGACGAGTAAGGGAACGGTTTCAGCAAAATTCCTTCCTTTTCGTTAAACTACCTTGAAGTAAAAAAATTATGTTTGTTGATTCGAAAGGCCTATCAAAGTGAGCAAGAATGACATTTTCTTTTTCGAAAGATCTTCTTTTATTCCCGAGATATTAAAGTTTTTACTTAAAAATTGGTGACATCATTACATGTAGTGGTTCAAGGAAGAAGATAAATCACAAATCTATAATATCTCTGGAAATATTTAAGTGATGCCATTCAAACTTGGCACCTGTAATTTACGTCTGGTAAGACACACAATGGAAGGTAATTCAACAATCAAACATTTTGGCCTACTTAAACTGACAAAAAGACAGCAACGTAACAGGTATGACAAAAATAAGCTGCATTATGACTACGACTAATGCGGTTACTAAATTGGCACTTTTTAATATTTGCCTCTTTCACAGAAATTATTGAATAAACAATTGTAGCAAGGTTGCGAGGATATAGTAATCTTCACTCGAGTGTTTAAAGTTTTTCGCGTTTGCATTGGATTTGTATTACTACACTCTCTATTTGGTTAGCAAAACGTTCCGCATTCAAATTCCGATTGGGTCATTGCTGTGCCTACATCTATTGTGAATGGTAGAGATCCTGTAGCTTTCCAGACGAGGTCTATGATTGGATAACGGAACAATAGATGACAGAACACAAACAATACCCCTAGCCCTGAGAACAAAAGAACTACAGGTCAAAGGGACCAACGAAAATATAGGTCTGGTTGAGCTACAGGATTTCTAGTGCATGGCCCGAGTCATTACTTTAAGACACTAAATTAACGACTGTTCCATACGACGTACAATATCTGGTGAAAAGGTGGTAAGACCCAATAAAAATTGTCTATGTGTATTTTCAAATTGTCAAGGAGCTCTTGGCATGGAAAGCGGTGCTATCGCTGACACACAAATAAGCGGCTCTTCGGAGTGGGACGGTCATCATGCTGCCAGTCTTGGCAGACTACACTCGAAGACACTACAAAGCAACGCAGGATCCTGGTAGGCTCGCACTAATTACGAGAATCAGTGGTTGCAGATTGATCTTGGTGACCAGGCCACTAAAGTAACAGGTGTTGCAACGCAAGGAGGCGGTAATCCTACGAATCATTGGGTAAGGAAGTACAAGCTGCAGTATAGTGAAGACGGCGAGACATTCCACGACTACAGGGAGCAGCAACATGATACAGCCAAGGTAGGAAAACCTCTTCAAATCGTAAGCTCTCAATTTTCTTTAGTGTTGCAATTTATTGTGCTGTGTACCTGCTGCTCTCAGTAACTTGATCCGTCCTCTGATATTTAATCATCTAATGATCACATCACGTTGGCAACTGTGTGTCACAACTGCCAAGTAAAACTACTGGCCGGAGGTGATGCAACAAAATTAGTGCCCAGAAAAATATGTTTGTCCAGTAAAATTCCTGCACCCCACATCTGGCTATCATTTCTTCCTCATTTCTGACTGATATATACCGTTACTGAACGTAAAGGGGATATGCCGCTTTAACACCAACACCGACGTCATCTGCTTAATAAAAATGTTGAAAATCGTTCTTTTTTCTCACCTTTTACACCCGATTTGGCATGTTATGGACATATTTGGTTGGTTGTTTTACGGCAAAGAATGAATTTTTTTAGAAATACTGGGTAATTTGCTTAAATGGTCCACTCTCTCACGTTAGAATTTATTGATCGGAGCAATTGCAGAATACCCGGCTCCCTCATTTACATATGTCGGAGGCTTTTGAAGAACGAGGCATATTACAATAGACACTATTGTTATCCATTGTATGTAAATGAGTGGGCCGGGTATTCTGTTGAGTGTTAAAATATAGTTTTCGTGTTTTATCATTTAAAAGTTAAAAGATTTTTTTTGACTTTGTTAAGTCTACGAGAGCAAACTACTCATTTAAAATCTATATTACTGAAACTTCCACAGGGGAGAGAAACACTCCAGCATGTTTTTTTTACCCCGCTTTAATAGACTCAGGTTGTTATGATAACAGAGTAGCTGTTGAAAGTTGATGTAGGAGACGGTTGTAGGCAGTTCTTGAAAGCGGTTTAAACTAAATACAACAAAGAAAAGAACGTTACCAAAGTAAACTAAAACGGTGTGGAAAACCCTGCAAAAGCGACACTTACATTTGCTAGTAACTGGGTGATGAAACTGCACTTAATTCCGCGATATAGATGTAGATAACTGCGCTAAAGCGTAACTGTCGTAACTGCTCGACAGCGAAACGTGAAAAGCACACTGAAAATGATTACATGGGCTTAAATACTAAAAACGAATATATTACAATAAATTACTTGACTGGCACGCTGAACTACATTCCACACGCACAACGAACTAACGAACATTCTTGACAAGAAAAAGGACAATAACTACTAATGAAAGGGCGCTTAGTTCTTTACAATTACTAAACCTTCGAGAATGAACTGTGATAAACATTCTTCAGTTTTTTATATATTAGGATAGTCAACTTATCGAATAATCTGACAAGAGACATAGTTGAAGCTGGTAGCTTTCAGTTATTCTATTTTGGTTTGATTCCTTTAGAAATGTTTTACATATGGTTAACCTCTAAACGTCCTTGCCAAGATACCTTTGTCTTTATATTTCAAATACAATGCACAAATTGATACCAGTGTCTTGAAATATTTGCATCGTAAATAAAGTTTGTATGTGTATAGTATGTATTGCGAAAGGAAGGAAATTAGACTATTCGTCTTCACGGCGAGATACGTTTTCACAAATTCAATGAGTACCAATGGCTTATGTTACAATGCATTATATTTTTTGGAAACAGGCGCACACAGGCGTTGTGCACCGCGATCTTGGTGTTTTTGGAGCGATTGGAGTTTTCCCACACTCTTGTTGGACATGGCTGATGCCGCTTTGCCGACTGGTTTATTGATCTCCGCCGGCTTTGAGGGACAGGTTGCTCCCGGGAGGTTGCTGGAGATAGTTGAGTGGAGATGGTCAAACCGAGTTCTTTGCAAGCATGGGCCAGGCAGTTGACGAGTCTTTGCAGTCCGTCCCTTTCTAGTCCGGCAGTCCGAAGTAACTCCAAAGGAAATAAAAATCATCGCAAAGAAAAAAAGACATTTCGGAGAATGTACTTCGCTTATTTACTTTACTTGAATAAAACTTGGTGTAAGCGATTGTTCTGATTGATTGATCACACGACTGAACTTTAGAACCATTGGCCAAGCGAGACCAAGGAAACATTTCCTTGAAAAGGCCTACAGCCTGAGCTTATATCAGGCAAACCGAATGTTCAAGAAGTTTGTTAAGTGTCCTCACAGGGACGACATGAAGAAAGTAGTAATTACTGCATTCTACGAAGGTCAGTGACTATTGGGAGCGTTCCTTCACAATTACGAAATCAGCGCGTTTGCATAAGTTTCATACGTAAAAAGAAAGAAACATTGTAAAAACATGTTCGATCATCCATATAGCCACATTAAATTATTCATCATTGTCCACGTGTGTATTGTTAATAAATAAAAAATATTAGATCCCAGATAGCTTGTTAGCTCAGCAGCTACGGACTCTTTATCTTACAACAATGAGGAGAATGAGTTATTGAAGGCTGTAGATCCCAATCATGCAACCGTTCATCTTTGGTATATTCCCATCACAGTACTGTCAAATGGTTCATTAAGCTTTTAACGCAATTTTGCCTTAATTCAATATAGAAAACTGCAATGTCAAGTCAGTTTTTAAGTAGAAATACCTAATGTCTTGTGAATACTTAATCATGAAATCACTTATTTATTGTCACCACAAATACGCTACAAATGTAATATAGGTAACTCTAAACGAATTCCAAGATCAAATTTTCAACATAGATTTCAAGGTATTGCTAAGTTGCTTATTTCGCCAAAAATTGTACAGAGGATTAATCGATGAGCTCATAAAACTCATCGTCAAAGACCAAGGCAATAAAATAGAGTACACGGAAGGGAATTGAAATTCGAGGATCTTCACGAGGAGAACGGGTGTCAGAGACAGCAAAAGCAAGATGGCGACTGTAAACATATCAAGAGTCACTTTCTTCTCGCGTTTTAGCACCTGTGACATTTGCTGTGAGTCCACGATGTCACCCAGTTGGCGATTGTGACGACGAATGGACAGCAGCATTCTTATGTAATTAACAGTTGGCACCACAAGGAACACCATAATACAAAGCGAGGAAGCCACTAAACCAGCAAACGAGGAAGCACCAAGGAGAAGTAGCATTGCAAGCAGAAGCCAAATTATGCTGGCGATGAGGGCGATTTTTACTGCACCTGTAGATGGTACAAAACGAAAAAGTTACCGAAGAATGGTTCGATAATTACATTGAAAAGGCATCAAAGTAATAAGCATTAGTATAAAGTGCTCGGATCTATTTTCGAACAACTCTCTACAGCTCCTCCAATCTCGCGTTCCTTGTGTAAACCATCTACAGTAAGTAATTAAGTGTTGATTGCATTCAACAGCTTGGTGCTCAGTTTGGAACAAAACAATTTCAAGGCAATTTTTTAATGTAACTTAATTAAGAGCGAATGTCTGGAAATAACGAGCAACAGGCGGTCACAGCCAAAATTTATTTTTTGCTAAGATTTGGTTTGCTGATGGGTATCACTGTCTAAACAAATGTGATATCGTTTGTTTTTTGAAATACCGCCTGAATTTTGAAAAAAAAGTCGAAAATCTATTCAGGCTGTTGGCGGCCTCGATTACGCACAAAATCGAAGCCAAATTGTTAGCTCCCAAAATTTGTACCGCATGCGAACAGGGAATAAAGGTATTGAAACTCTCTTGTAATGTATTGATTAAAGAGACCTTTTTAACCTACTTTACAGCAAACTGAGTCCTGAAAATGATCTGGGAGGGAAAAAGTCAAAATTAAAGATGCATTTTGTACTTTTGGCCTTACAAAATGGGATTTTACTCTGGGAAAACTATGAGGATTTTAACCATGTGGCACAAGCTCGCTCAGTCTGTAATCCCACCCGTAAAGAGACAACATGTTATTCTAAGACATGTGTCAAATTTGTCCTGGGTAATTGTATCTACGCTTCGTACGACCGAAGTAAAGTTTGAGAAAATCTTCTATTTACCGCGGCTTTAGTAAACATCTGTTTTGGTCCAGACATTTTCCCACCGCATGAACTAAATGCACGTTATAACAAACGACCGTATACCGTACCTTTCTTTAGTGTCTTTGCAAAACATCTTGTGCGTTTGTAGGAATACTGATTCCAAAAAAATAGGCTGTGGCGACTTTGGTAGAAATCCGTTGACCTGTAGTATTCATGGTGCAATTCCCGCTAAGTCGGACTCTTTATACAAAGCCGACAGTTAAACATCTTCTTCCGAGTAATCAAATAAAAATAAAATAAAATAAAAAAATGCAGGTTTTTAAAAGTTTTCTTAAGTCTGCATCGTCATTTTCTATGTTCATTTTGGCTTGTTTGTTGTAGTGTTATGAATGTAACAAATGATATTCCGAAAATTCCTTCATTGCGTGACATAGCGTTTGCGAACAATCGTTACTTCCTTGGAAAGAATTTCTCAACATCGATACATTAAACATTTCCTGTAATCTACTCACGTCGATAGACGTTTCCTTGTTTCTTTGACGTTTTTTTTTTTTAGTTTCTTGAGCGGAATTTTTACCTTGGAATAAAAGTTCTGAAGTCTGCAAATTGCTGCACGCTTGCGGTTTCATGTAACGCACGCTCGCGACTTGAAATTTGTTTGCTTTTTTAATATCTGCGTGGGAAAATCATAAAAGAGAATTCAAAGTCTTTTTGGCAGTATTAAAGTTGCTGTGCTGGGAAGTTGTAAAGAACTGTGCTCTGGAACTATGAACAGTAATTGCTCATTTCTTAAAATTACTGGGGGGCGCTGTGGATCAGACACAAAAGACAGAAGTAGATCAGTAGATTGTGTTCCTTTGCTTAGCTGTAATAGGGATATCAGCGCTCATAAATCAGCGTTCGCGCTGAGTGACGTCGAGAATGAAGTGGACTTAATCTTGTCAAGGGCGTCCATTTTTTCTACTCCAGTAAACATAACTCAATTGGTGATATGTCCTGCACATCGTGGAGCGCTAGGTATCGGGTGGAGACGTTCAGCCAATGAGAAGTGCAGAATACCCGTAATATTATCGAGACATAGTGATGACGTCCTCAGGAAGCCTGGAGCGGAGAGAGGACTCAGTAAAGCCGACTCACAGCTCGTGCTGAAGGAAAGTGGTATTTTCCTTCCTGTGGGATCAGGTGAGATTGGAACCTACTGCTTTAATATTAATACTAAGTTGAGTTCTATAGTTGCGTTATTTCTGGAAGCGGGCGTTTATTTTTCATTCTCAATTATGGAGTGTACCTGTCAAGTAGATTTATTGAATTAAATTAAAAACTGAGATATACCATCCAATTACAAATTTATTACCCTTCCTTGTTTTCCAGGGGTGTGCCCAAAATGCAGAAAAATGCTTTGCACTATGAAACCTAAGAGGGAGTTGCCGCCACAAGAAAGTGTGGAGGAGAGTGAGTTCTCGCTTTCACATATAGGAAACTTGAGTCTGGTAAGTAACGCTGCACAATATCACTGATAATTTTCGCTGGTTTCAACAGTGACCATCAGTAATCAGTGGCAACAACAGGTCAGCCAACAGAAATATATTAGTTATCCGTCTGAACGCATTAACTCTCCTGATGTGGGAATGCCGTTAATAACTCCGTTATGGGCCAACTCGTCCAGATCTTATCCATTAACGGCATTTTACATCTAGACAAGAGATCTGCCCAAGTGGCATAACTCGTTTCAGATTGAATTTGGCAATTGGAGAAACAAGACACTGCGCAGCTGGATAAGAGCTTACAATCCAACGCAGCGTATGAAGAGCGCGGTAGGTAACTATAAGTACCTTTATTTTGTCATAGAACGAGACAAGCACCACTACTTTCAGGTGTCCTATCGGTGAGAGCACCCCGGCAAGGTTCTATACTGCTAACTCCACATTCAGAACTCCAACAGAAAGCGCTCCAGATAAACCTCTCGACAAGCTAAATGCATTCTTGGGAAGTAGAGATATAAGTCCAGTGAGAAATGCTATGACCAGTCAGTGGGAAGATGCGAGTGAACGAACCAGGCGTCGCCATGTGCGCAAAGCACGACAGGCCATTACTGCCGCCCTCGATGAAATTGCTCCTAATCAGCTGCATCATTTGTGGAAAGCCATTGTTTCAAAGCCTTTAGAGCCTCAAAACTCTAGTGAGGAGGAGGAGGAGGATGTCGACAATGTGTTGATGGAGGCGTTGACGGAGTGCTACGCAAACGCTAATAGATGGGACACAAAACGGCAAATCTTGTCCATAATGGCAGACAAAGTCTCTTACCGCACCCTGTTGAAATGGATTCCCAACTTATCCAGATATCGTTTTACTGTTGCTAGAAAGCACATCCTTGCCCACGGCAGAGGAGTTCCAGACGTCTCTCAGCGACGAACAAGAATGGCAGTACCACAGGCAAAACTTGACCACTTTCTGGATTTTATTACAAGTCCACTAATTATTCAGGACCTGCCATTCGGTGAAAAAAGCATAAAGCTTTCGTCAAAAGAAGTTATAACAGTGCCGAATGTCGTTCGCCTTATGATACCAGAATCCATAGCAACACAGTACCAAACATATGCTGAAGAATGTGGTCTTACGCCATTAAGTCGCAGTACATTGCTGAGAATCTTATCTGTGTGTTCTGCCTCAGTCCGCAAGTCCCTGCAAGGACTAGATTACATCAGTGCAACAGGTCAGTACAAACGTTTTTGCCTCCTTTTCTTGTCATTTCCCTTCTTTATCCATGGGGAATATGCTTCCATCCAGGAGGCGTGGCCCAGTTGTTATGTAGACCGAGAGCGATGACTTGAAAGTAAGGGTTCCGGGCTGAAGTCCCTCTCATGACGTATTTGGAGATTGTTTAACGGTAAACCCGATTTCAGCTAACTCCTGTCACGCTTATAAATAGCCAAAAGATCGACCCCCCCCCCTCCTCTTGGGGTTCTTTGTCATGTTATGTT
>OX419338.1:13560571-13583071 GCA_948470475.1 Galaxea fascicularis | reverse complement strand
TTTCCTGCCTTATTTTGAAATTACATGAACGTTTTCCATGCGGTGGGAATTAAATTTCAGCGTAACTTTAGAGCATCGCGGCGGGCAATGTGTTTACTCCAAGATGCGTTTTTTTAAGAAGATTTTCTCCAACTTAACGTCGCCCGTGCAAAGCGTAGATAAAATTACCCAAAACGAATTTTATACATGTTTTAGAATATCATCTCATTTGCCTACAGCTGAAACTACAGACAGAATGAGCTTGTGCCACATCGCTAAATTCTTCCTCGCGTCTTAAGGGTAAAATTGTATTCCGCCTAGCCGAAATACAAAGTCGTTTTAAATATTGAAATCTTTCTTTTCGAATCGTGGTTAGAACTGAAATTCTCCAGCAAAGTATTTACTTAAGGCCTTCTCGATCTATTTATGCTGACAGAGTTTAAATAACATTGGGTTTGTTCTTATGCAATACAAGTTTTGGAACCAGCCAATTTTGGTTCTAATATTTAGTGTCTTTGAGGCCGCCGACAGCCGAAATAAATATTCTTAATTTTTTCGAAATTACTTTGGAATTTCGAAAATCAAACTACACCTTGTTTGTTGAGACGATGATACCTACCAACAGACCAAACCTCATTGAAAACTAAATTTTGAGTGTGACCAAGAATTCTTGATTTTGCTCGATATTAGTGGACACTCGCTCTTAAATGTGGATATATGGAAATCAAACATCATCTTTCACCGGCTTATCAGTTACAAACGAGTTGGAAGAGGACTCAACCGGCTTCGCAATCCCAAGCGCACAAAAGCAACTAAGAGCTTGCTCTCAATTCTTTTGCCACGTTGGTTTTTGCGAATGGTGTTTGCATTCAACATTTGTGTAGCTTTGCCGGATTCAAATTTTGTTGAGGCAGTGGTGGTCAAACATAACCGAAAATGGAAAAAGAAGCTCACCCTGTTTGTGTAAAGCCAGGTACTCCAAGGGTCTTGACAAGGCAAAATGACGATCGAAACTGATAATCACAACGTTAACAAAAGACAAGCCTACTGTCAACGCGTTAAGTGCGTAATATGCGTTGAAAATCAAGAGTTGATGCAAACAAGATTGCTGGGCGGTTTGGAGGAAAAACCGCCATGCAATAAACATTGGCTGGGCAGCAATTCCCGAAAGGCAATCTGGGAAGGCGAGGCTGCAGAGGAAAATGTTGCTTCGTTTTTGCAAGGAAGGATTCTTGATGACAGCGACAACGATGGCTAGGTTACTAAGGAATGCAAATACGGCGGAGAACCCATTGACTGTAGCAAGGAGAACGTCGTTGGCGAAAGCAACGGTGTCGTTCCTTATTATGCCAACCCATCTTGGTAGCCCACAAATTGTGGTATGGTCTTCTAAACTCATGTTGGAAACGAATACATTGACTGCTTTCTAAGTAGTTCGCCTAAAAAACGCAGAAAAAATTAATAGGACAAAGTTGCAGGAAATATCTCTTATTAGGTTGCCATACTCAGTGCTATTGTCAAAAGGCTGAAGCTTTAATATAAAATCATGCTGCAAAATGTAATCAGTTTGGTGTGAGCGGATGCCACACGTCCCGTTACAACGAACGTTTCTAGTGAGAGAAACGATATTTTTAAGAGTCTACTGAACTGCTTCTGTGAACCTTCTTGAGAGACAACGGGTTAACAAAACGTACCGACGATATTCACTCCTTGTCTTTCACGGATTAGGCTGTGAATTACTGACTCGGTAATCCCAAAAGGCAACTTTCTGTCAGAACAGTTAACTTCCGGCTTCTCTGTTAATGGTTTCAGTATAGACTTGAGATGACCTGAGCTAAGAATCAAGTATCCTCAGTAGTCCGCATTTAGGTGAACTCCTTGTGGACGACGCGTGTCCGTTTTGCAGCTGAAAGCAGGAAAATCAAACCGAAGATTAAAAGACCTACTTGTCAGACATCTTTAGTCAGCATTGAAGATGGTAATGGAACACTCTCGGGCGGATAAAGCGAATGAAATGAATGAAAATCTAAAATAATAGCTTCAGAACAATTCTTTTATATTCAGTTGTCAAATGTACGGAACAAATACATCAGGGTGACTATCATCTGTCATCATAACGCCGGTCAAACTAGAACCAAGTTTGTTTAAAAGGTTTTTTTATCACTTAATTCATTTTCTTGTACATCACTATTTTGCTTGCTATTATTTATGTTATTGTGTTCCTTCGGTAACCCTACTTAGTGGTCATTTCTTGTCAAATGCAAACGTTAGATCTAAGAACTTCTTGCTACTAAAGTTTATCCACTGTGATCTACGACTCGCGCACCTTGTTTTTTTCAGTAATGGTTGATCAACATTAATCTAGTCACCCTATTTTCCGGCTTTAATAATGCGCTTTCAATGCAATTGAATGGAATAACTTATCACTTCATCAAGTCCCGGTATATATCTAAAGCATGATAAGTAGAAAAGTAGAAAATGAGTTCTCATTTGGTTTTTCGATTAACAAATTGCAGAATAAATATCATCCAAAAACCGATAGCCGTCAAAGACTGAAAAAACAGCCCAGTTAAGAGCGCTATTAAGGCAAGAGCGAAAAGAAGTCACGGGTTCGAATACCGCGATTTTTTTCAAGCTTCTTTTTGCGACTGTTTTGGTACCAAATACTCAATCATTAACTCAATTATTGAATTGAACCCTTTCGTGTACGTAAGTGTTAAAAGTTAGTATTTTTTTTAAACAATATAAGTCTCGTGGTTGATTCGTCGATGATCATTATATAACATTTAGCCGTGAGCTTACTTTTCTTATTTAATGCAGCGTTAAAACTGGAAAAAACAATTCACTGGTCTCCATAAATATCTCAAAAACAAATGGGAAGCTACAAAATGAATTTTCGTTTAAAGCAGGAATTAACAAAATCATTTAACCTTAGACTCATCAATTATGTTTTTGTCATGTTAAAAATGACTGGTAAACGCTAAAAATTATACTTGTATATAATGTATAATAAATCATCGGAGGGTAAGGAAAAATGAGAAGCACTACAGGAAGGAACTTAAACATCTCCCCTCTTCTCTGTGAGATAGCATGGACGAATGGGTATTTTGGTAGGCGCATCCTGGTAGGAATTCCCGATGATACATCTGGCCTGGAAAACGTTTTTACGTACTCAAAGTTCTTTACAAGAAATTTGAATTTTAATGCTTTTAATAAAATTTAGAAACTCACTGGGCTAGTTTGCCTTGAAAGCTTGTACCAATCAATAGAAAACGGACTTGAAAAATACTTCACGGGCCAGAAATGCTTTTCTAAGAAACCCGCTGCACTAGAGTTCTTCTGAAGGAGAAAGAGGCATTGCGTGGGAGTAATCCATTGAGCCAGAATTAAAAAAAAAAACATGTCCGCACAGAATAGAGTAGAACACTGAGAAATGCAGGGATTCATGAATGTCAGTCGGCGTATGACCGACAAGGAATAACAAAAACGTTGTAGTGAAACTAATATTTTGAGTTATTACTGGACTAGACTGTTGATTCTTCTCGCGCAGTACTCTCTTTCTTTTTTATAAGAAAGCCTAATTTTGGAGCTGAGACTCGACGTTCTTATTTTTTTCGCGATTTGGGCTTGAAACCGTTCTTCACGCGTTCCAAGTTACGTGGTATAAACACGATGTCGCGCCAACCAACTGCTTGTAAATTTAGCTTTACAAAAAGCATTGAACATAAGTCACCAGATTTTGCAGTGAAAACGCAGAAATGTTCATGTGTACATAGTTTATCGGCTACTCATTAAAAAAAAATAATAAATGAGCAAAATAAAGATGACTCTCAGCCTGGATTATGTTCTCAGCATGTTCTTAAAATTTGGGCTAATCTCAGCCTCGATGTTCTTATAAGAAAGGTCCTTATGTAAAAAAAAAAAAAGAGTGTAACTCAGTCATAAGTCACTTAAATTAATGTGGTGCTTCGAGTGGTTACTATCAGAAAGCTAAAGAGAATCACCGTCAATAGAGGTCTCGGTCTTAGGGGTGGCTGCTTGAAACCGGTTCCTACATTGTTACCGTGGAAGACAAACCCGTGACCATGCCTACGCACCAATCAGATGAACTGACTGATAAGCTAAGTCTACGATTATTAATGCTGGTAATGGTGTAATGTGCCCTCGTGCAAAAGATGATATGCCAGTTACTTGGGCAAGGGTGAAAAAAAATAAAAATAATGACTATCGATTTACAACTTAAAACCTGACTCAGTACAAGAATAAAGTTAAACACAACTAAAAGTAATGGTTGTGATAGTAAAATTCTTAGCCCACGGTTGCTTGGTTGGACAAGTTACTAAAACCTTTCAAAATCAAAATGAACGTCAACCACGCGACGGCTTTCTCCCGCTTTTTCCTGGTTAAGGTTCTGCTTTGTTATTAACTACGGAGACATTTATTGGGCTGATGCCATGATCATATTTCTCTTTTCACTGCTTTGTAGTTACGGTCGGATAAATTTCAAAAATTACTTTATTCACCGTGTTCGAGGGAAACACTCTGGGGCATATGAATAATACAGACGTTCGAGGTTCATTATATTATAAAAATATTTTTCATAGGAAGCGATCCCCAAGAGGATAATAAATGGCTAATTTGTAGCTTCTCGCGCAACGTTTCAATACTGAGAAAGATTGCAATTTTCACACAAGTACGACAAAAGTATCGTGTAACACCTCAGCGACGAGGGGCAACAAGAAAACAATCTCGTCTTTTGATGCTCATTTCTATTGTTTTGATCAGGTTCTTATTTTCAGTAAACAACCCTAAAGTATAAAAACCCCAACACCGCAGCTCCTGAGTCACTCTCCAGTGGTAACGTCACAGGTATGTTGTTTCTGCCGTTTGTTTGTTGGTTTTAAACCGATCCGATCATAAGCTTTTCGTGGTGTCTTGGCAGTTTCGGAACCGTATCGTAATTACTCAAATGCGTTTAGTTTGCTTTCAGCACTGCAACTCCCGAACCTGATTTCAACTCGTCCAGTTAGTGTAAGGTTGGTTTCCTTGTTATTACAACTTGTCTTCGGTTTTCAACTCTACATTTTTTGTCCCGCAGCCGAACGAAATGCTTTCCCAGGTTCTCTAGTCTATTTTCACTTCACCCAGTATGATCTGTACTTATGCAAGCATTGGTTTAGTCAATGATTGGCCTCAATAAGTTCAACCTTATCTGTCAGTGAAGAATTAACTTATCGTTTGTTCAGAATGTTGATACATTTTTTCGAACCGAACGTGCTGCAAATCGGCCAAGTGCAAACCGAAAAACAAATTCACGACCAGGTCAAAACAATTCCAGTCAATTCAGTCCATGGTCTTCGATTCAGCCTGTCAAATTCAGTCCAAATTCACGACTCAGACGCAGTGAACAAGTGCTTGCTCCTCAGATAATTTATTTGAACCGACAATATCATAGCCGCACTAATCATTTGTACTTTTGCCAGCCTTGTTTGAGCAATTCATTATCATTAAAACTCGAAATGCTATAGCTCTTCACCAATGTTAAGGAGACGAGAATGTCACAACAACGCAAACTGTTTTGTAAGCTTTTAGCTTACAAAAATCAACTCTTTTTTCTGCATTCAGTTCCTTTCTGTAATTAATTTGACTCATAAATTACTATGCTGGTTATATTTGTTCATTTTGTTGTTTTTGGTAGATTTGTTGTTCCTGTAATTTCTTTGACGATGTTGTCGAGTTATTTCCCTCTGTTTTGCTGTTCTTTTGCAATCTTTCTGGTAAGTAATATTCCTAAATTTGTCAGTACCACTGAATGCTTTCATTAATGAAAACACTTCCTACAAAATATAGGACTGAGACATATTCCAAAATCGGCACAATCCCCGTCTTAAACTTGACCTACTCCGTAACCAAACCAAGCAAGTCACAATAGCAGGGTGCGATTCTTTGCTTCATTAAATTAAATTTTAACATGGCTGACATGTTTGTTTTTAAATCGCTTCCCTAGTATTTGTGAACAAGTAGAGGACGTGCGCTCACAGTATATAAATATACTCGGTTATTATTATTATATCAGTTATATTACGTAGTAGTATTGATATATGAGATAATTCAGTTTAGAATACTGCTCCTTTCATTTTTATTCATATGCTCCCTTGGGCCGGACATCTTGTTAAGCCTTGGAACGCCCATCTTATGATCATAAATACTGTGTTTATAGTGGAAGTGTACTTAGCTATTCAAGCTAGTTTGCAGGCACTCCACTTAATTAAATCCCAAGAAACAAATAATTCAAATAAACATAACATGATAACAATCCCAACTGGCAGGAGGCCGACCAGTTCGCTATTTACAAGGATGACCGAGGAGTTGAACCAGGCACTTACCCAGAACAACACCAGCAAGTGGCCAGAGCGGGATTTGAACCCGGGTCACCGCATTGACATCCACCGCCCCAAACCACTCGGCCATCCTGCCTCCACATCATCATTTAACATTTTGTAGGCCTTTTCCCGGAAATTCTCATTGAACTAAGTTCAGATCATAATGTAAACTAAAAGAAAATGTCATTTCAGGGATTGGTGCTCACCACTGATTCAGCACCAAAGCCTCATATAGCCAAGCGTTCCTTTATACCATCCAAACCTACAGTGGATGAACTTGCCATTGAGTTGGCCAAGAAACATGTAAGTTTACATGTACAGCTAACTAAATCAAGTGCAGCCATTTTCATTCATCATTCGATTAAACAATCAATATTTGTAACGAACTCACGCGGTGCGGTATCATATTGGCGTGATTTCAATCTTTTTTAATCATACGCACCCTGCTTATATATCAGCGATATCTTAGTGGGAAATCGAGAGAAAGGGAGAAAAATCTACGATCACTTTCTCACATTACCAACTTCCACTGCTTCATAATCAAGCTAGAATGCTCCGCCTTTTACGACGCCAATTTAGACAGTTACTGAGCCAAACCCTATTTGTTCTCGTAACTTGATCAAGATCAATCCCTTTTTTGTGCAAACCCAAATATTCCAACGAGAAAACATTACACAAACTCTCATGTGTGAAATTTTATAAATAAGTTTGAGATCATTTTCTTTGACTTATTTTCATTTTCCACATTCTTGCTTAATAACCAATATTTCCTCATTTTTCGCATTGATTCTTTGTTGTTATTTGTGGCCTTGTTTATTTTTTGACATTTTGTTTGTCCTCTCTCAATTAATAATTTTAGCTGATTAGACTTATCTTTGAAGAGGAGGTGAATTCTAGAAATACTAAGGAAAGTATAAAAGCCTTCCAACAAGGTATGCATAAAAATCATTTTTTGCAAATGATTTTATTTAAAACGACTTCGTTAAGCTGGCATAAACTTCAGAAGAGTTTACCAACTAAAACTCTGACAGTAATTTGTGACTGTTTCTTGAAGTCACGGTTTTACTTCCGATTAACGAGTAAATAGAGCTAAATGGCCAACACTGACTTATAAACCATTTACAATTCTCACTAGTTCTTTCTGCGCCATCTGAAGTGACAAACGTTCTGCTATTCCTTTCACAATATCTTTCGACATTTGACCATACGAACATTCCAGACTTCCGCTTTTCCTTTGCAGACAAGTGTTCCCATATCAAATCAGTTGGTACGCCTATAACACACAACTCCAGACAGCTTATCCAAGGAGCGTGGATGAAAGACCCACTACGAATTATGGGAGATGAGACCATATTTGTTCTGGAGTCGTATCATTCCAGAAAAGTTGTCGAAGAGTTTGAAAACATGGAAAAGTTCAAAGCAGGCGTGGTTCATAAGACGCATACGTTGTCTTATAACTATGATGGAACAGGGGCAGTGGTATATGGACCATATCTTTATTACAACAGGTGTGTCTTTTAACTTGGACTTTCAAATGACTGCAAAACTACCAGTTTGATACTAATGAAATGTTAAACGGTCCACCCCAAATGTTATCTAACTCTTCAAACAACTAATTCACATTACAAAAGAGAAAAAAAAAGAAACATGCAGACAAGCAAACAAAGCATGTCTACGTTTTAGATATTTAAAAAACACCGCTTTAAATCCTCTTCCCTTTCCTTTCTGGCAGGGAAAACTCGCCATACGTAATCAAGTACGACCTGAGATCAGACAAAACAGTGACTCAAATCACTTTACCCGGGCTTACACCAAGGAAAAACGGCTACCAGTGGTGCGGCGGCTACTGTGCAGTAGACTTGGCTGTTGATGAGCAGGGACTATGGGCTTTATGGGCTGATACAGACAATAGCTATCGACTATACGCACAGATGATTGATGTGTACAAAAACGTTGTCACCCACACTTGGGCTTTAGCTACTGGTAAGCGCAACTTAAACCTTTTGAAAAAGGAAAACATCAGGAAGAATACATGCAGGTCTTTCTGCCAGAGAAAACAAAATAAAAAAGTAATGGAGAGGGTTAGGTTTTAGGTTAATCTCGAAGTAACAGCGTCCAAACCAAAATAACAGAACAAAACCCCCATACATTTTTGACTAAGGAATCAAGGATTTCAAATCTGGATGGCTTAAATCAGTTAGACCAACATAAAGCAAATGAGACATATTTTCGAGACTAAAATCAAAACGATAATACATGAATAGCTAAACCCAAAATAGTTGGCTATTCTATGCTACATTGAGAAAATACGTCAATCAGCTGCAGTATTTTTCTGATTTATAGAAAGGATGAACCTGATGAGTAATGCGTTTGTCGCCTGTGGCGTTATCTACGCCATTGATCAGTACAACGGGAGGTCAACTACCATCAACTTTGCTTACGATACCAAGACTTCCAAACAATGGAACCCCAACATTCAGTTCACTAACCAGTATGGCTTCAATTCCATGGTGGCCTACAATCCTACAGAGAAAGTGCTGTACGCTTGGGACAACAAGCGTCAAGTTACCTACTCCCTCGCCTTTCAATAACTCGAATCCAGTAATCCTTTGAGTCGCAGTGGCTGAAAAAGCATCAATTTATAAAACTTTGTAACAACCTAAATGCTGAAATAAAACATTGATGAAAAACGTGTTCAAGAACTTTAACAATTTAGCTTTGCTTAAATGTTTTACATTGTTTCTCTTAATGAATGTTTTCTTGTTTCTTAGTCCCTGTTTACTTTATTTTCTTGTCCGACTGATTTGTGCTGGTCAATACGAGCAGTATTTATTGACCCAAACAGAAGCCCACTCATTTTCTTATCTGAAAAGCCTGTTCCTACGACCAAAGAACACCTTAAAGCGAGATATAGGTATAAGTGTGACGGATGAATATAGAGTTTTAACGCCTCATGAAAACTTGAAGACAACTGCATGTGTATCTTCTAGTGTGCAGGTAATACATGCAACCGCCAAGTTGTAGTATTCTACCTCTGTCAACCCGGCATAACTCACGCGGTCAAACAGACTCCACTTTTGCAATCTAGTGATATTTAAGCACAAATCAAGAGTAATTTGGCTTCCCGAGTCTCTGCTTCACTTCTTGGTCTTCTACTCCCAGATTTACTCAAAAGACAGTTCGTTCATTCTCAAGAAGCATTCGTTTGCAACAGGGAATGTATCAATGGGTACAGTAGTATTTGTATGAATTCCTATGAGTTTTTTCCTTTTATTTCGCTGTGTTGCAACCTGACTTGGTTGTGATCGCGAATTCGACGCGTTCGAGCTCATTTACCCTCGGTAACAGCAGGTCATAGCGCCTTTCGCAATTTTAGCTATAGAGGCTTTCAAATTGAAGTTTAGAACTCGAGGGCTTTTTAAGGACTCACCAGGACCCTATTTTAAAAATTCAAGGACTTCTCAAAGTAGGAACACGAAAACATGTTCAGGGCAAAGAGATACGCGGTACATGCACTTGTGGCTCAACTGGAGTAGAGTTGAAAAGAACCATTGTTATGCATTTCATAACCATCGCGAGACGTTTGCACGCTATCCGCATGAACACTTGCACTATGGATGCGCTTTGCATGTTCGTGTTGCCCTGAGGGAAGTATTTATGAGTCATCGTCATCGTTATCATCAACTCGGATTGAGGAACAACTCGTAAGGCGAAAAAATTACATAAAAGAACAACTTAACTATAAATCATATGACCCGTACGGCCCCCCCGCGCGCTTTTATTCTTTATCACATACGGGGCAAAATTACTGAATGCTGATTAGCTGAGACAGAGGGCATTTTTTCTTAATCACGAGGGCACTTTTGGTAATCAAGAGGGCATGATTACTTGATGCTGATTGGCTGAGCACGCCTGCATTACGAGTTGGTTTCCCGCTTCAAACGGATTTTGAAAACGGGAATTTCAGAAACGCATCGCTTCTGAGTTTGAAACACGGTAAGAGAATCGACATACAAAAAAGCGCAATCTTTTAGTGGAAAAGCAAAATGATTTTTCCGACTAAAAATGGATTGATTCGCAGCCTGAAAAAAGTTTCAGTGGGAACGGCTGGTGTTGCACGAACTGCATAGAATTACAGAACTTCGTGGCCGCCAAACTGAAAACTAATTTCTTCGTCAAGTTTGCTTCGGGTCGCCTTATTAGTATTACAGCTCACCTTATCGCCGTAAAAACAGCGTAAATTGTGTTGGTACGTGAAGTTTTCACAGTGGAAAGGACAGTTTTGGATTCAAGAAGTTATTAGAGCTCGTTTGGACACTTGTTTACGTCTTTCATCGATCGATGAAGTAGTTTCACGCCGTTGCAAGCTTCGCAAAACAGGTGAATAAAATTAGATTGCTTAAAGTTTTCTTTGTAAAGAAATTACTCTGAGTGAATTGAACCAAGTTGCTGTGTTTTGCTTACTATTATAGTAGGCGTTCTTAAATAATGACAACCGGCAAACCTGTTTACGCGACGGCAAGACCTTGAAAGTTGTCCTTTGTACAAAATTTTGTCCAGTTTATGTGATAAACAAGTAATCGCAAGTGCCCTCGGGCAATTAAGGATTAATTTCACTTGTATTTTCAAAGTTTTGCCCAAATTACCCTCGTCGCTTCGCGACTCGGGTAATTTTGGGAAAACTTTGAAAATACGCGCGAAATTAATCCTTAATTGCCCTCGGGCCCATGCGATTACATATACAAAACTATTGAGAAAATCCCCGTATGAGGGCCGTACGCATTAGCGCGAGCAGGGCCGGAAAAAGACGTACGGCCCTGTTAGGAACAAGTACGGCCCCGCGGGATACGATTTTAGAGGATTTCGTCGCGTCTAACCATGTAAGTTTACTTTACAACCAGAAAGCAAATACAAAAAACATATTAGATCAATTTTATGTGCAAATTAATCGCTTTTTTGTAAAAACTTCATCTTGTACGCGCTCATGAAGAGTCTAAGGAGGCCATATGATAAAATGCTTATTGACTGAGCTAGGTCGGGCCGGACGGGAAAATATTTGGCTCTCGGTCATGGTGCACGGACCTCGCTGTGCTCGGTCCGTACCGGCCATGACGACCTCGAGCCAAATTTTTTCTTGTCCGGCCCTCCCACTCAGTCAATAAGTACATATTATCGGCTTCCTCGTGAGGTCGAGCTTCGGCCCAACCAAGGGGATTGTAAAAGATGTCAGGCAAACTTAAGTGAACTGTCTCTTGTCTTAAAATCCCCCTAAAAACAAAAAACACACACACACACAAAACAAGTGCTCTGTGAGAACAACCGCAAAATTTATCAGAGAACAACAACACAACAGAAGCGCAATGTTAACATCCGTTTTATTTCAAATCAGTGCCACATCACAATGCTGTCAACGCTTTTTGGATTGACGTTTGGCAAATTCAACAAGAGCCAAGAAATGCAAACAGATCAGACAAATCATGGTTAAGCAAAAGGTATGCAAAACAGTTCTATAATCAATCAAAAGAGAGAGAGGCATTCCTTTGGGTCAAGGAGGTAGTTTCTAAAGAAACTGTGGTGCTGCGTCGGTGGGGAAGTAATACACAAAAATTTGGTATTATCAACAGATTTGACAGTGTAAATTGACCACCGTACAGGGATTCTAAAAGCTGACGTTTCGAGGGTTAGCCCTTCGTCAAAGCAAATCGAGGTATTATGAGTTGTGTGTAGTTTTTATAGTGGAGTAGGAGCTACGCTATTGGTGGTAACATGGCAGCGTGAAAATAGGAATACATTAGTTAAAAGAAAGGCGTTCGTTAATACCGTGGGGATCGAGGGTGCCGATTTGCAAAATGAATTTTTGTTCCAGATTCTTGCGGCTTTCCGTCGTACCTTGATGTAGGGAAAAGCTGCAGATATCCATTTGTTGTTTGGAGTGGTGGGCGCCGGTTGGTCCGGAGAACATGTGGGGAACTACATGAACTAGTTATTGCGCAAACATTCTTTTCTCGCGGGCGCGGTTACTTTCAATCCAATATGGCGTCTGGTGTTCGGCTTGCTGGGCGCTATTGCATGAGAGTTTGTGCGTCTTCACCCTGTTTTTTACGAACTAGAAGACCTAGCACTAACACGTCGGCATACCTTTGGGGGGGGGGGGGGCGGATAAGTAGTGCTATTTACAAGGTAGGAATCCTTGTAAAACCGGAGTATACTTATTAAAGATCACCTTCTTTAAACTATTTCATTCATTTATTTATTTATTCTTGCTTTGAAACTCCTAGTGTAGTCTGTTATGCTGTTTTAGGAGTATTTTTGTTAAAGATCACTTCATTTTGAACTATTTAAAGATGGTACGGATGATTATAGCTGTACTGCTGCATTAATTCGATATACAGTGCTGTAGTTCAGTAAACTAAAATAATGTATACAGACTGTACATGGACGTTTGCCTGGTATATTTTACACTGATTCGTGGCATGGATGAATCTAGTGATCAAATAAAATCCCTGGCAGAAGAGCGTGATTGGGAGATCTTTCACTTTGATCAAACTAATATTGTGTGTCACTTTACTTGACTTCTCGTACTTGTGTCTTAAGCTTAATTACACAATCGTGTAACAGCCAAACTGTTAGTCTCCTTCGCAGCCGTCTTTAGGCTCCTCACGCAACGTTCCTCCCCACAAAACGTCTGCAAAGGAGACTACCAAACTGTATACATGCAGCTTACAGTACATGAATTTCCAAAACATTCACTGTATACCCTGCAATTTTTCCTTGCCAAAGGAAGAATCTTAGCTAGAGTTATACTTAAGACTGAGAAAACGTTTCAGCAAATGTTACAAATAATTATTTAAAGTGCCTATAACCCCAAAATATTTTTGTCGCTAAAATGCATCTTTGCACCTGTTTGAATAGTCTCCTTTGCAGACGCTCTTTTGACTTGTCATGCAATCTTTCCTCCTCAATGAACGTCTGCTGAAACGAGCAGCGATTTGCGTAGTCCAATCAGAGCACACTTCCCAATCCTGGAAGTGTACTATGAACTTGGACGTGCTTCATCAACAGTTTGCATTTCATGACAGCGCTTGCAGTGGTTTCATTGTCTGACAGCAAACATTTGTTGACAGTTTTACTGGGATAGGGAGTGGATATGTTCGCTTCAGAACTTCCGTGGGCTGACGGTGGGTCCCCGATTTTGAGAGGAAGGCATTTTGTATTGGAGTAGATCATGTCAAATTAGTCACTGAGATAAGTGAAGGTACGATAAACAAACCGGCTTCGTTTGTTACCGGCGAAGTTTGAGGGATTTCCTCGGTACTTGGCGAAGTAATCCTGATTGACTTCAGCAACCTGTCGATAATGCAGAACTTTCGCCATTGTCTTCTTCTGAAGAAATAGAGGTGGTAGGGAACTTGACAAATTTTAGTGATTTTGCTGCAGTACGTTTCAGAGTTGCAGGTGTGATTGTCGCGATAACATTGACCTCCGTTTCAGTTGAATCTTGTCGTATTCGCCTCGTTCTTATTACAGCTTTCTTGTGTTTCTCCTTAAATCTCCTCTTGCACTGCTCGCAGGCATGCTTTAATTTTTTTAAAGTGAAGTAACCACACACGTATGAGTGGGGGGTTCTGCCGCAGCGTCTTCGCCCAAGGGCTTGCGAGGGTGTTAACGGTGAGCCAACGAATGCCCTCCCTTTCCTCCCTAAGGCACCACTTGTTAACCTAAAAAAAGGTTCCAAAAAAGATACCAAAACCTATCCGGCGCGGAAATCGCGAAGAAATACAAAGGAAATGCCCGGCAAATCCAACAGAAAACCTCGCCTCGCATAGTAAAACTCAAGAAATAAAACGGGCCGGCCTTTGGGTATCGGAAGGGGGCGGGCTGGTTCCATTTCTGTGCAGGGGGGGGGGAAGGGAGGACATTGGTTGGCACAGCTTTAACTCCCTCGCTAGCCTTGGGCTCATCAGCTTCGCCAGAATAATAATAATCCATTTATATAGTGTCTTTTCTACAAGATTCAAAGGCGCTGTTTACAAAAATTAGATAAAACTAAAAGTAAAACTAACTACAAAATAGATAAATGTACACAATAGATAAAAATAAAAACATCACGATTCATAAGCTCGCATAAAAAGAAATGTTTTAAGTTTGCGTTTAAAATCATCAATTGAGTTTGCAGATTTAATATCCTCCGGTAAGTTATTCCAAAGTTCCGGAGCAGCTACAGAAAAAGCTCGTTTACCATACGAATTGAGATTAAAATAGGGTTTAACAAATAACAACAAAATGGTCAGAGAAAGCGGCGTCATGAATAAAAACAGATGTAACTAATTGATCATCATCTCTTGTTATGAGGAGATCCAATATGTGACCAGCATGGTGAGTAGGAGAACATACATGTCGCTTCAAATTAAACGAGTAAATGAGAGCTAGAAAATCCTGTGAAGATTTATCAAGATTATTGTCAACGTGAAGATTAAAGTCACCGGTAATCAGGAGGCTGGATGAATCCGTGACATATTGTTCTAGAAGACTTCCGAATTCAACCATAAAACGATCGGTGGTACAATCACAATTTGACGACACAGGAGGTCGATATATAATGACGATGCAAACACTTCTGGATAAGGAGGTTTTAATTTGCATATCCAGGAACTCAAACGTTTGAAATCGGTGTGTAGAGATAGTAGATCTGGAAATGTCGAAACCATCCTTTATTAGAATACCAACACCGCCACCTTTGGTTTGTCTAGGAGAATGATAAAATGAATAGCCAGTCGGTGTAAGTTCACCAATAATGTGGTCATCTTTGTTATCAGGTTGAAGCCAGGTTTCAGTCAAGGTTAGTATATCAATGTTGTTATCCACAACCCAATCTTTAATTAAAAGGCGCTTGTTCTTAACAGATCGTGCATTGAGAAGTGAAAAAGCCACGGAACGTTGAGCTCGCAATCCAATTGCGGTTCCAAGATCAACAGATGATGAAATAGGGATCAAAGTTTGAATTCGCGGACCAGAAGGTCGCAAAGGTGTTACACAACGACGACCGGTTAACACGGTAATCGAAGAATGAAAACGTATATTCCTCTTCTTACCAGACCGTTTTCCACGATATCTGAGCAAGGAAGCATTCGTTAGTCGAGCCAGTAATTCAGGACTCGGTTTCAAATCGCCACCTCTGAAGCGAATATTGAGCAAATCGTTCCTGGAGTTAATGAGTCACCGAGGCAAATTAGCATAACGAACAAAATCAAGACCAAGGTGTGAAGTTGAAGAAGATACAAACAAACTCTGAGATGAACGATGGGCAACCGTAGATGGGTTGAGATGCGATACTTGGTTATTATCAATAATCCGAGGAGGACCGGGGTTTTTCTCAATGTCATTGAAATCCTTCCTTGGTAGATGAATGCATACATAGCCGCGTTTGTGCCAAGTGAAAACAGGTCGACGTGGCATTCCTTCAGCAGATCGATAAAAGCATCCAAATGGCGATGGAAAATTGAGGCCAGTTCTCACCAGAGACCAAACCGGCAAGATGCTGCCATTAGAGAGTGGTTGGGCGTACAAAGGACTGCAAACAACAATAAATAGCGATACGAGGGCTAAAAATCTCGGAGCAACATAAATCGTGGCAGCCATCTCGGCGCCTGTCACAAATGCCAGAACCCCACACTCATACGTGTGTGCGCCCAAAATAGGGGCGCTTGCATTGGCAAAAGTGTGCCAAAAAGGCGGGTCTGCGGCGGCTTTGGGGGCCGCCTGCGCCAGCCCACACCCCCCTATTAGAGGTCGGGGGCGGTGGGGCACCATGGCGTATGGCGGGCATCAAGACTACGTCTTTGACGCGGAGACGCTCGAGCCGAGGCGTGTGACAGAGCGTTTTCAGCTGGACCGTTACCAGGTGACCGGCAACCATTTCCAGGGCGCGCTGAACACGTGGCGCTATTTTGCCCAAAAGAACAATCCCGAAAACCGCGATTTTGTCAACCACGCGAAGATGGATGAAAAACGGGCTGTTGACGTGGTTATGGGAGAAATCAAAGCGTATGGCAGTCTCAAAATAAGTTTTGACAAAGAAATGAATTTCCAGAGGGAGGGTGAAAGAGGGAGAGACGGAGAAATAAACATGGAAAAAACGACACATTTTTTCAAAGGTTCGCCGTTCATAGCATAATATATATATTTAGGCAAACCTTAAAGCGGAGCTCCACAGTTCTTTTTTTATTGTATGGCATTTACCGATAAAATAAAATCAATGCCAGGACTCGAGCCAGGACTCTAGGAAGGACTTCTGCATTGTGATTATAGTTTTTACTGTTTTGCTGCAGAGCCACAGCCACTATTCAAACATGTGCTAACGTACATTTTAGATTTATCACCGGCTTTGCCACGTTGGATCAAGGGACTACATAACCAGAGCATAAACGATTTTACTTCATCACAGTTTAATTACATCCGATTATATTTCAATACAAATGGTGTAAATCTCTAAACTATCGATTAACAGTCCCAGTGTCTCACTTTTAAATCCAACATCACAACCGGTTATGTGCTTTGGCTAAGTCACAAATTTTCTAACATGTATCGTTGACATTTTAACCTCAACAAACCGAAATATTCCACAACAAAACAAAATGGTAAAACCCCAAAGTGGGTACTCTTCGACACCACCCAAAAAAGAAGAAAAGTACTTTGTTCGCCTTGTTTTGACTATTTTATGGCGTCATTTCTGTGAGCTATAAGAGTAAAGACGATAGAAAAGTGCCGTCTTTGTCCTTTGTACAATAGCACCGAAAAACATTAAGCGAAAATGACTTTAACTTAACTTTTTGTTGTGAAAAGTGGCTGCGGCACGATAAGCCATGAATCAACTCAGGTGATCAACTACAAATGGTTGAGAATGGTTTTATTCTTGACTTCGATCAACTACAAATATTGCAAACTACAAACGCTGACTACGAGTCGTGGGCGGTATTATCTTTTACTTGGCAATGACAACAGACAAACAAATCGGTTTCAGAAAAGCACTGGTCAATAAACATTGAATTAAAGACGAAGTTTTTACTGCAATTAGCCCGTTAAGTCTACGATTTTTTAACTAACAACGAGAATTGCTGTGAGGGACAACATGGCATTTCGACTGCTAAAGCTGTTAAAGAAATCGTGTTTACTTTTGGCAAGGAGTTGTCGCTCTTTGCGGGAGTTTTCCAAATGTCAATCCGACTCTTGTTCCTAACAAAGCGGAGCCGAGGATTTAAACCGTCCGAACCTCGTTTGGCTTTTCGTCAGCCAATTTTGTGCCCAAAAATGAGCGACAGCAGGGAAAACGAAGACTTTTAGGATCTACTAATGAAATATTGGATGGAAAACATTTGGAAAAAACACGAGCATTTTTTAGTCCAAACCAATTTGAGATAAAAGCGTGAAAACAGCAAAACGTAAGAAAACAAAAAACGATACGAATGTTTCTTCGGCGTTTTGGAGTTTCTTGGAAAAATAAGACAAGTAACAAACATAACTCGTGAGCAACCTAGGCAAATCGCTAGTCCGAGTGTTCTTGACATAAGTATCCGTATAAAAGGCAAAACAGGAATACTAAACCTGCGGATGCGGACAGTTTAGGTCAGTCAATAATCACTCCGAACGCAGAGCTGACATAATAGCCGTCATTTCACACAAAATCATTGCTTTGCTAAGAATTGCGGCGAGGGACAACATATTGCTGGCATTTCCAATGCTGCAACTGTTAAAAATCGCGTTTACTTTTGGCATGGAGTTGTTGTTCTTTCGGCGAGAGTTTTCCAAATGTCAAACTTACCAAGCGGGGCCGAGGTTATAAACCGTCCGGACTTCGCTTGGCTTTTCTTCAACAAATTTTGTGCCCTAAAATGAGCGACAGCAGGAAAAAACGAAACGTTTTAGGATCTAAGATGAAATATTGGGTAGAAAACATTTGGAAAAAACAAGAGTCCAAACCAATTTGAGATGGAAGCGTGAAAACAACAAAACGTAAGAAAAAAGAAACCGATGCGAATGTCTATTCGACGTTTCTCGTACAAATCGGAAAAAATAAGACAAGTAACAAACCGAGACAAATTGCTATTCAATTTTCTTGGCATAAATGTCTATATAAAAGACAAAACAGGAGTACTAACCTGCGCACAGTTTAAGTCAGTCAACAATCTCTCCGAACGCAGAGCTTAAGCAGAAGCGGTCGTTTCACACAAAAGTAAGTCTTATTACTTCTCATGCCTGTCAAGGAAGCTTGTTCAATTAAGGATTTTAGCGGCAAAACCGTCCAGTTTAATACACAGCAAGGTCCGAAGACAGCGCATAATTACTGAAACCTTGCCAGACCACACGATCTTTTCTCTTCGTGCAAGCTTATGCAGGCAAACATGGGGAAAAGCTGAAACTTCCTGACACTTGATAATGTTTTTTACAGCTTGACAAGAGACGCTCTCTTTTTCGCTCTTCCTCACTATAATTTCGTCTCTTTTCTCGAGCTTTTTGTTGTTCTTTCTCCCGTTGCTCCCAGTACGATTCAGCCTGTTTACTTGAGCCCTTTCTTATTCTTTCTCCCGTTGTTCGACAATACAATTCAGCCGGTTTGCTGGTGCTTTTTCTCTCGCTGTTTGTCACTGATACTCTGCCTGTTTACCCGTGCCATTTCTTGTTCTTTCTCCCGCTGTTTGTCACTGATATTCCGCCAGCGAATAGACAAAACTGACTTTGTTTTAAAACTGTCTTCAAAATTTGGCCATGCAATTTCCCGCCACAAAATCGCGGGTTGAGAACTGCGTGTATGGGCAAATGATCTTTTTTTTTTCCCTTTATTTATTTATTTTTTTATTTCTTTTACATTTTGAAGTACGTAAGTGGGCATATTCTTTTCTAATTTGTCAATTACAGCTACATAGATTATCGTAATTTTACGTACCAATATGATTTAATTACAAGACTTAATTTTGTTAAAAAAAAGAAAAGAAAAAAAAAGGGAATAACAAAAGAGAAGACACTACAGATTAATAAAAGGCTGTAGACACTAAATGTAAAATTAACAAAAAATAAATAAAGAAATAAATAAAAAGGAATTAAAAAAAATTACAAAATCTTTCCATATGTTTTATTAAATATAGTAATTTTGTTGTTTGCAATAGCAATTTCTCGCTGTATATTAATTTTCTCCTTTAAGAGTGCTAGAAAGCTGTCAAAACAAAGCTTTTTTTCGTGCAAGCAGCTGTTATATATAGAGTACTTTGCGATAAGAAGGGCATAATTAAGAGAATATATGCATTCCATGTTCTCAAAACTTCCGTATAAGATCATGCCCTTTGATAAAGTGACGGTTTCCTTAGTTTTACTAACCCACCAACTTTGAAATAAGCTCCAAAAGGATGACGTTAGAGAGCAATGTAAAAACATATGATCTATAGTGTGCCTGTCAGCCAAACATTGAGGGCATATATCATAATCACGTATTTTGGCTCTAAAGAGACTAACAGTAGTTGCAAGAATGTTGTGAATAATCTTGTATTGAAACATTGCTATCTTAATGTCATTCTTTATTTTGAACGGCAGTTCATAAACTTTATGAATGTTTTCTTGAGTAAAACCGTATCTTAAAATTTTGCTTTCCGCGGTAGGGGGGAAAAAGACATTTTTTAACAAAGCAGAATATACAGTTTTGGTGGAGATTGTATTTGCGCTATCTTTGTTTATGTCGTTTGAAGTTTGCGAAGAAATTTTTTGTTTTACTATATTTGATTTCCACTTGGTAGGGATAGAACTGGTTAATCCAAAATAGAGGGTGAAAAGAGTTTTTATTTGGTATTGTTCGGAAAATTGATTAAGGATAAAAAGTTACCGTTGTTATCAAGGAGGTCTTTAACACGTGTAATATTGTTTTCAAACCAACACGTATCATTTCGAAAGGCATATTTTGAATTTTGCCACTGTTTCAACACTTCGCGATAGAAAACCGGAAGGTTGTTAATTTGCAGAGAGTCAACATCGTAATTGCAGTATGTCATAAATGACAGTCCTCCGAGATGCTGCATAGCAGCCTCAGGGATGATTTTCCAGGATGCGTCACTTCTGGATTGCAAACGTGGTATCCAAGCAACTTTTAGGGCTTTGATAATAGTGTTAAAGTCAGTCATTTTGAGACCACCGTGTTGTCTCTCCCCAATGATGGTTGACTTTTTTTATCTTTGCAGGTTTTCCATCCCAAATAAAACTAAAAATTAATTTGTCAATTTCTTTAATTAAATTTTCTGGTATAACAAGGACAGACGAATTGTAAATAAGCTTAGAAAGCCCGAACGTTTTAACAATATTTATTTTTCCGTAAAGTGTGAGATTTCGTCTTTTCCAACAATTTAGTGTCTTTTCTAAATTTTTAATTTTTTCTATAAAATTCAACTCATTTGTTTTGTTTAAGTCGTAGGAAAAGAAGATACCAAGAGCTTTTATTGGGTCCCGTGGCCAGCGGAAGCCAAACGGCGTTTCGGTGTTGTTTTTCCAGCAACCGAGCCACATTCCTTCAGTCTTTTTAGTATTAATTTCCAGACCGGAGAGATTTTTAAACTTATCAAACAGAAATAGCAGATGAGTAACAGATTCAAGGTCTTGAACAAAAACAGTGGTGTCATCTGCATATAAGGAGACTTTAATTTCTTTTTCACCTACTTTAATGCTTTTAATGCCGGCATCGTTCTTAATAGTTATCGCAAGTATTTCTATACCGATCACGAATAACAGACCGGACAAAGGGCAACCTTGTCTAACACCTCGTTCTAGAGAGAAAAACTCAGACGCATAACCATTGTTTAGAACGCAGCTGTTAACATTATTATATAAGACTTTGAACCAGTTTTGGATGTCCGGGCCGAAGTTGAATATTTTTAGGCAGTTGTTGATGAAGTCCCATTCAATAGTGTCAAAAGCTTTCTTAAAATCTAAGAAAAGAGCAATTCCAGGCATATTGTTTTCTTCAGTATATGACATGATATCGGAAATTAAACGGACATTTTCACCAATGTACCGGTTTTTAACGTATCCAGTTTGATCCGGGTTAATTATTTTCGGTAGAACTTTTTCTAGCCGTTTTGCAATAGCTTTAGTTAAAATCTTGTAGTCAGTGTTAAGAAGGGATATTGGTCTGAGGTTGTCCAGCAGGGTAGTATCTTTATTCGGTTTTGGGATAAGCGTTATAATTCCCCGTCTTTGCGAGATCGATAGTGACCCGCTGTCAAAGGCAAAATTAAAACTGTGTATCATATCAACATGTAATTCCTCCCAAAAGTGCTTATAGAATTCTGCTTGTAATCCATCTGTTCCAGGTGATTTCTCGTTTTTGCACTCTTTTAACGCTTTAAGACATTCCGCCTGTGTGACTTTCCCTTCACACAAGAGCTTATCATCATTTTCTAAAGAAATAATATTTTCTGAGAGATCAGAAAGGGCTGAATCGTTTAGATCTGGAGATCTGTTTTTATCTGAACTGTAAAGTGTTTTGTAAAAGTGCATTTGTTCTCGAAGGATTTCAGATTGGTCATTGGTAAAATCACCGTTTGAAAGTTTCAATTTAGTGTTGTTTTATTTTCATGGTTTCTTTTTTCTAGGCCATAAAAGTACCTGGTACTTCGTTCCCCATGCTCGTGCCATCTGACTTTACTTCTAAGAATCGTACCTTTAGTCTTATACTGCATAATATTTTTTAATCGCAATCTGGCATCATAGATTTCGTAGATAATTTGCTTGTTATTGGGTAGTGTTTCAGCTTTTTTGTAAAGCTCGTTGATTTGATTCTGAAGATCGATTTCCGCAGATTTTCTTTTCTTTGCTTTATTTTTGGAATATTTAATTGTAAAACCCCTTATCTCCATTTTGATTAAATCCCATTTGAGCCTTAAATCCTCAACGTCAACATATTTTTGTTTAAAATTAGGTATTTGTGCACGTAAATTAGCAACATAAACTTCATCTTGAAGGAGTGACTGGTTAAACTTCCAGAAGCCAGGGCCTCTCTTATTTTTGAGTTCATCCGATTTTATATGTATCATAATTGCTGAGTGGTCGGTTTCGGGTGTGTATACAATTTTGCATTTATCGGTTAAACCATTCAGCTTTGTAG
>OX419338.1:13490571-13553071 GCA_948470475.1 Galaxea fascicularis | reverse complement strand
GAAGAGTCATGCCACGGCTGCTGACATCCAAAGGATTCTAAAGCGAACTGGGCCGAAATGATATGCGGAGCTCTTATTTATACTCACACTGCAAGGGACTGGCGCGAATAACATACTATTTGCGACAGTCCCTTTCACGCTCGCTAATAAGAGATGGAGATATGCTCCCGCGCAAGGAGACCAACGTTAAAAACGGCCTTAACAGCCTAGACGTCAGCCAATACTTAACCTCACACCTATCAGGTCCCACACTTAAACTAGAAAAGAAAACTCCAGACCATCCAAGACTTAAACTAAAGCGAAGAGCCAGTGGGAAAGGCGACAGTGAAACGGCGGAGACTGTTCAAGTCAGTGTACGAAACAGGTAGAGCTTGGGCAGAAGGGTCGTGACGGGATAATAAGTCTGAAGGACCTCCAGGACGCAAAACTTGTGCAACTTTCAAATAATGAGATGCCGTAGGAGCTTGGCGCCAACCGATATGCTCCATAATGTCTGCGAGCTGGCTACCCGAAAGGGCTAAGGTGATGGCCAAGCCTGCTCTAAAGCTGTGCAAGGTTTCTCCGTCGTAAATGTCTGCCTCTTGCAGATAGCTACGGAGTCGCAACTGCAAAGTGGAGCTAGCAAGTTGTTTATTTTGGATCTTTCCTAAAGAGTTGAGAGGGCGAAATAAAAAACCGGACAACAGATCCAGAGCAAGCACAGAGGAGATAGCAGTGTAAAGCTCTATGGCCTTAACAGGGCAAAGAGACGAATCGGAATGACGGCGAAAGCCGAAAGATTTGCGGATCCATCTCTGGGGGATTTGCCCCATACGTGATTGAACAGGAGACCATCGTTTTGCACTTATGTCCAGAAATGCACCTAACTGGGAGTTTGGGTACTTCATATTACAGACAATTAATTGTAATTTCCATATATCTTCATGTTTGACAGAATTGCCTGCTTTATAGTGAGGATTAGGGCTAGGAGACACTTTGTGATGTCTATCATACAGAGCATGAATCTCATTAGCGGGCATTTCTGGACATATCTCTCGTTTTGTGGAAACCGCATTATCTCTTGGGTCTTGACCAGGGTAAGGTCGTTTGCCCGGTCTCCACTGAAAAGGAGCGTCTTAAAGAAAGCATAGTCTCTTGCATAAACAAATAGCTGAGAAGCAGTAATACCGGGAAGTAACATTTTTCCCCTGGATAAGGCGGGACAGCGGAACTATTTTGACCAGGAAGTAACAGCAGCTTGCAACTGTTCAGACGTGAAGGCCTTAAGGTAGACTTTGACTTCAGCCGAAGCAGCAGGGCTTCCTAAGCTCAAGGCGGTGTTCCAATCATCTTCCCTTCCTGCATCTTTAAAAATGGCTCTGAGCTTTCCGATGTAGGAATCGACAGTAGCATAGGAAAGCCGAACAGGGCAACCACAGCTATACACCTTATGGTTTCCTAGGAATGGGCAAGTGGAAACATGGACCTGTGTTTTCCCTCGAGAATCTTTCCAAGCAAGAAATCGACAAACATCTTTAGGAGTAGCTGAAAAAAGAGCCTTGGCCCCAGGAAGAGAACACAAGAAAGCAGAGAACTCCTTCTTCAGGGACTCTCGTTGTTTGGCGTAAGCGGAGGACAAAGCAATGCCACGCAATTGGTCGAGACGGCCGTCTATTGTAGAAATATCCGGGGCAACCGCAAGAGGCTGGGCCGTGGAAAGGGCAGGTCTCTTAAATCCACACATCTGGCAAAATCTGAAATCCTAATCATTCGGATATTCACACTCAGGACATTGGACTGCAGGAACAAAAACGCGGGCAACTGGGGGAAGGCCCTAAAGAAAATAGAGCAAGAAGAAATAATAATCAAAGAGGGGTTACAGACAAAAACAGGCGAGATTGAAATCCGATACTGGAAACTAAATAAATTTCAAACGTCTAAGGATTGCTTAAATAGGTTCGATACGAAAAGCCCATAAATCCCAAGGCAAAGGCCAGGAATCTTGATAGCCATTCTTGGAGGGTGGATGAAGAACACCCACTTGACCCTCACGCACAAGGAGCAGACTAGATGAAGGACAATGTGGAAGAAGAGCCCAACAAAACCGACGAGGCAAAAAATCCGGGACCACGACCGTAAACGAGATTGCAAATGAGGACATGAAGCAGAGAACATTAATTGGGGATGAGGCAAATCGGCGGAAAAGCGTATGGACAAGAAAACAGACGCGGCGGATGAATGTCGGGAGATTGGCGGAACAAATTAACGCCAGAGCAACCCGGGGTAGGGTGCGGTGAAAAGAACGGCAGCATTGCACCAGACGACGAGCGCATGACATTGGACGGAAGAGCCATGAGATCGACTGAATAACCATCTGGACCACCGGCCGGTCGGCTAGATTGTTGACAGAAGGAACTTGGAAGAGGCGAAGAATGCAGTTAGAGTACATTAGAACCTCGAAGATGGACTTCAGCGCTTCCGACAAGGAATGGGACCTAGCAGATTGGCCGTTCCAGGCATGAAATAACGTGGACCTGTCAACGTACACATCAACTCTTGAGTCCTTGATAGTTGAGGCAAAGGACGAGAGCGCATTGCTAAAGGCAAGAGCCTCTTTTACTGCGATAGGAGACGATAAAATTTTTTCAGACCAATAATCAGAAGCAGAGAGGGGAACAGCGTTTGGGTTCAGAACTCCAGCCCAGCGGAAGGAAGAGGCATCAGTAAATAAGACAAATTGGTGGTGTCGCTCCGAACGCCAAGGAAGGAAGCCTCACCAGGACTTAAGAAAAAGCCAGTGTTCAATCTCACGGCGCAGTAGACCCGACAAAGGAAGTGGCCTGGAAGAGCGGGAAGCACGCGAAATGGCCAAGTTGATCTCGTTAGTGAATAACCTGGCGCCCGGCACCGCCATAGACATTGAAATACATTTTCCCGCCAATCTTTGCAAATCAGTTAAAGAGACCTGGCTGGATTTAAGGATCGCCTCGACAAGAGAAATAAACGTCTGTTTCTTGTCGGAAAGGAGACAAAAGGCCTGCAAACGGGAGTCGCAGTGAAACTGATTGAGAAGGCTGAAGAATGGATTTCTGAAGCCCAATACAGTAACCCAGCCTTACTAACGTATAACAAACCAAGAAGGACGCAATTTGGGCACTGACGAGGTTAACGTTTTCTGGATCAAGGGACTGTACAAGACTTGATTCACGCGGTAGACGAATCTGCGAGGAATGACGATCATTTATGTACAAACAACATGGGATGCCAATGGAACGAAAGTAATGGGAAACTAGGAGGCCAGTGGAGTTGTATACGTAGGCCGATAACTTCCAACCAAACGGGATGGTATTACTGATGAAGTACCCGCCATCCCACTGAAAACCAAAGTACGCTCTGCTGGAAGGGGCGAGGAGGATATGATCATATCCGGATTTGTCGTCGCACACGGTTTGATAGGCGTCCTTACTGACATACAATGGAAGTTGATCCAGACGGTCGAGGGAAAACGGCCGATCATCCATCCACAAATTTAAAAACCTAGTGTCATTACAAAGTCTAGGCTTTGTGGGTTCAACGGTGAGGGGCATGACGAGATGAGGAGGATCTACCTCGCCCACCTTACCCCAAACCGAAATAGCACCGGTAGAAAGGCGTTGCAAAATCGTGTCAGAAATAAACTTCGCAAAAGGAGCACAAGACTTGTGATTGTAAAAGATCCGCTGGGGTGGGGAGGCTGAGTCAAAATTTTCCATCTTGAAATTGCCTTTAAAATGTCTGAAAAAAGGCTGTACTTGCACCTTATTCTGCAGCCAATCCAAGACAACCCGGGATAGGGGAGAGGAGGATGAAGCAGCTATACTTTACCACTCCTGTAAATGGCAAAGACAGCAGGATCCGGGAAAGCAAGCATAGAGACGTCTGCTGAAACGTCACCACGAGAAACGCTTTCAACCCAGTCCGAATCCAGGTGAGAATTACGAGGCTGAGGGGACTGAAGCCCGGGCTGCAGTGGTTTCCCATCGTGACGCACCCATGAAATAGTATTTTGTTTGACAGAGAGCGGGTCGAACGAACCGGAGGATTCCCATGCCGGGACGGTGTAGGCGAATTTGAAACGCTTGAAAGGAGGCTGGAAAAGAAAAGGGCAGAAATAAGAAAGAGAAACCTAAGCTGGAAAATGCGCAAAAAGTATGAAAGATAAGAAAACGGGACGAAGAAAATAAAAAGTGTCCTAATCGAAGAGACTTCAATAACCCCAGACAACTGAAAATAAAATAAAGAGAGACGGGAAAAAAACAAAAACAAAAATACAAAATAGACCGAACAAAAAACAACGATTGAAAGGAAACTATGACCTTTATTAATTGTACAAAGCAACGGAAATGGGACAAGCCGTACTTCTTGAGCACAACGTGCAAGAAAAAACGCGTAAACAAATGCAACAGACAAAAGTGAGGAATAAATAAACTATTGTCCTCCAGGAGGCGTCATAAGGGGGCGAGGCCGCGACTGTGGGTAACTTCGGTTATTGAACCGTTTGAAGCATCTGGACGCCGTGTGACCAGGCGCACCACACGCATAGCAATAGATCCTTGGACGTCTGGGGGGTGGACGAGCAGATGCCTGGGAGGGAACCCCGGTGGAGCCAGAAGCGGTACTAGGGACAGGACAGGACTTATCCACTTTAGCCACGGCTTCAAGAACCTTTGCGTATTCCTTATCCGCCAAAAGAGCGGCAAAATACGCCTTGAATTGCTTCTTATTAAAAGGTAACTTTTCTCTAAGCGTACAAGCTATGGCATCATAGGTAGAAGCGTTTTCGTGCCCTGACAATTTGGCGGCTGTAGCTAACTGCTCTGCCATGTTTAGTGCGTCGTACTTGTCAAAGTCCTCCTCCCTTCTAAAACCATAGCTGGTGATTTTGGATAGGTGAGCTGGGACATCATTGCCAGCATCCTCTAAGGTTTTTATTCTGGCATTTAGCTGCGCTAGTAAGTCAATATGAAAAAACCGAAAGGAGAGCTTGAATAAAAAATATCTACAGGCTGCCAGCCCTCGAGTGGGACAACGAAAAAAGCAAAACAAAACAAAACTCAATGGCTAATGTAAGCACGCAAGGGAGATAAAATAAAAATGGCGAAGAAGACATGTAAGGACCCACCCAAGGGATGGCTACCTGAGCGTCAGTAATCCAACTAGGGCAATTAGACACCCTTTCAGGCTACCATTGGAAGGGATATGAAACAATTTGGGAGGACGCGCATCTGAAAACAGAAATGAATGGGAAATACCGACATAAAGTCATTATAAACAAATTCGGGAGACGAGACACGCATATAGAAAAAAACATGTGAAAATAAAGAATGGGTGTCCAGGGAATAGGAATAAACAATAGCTGGAAAATGCGGCAAAGCTGGCAAAACAAAATACTTTAATTTTGAAAACAACAAGGCCAGATAAAAACGAAGCTTAAACTTGAAGTGGCGAGAAAAACCCTACACAAAGCCATTGTTTGAGAGGCAAAAGATGGTTGTAAACAAAAGGTAACAAAGCCCGCGAAGTAATGGGAAGGGCAGCGAAAATGCTACTAAAGAAAAAACCCGCTGCGAGGGAAAAAATGTGGGAAAAACACTATAAAGCATAAAAGAAAACAAAAAAAAAACAAAGCATACAGAATTGAAGGACAGGGATCGGAATGAAAGCACCTCGGAAACGCAAAAGTTTGGAGAGCGTAAAAGAAACAATAAAACTGATTCACTGTAAAAGCCAAAAATCGCACAAGCGAACAAAAATCCCAAGGAAAATAGAACTGCACTGTTTTTGGGGCGAAACGCACTGATAAAATGAACAAACTTGAGTGAAGGGCAGGGAAACTAAAGAGAGAAGCACTGCACAAAACCGTTGATAGTGAGGCGAAGCACACAAAACATGACAAATAAAACGTGTGCAAACTGGGCAAGGGAGCCGAAGGGAGATTAAAAGCACTACACAAACCCGGCGTTTGAGAGGCGAAGCACACAAACACAAGAAACAAAAACGTGTGCAAAGTGGGTAAGGGAGCCGAAGGGAAATTAAAAGACACTATACAAACTCGATGTTTGTGAGGCGAAGGACACAAAACATGACAAATAAAACGTGTGCAAACTGGGTAAGGGAGCCGAAGGGAAAATGGAAGCACTACACAAACCCGGTGTCTGTGAGGCGAAGCACACAAAAACATGAGAAATAAAACGTGTGCAAACTGGGTATGGGAGCCGAAGAGAAATTAAAGCACTACACAAACCCGGTGTCTGTGAGGCGAAGCACACAAAACATGACAAACAAAACGTGTGCAAACTGGGTAAGGGAGGCGAAGGGAAATAAAAAGCACTACACAAACCCGGCGTTTGTGAGGCGAAGCACACAAAAACATGACAAATAAGCTCGAAACGTGTGGAAACTGGGGAAGGGGCCGCGGGGAAATAAAAAGCACTACAGAAACCCGGAGCTTGCGAAGAAAGAAGAAAACGGTACTGACAAACGGCCACGTGGAATAACAAGGCGAAGACGAATCGGGGAAAAACCAAAGCAGTCGAGCGAGCAAATAACAAGAAATGAAATTAATACCTGCAAAAGAGCTGGGTCTTGTTGAGGATTGTCAACCTTAGTTGGAGCAGCTGGAGGCTGAACAAGAACTTGGGCGGCTGGAACAGCAGCTTGAACAGGAACTTGAGCGTCAGCCATAACACAGTTCTGTACACTGAGAAGGATTCTAACGCGAACTGGGCCGAAATGATATGCGGAGCTCTTATTTATACTCACACTGCAAGGGACTGGCGCGAATAGTAACAAAGCGACAACGAGGGCAGAGGTTGTTGAAAATTACAGAAAACCATGGATGACATAAAAAGCCAAATGGAATCATGGGATGAGGCCGGTTCAGGCTGGGACGTGTCGTCGGTAGAATCGGGATATATCAACACGTCCCGTTACACCCCCGTGGCCGGCAGTTCATTCATCCCATTGCCGCCAGAGTTGGCCGCCAAAAAAGCAATTGTCAATGTGCAAAATAGGGACAACGAATGCCTCAAGTGGGTTCTGAAATCGGCTTTGTTTCCTGTGAGCAAAGACGCGCAAAGAACAAGCAAATACCCGGCAGACGATGGCCTAAATTGGGCGGGCATCGACTTTCCTGTCAAAGTTTCGCAAATCGAAACATAGGCACACAATGCGTGCTTGAGCTATTTTGTGAAGAGTGGTAAAATGTTGATAAGATAGGGAGAAGTCAGAAAATGGTTAAATGGTGAGTCATTTATCTGTGGCGCTTTTGGTTTTTGCTATGGTATCGGAGAAGTACGAGCAAACTGTTTTTCATTTGATTTTTGTTTAGTTTTCTTTTTTCTAAGACTGATTTGACTTTGATTTGTACCAATTAAATAGTCATTCATCCTACATTTTTTGAAACGAGAGTTTCATTAATTCCGCAATATATTTTCTATTATTTGTTCATTTTCTTTCTCCGCACTTTCGCAAACACTATATTCGTCCAGTCTCTCAAATTCCCAAAATATACGTGCACGTGCTAATACAGTTCAGGACCATGTGAAGAAATATTTCCAAACAGACGAACTATGCAACATACTACAATACATGAGACCACAAGAACCGAATCAACGTTGAATACAGTACTGATAATGAATATAGATATAATAGCCGTAACGGTGAATTTCTGATTTTCAAGTGCTTTATGCTGTTTACTTCGGACAGCAAAAATGGTCCGACCTAAACAAAAGCTCTTTGGGTCTTTTGTTGACGACGTCTGTGTACAGTAAGCAGATGAACGTAACACCGCGTTATATCCCGAAATAAGGGTAATATTAAACTTACCGACTCGAAAACAAACCACCAATTAATTCCAAAATAAGCTCCTCCGAATTAAGAGCGTCAACAGTTGTACAATATTAAAAAACCCGATCAACAGACAAACAACGGATCGAAATCCGCCAATAAGAAGAAGAGAAAATTGAAGTTGAGAAAAATAACCAATAAAAAAACGGTTAAAAGTGACCAATCATTGTAACAGAAAATAAATTCAATTAGATGTTGTTGTAAACAAGTTGAATTGACCACGTGCAAATCCTGTGACCGATTAAAGTTCGGAGTCGCATTTAACCAACAGCGCTGCCTTATTCATGTGGGTATTAACCAACGAACTTGCTATTACCAAACGTATGCACGTGATAGATCAAAGTCGAAAATTGCATTTGATAAACAGGGCTGTATGTCTTGGAGCCTGTTTACACGTGAGAGACAAAAGTAATCCATTTGACAAATGAAATTGCTCACTATCCGAAATCACCATTTTCATTGTTTAACATAAAAACGGCTTCACTTCAAGGGGAGCAAATATCCAGATTAAGGATTCCCTTCCATAGCATTCTTCTTCCGTACAAATATCACTTGTTGTGATGTATTGGCAGTCAGCGGTATCTTTTAAGCATGCGCATTAAACGGGGTCTTCGGAGTATGGCCGCCATGTTGTGAAAACGTGTTGTGTGGTTGATTGTTTTAGTCTGGTTTAATCCGGCTCGAGTCTGAAACATCCGTTGGTCTCTCAGTATTTAACACTGGCGACGAGGATGGGATCCACGGCTTAGCGTACAATGGCGACATTAAATATCGAAATTCAAGGCGTAGCTCCATTTGATTGCAAAGGTAATTCGTCGGCGTTAGCACCACGGTGGAAAAAAATAGCTTCAATCGTTTCAATACTTTCTCGTGGCCAAGGGAGTGGTGAATGATGCACAAAAGAAGGCTTTGCTGCTTCACACAGCGGGAATAGAGGTTCAGGAGTTGTACGAAACGTTAACTGACCCAGGCCCGGGTGCTGGAGTTGAAGAAGATACAGCTACGGAATTTGAGAAAACACTGCGCACTCTGAACGCATACTTTGCCACTAAACTTAACGGACCTTACGAGAGACATTTGTTCAGGAATATGGCTCAAAAGGAGGGCGAGACAGTGGATCAATTTATCGCTAAACTTCGGAAACAAGCACAGAATTGTAATTTTACTGATCCAGATGTTGACATCAGAGACCAGGTCATCGATCGATGCCGTTCATCAGCTTTGAGGAGAAAATTACTGGGCAAAGAAGATCTCACATTAAAGAAGGTGCAAGAGGTGGCCCGAGCGATGGAAGCGGTAGACCTGCAAGCTAAGAAAATGGGAGCACATGGCTTCGAGTCGAAGACGGAGGAACCATTGGGCGTGAATAAAGTTAGCCGAAAGTCCTCTTCAAAACCTGTCAAGCAGTCACAAAAGAAGTCAGGTCAAGTCAAAGGGCGATGCTACAGATGTGGTCAAGAGGGGCATTATGGCCGAGATAGAGTTTGTCAAGCTCGTCAAACAGTGTGTTCAAAGTGTAACAAGGTGGGTCATTTTGCAGCGGTGTGTAAAACAAAGCCTGGTAGTAGTGCTGTGCGTGGAAACAGTTTGAGCAGCCGAAGGAGAGAACCGGAAGTTGGCAAATATGTGGAAGAAGTTGTTGTGGATGAAACTGATGATGAGGTACTGGGACTTTTTACAGCTGAGGAGTCAAGAAAGGAAGGACGTCTACCAATGTCCGTGTCAGTGTTACTTGACAAGAAAAGCTGTAAAATGCAGTTAGACACAGGTGCCACAGTATCCATCCTTGTATGATCAGGAGTTCAATCAATGGCCCTTGCATGACACTAAGATCAAGCTGAAGGCGTACAATGGAAGTGAAATACCTGTCTACGGTGAGGTTCACCTACCTGTCACCTATGAAAAGCAGGAAATGTCCTTGCCTCTGATTGTGGTTGATGGAGAGGGTCCTCCACTGCTAGGAAGAAATTGGCTGAAACAACTTCAGTTGAATTGGAGCAACATCTTCTTTGTAAACAAAGATGAAACCCTGGCAGATGTCCTGGATCGTCACAAGGCAGTGTTCAGCAAAGGTCTGGGAACCATTAAAGGCTTCAAGGCGGACATTAAGCTACAAGAAGGGGCCAAGCCAGTGTTCCACAAAGCCCGGCCAGTACCTAATGCGTTGTGCCATAAGATTGAAGAAGAACTGGATCGTTTGAAAAGTCAAGGAGTGGTTATGAAGGTGCAACGCAGTGACTGGGCTTCTCCTATAGTTTGTGTGCCCAAGAAAGATGGAAGCATACGTATCTGTGGTGACTTCAAAGTGTCTGTAAACCAGGTTCTTCTAGACAACCCATATCCATTGCCTGACACAGAGGATGTATTTGCTACATTAGGAAGCGGAACGGTGTTCAGCAAGATTGATTTGGCAAATGCATATCAGCAGATGAAACTCACCCCTGAAAGTCAGCATTGTCTCACTGTGAACACTCACAAAGGCTTGTACGCTTACCGGCGTCTTACTTATGGAATAGCGTCGGCTCCTGCCCTTTTCCAGGCCACGATGGATCAGATATTACAAGGAATGGACTATGTGCGTTGTCGCATTGATGACATCCTAATCAGAACAGAACCTCATGAACATTTGCAAGTATTAGATGAGGTGTTATCCAGACTGGAAAAGCACGGCATAGTTGCTAAATGTTCAAAGTGTGAGTTTATGGTGCCTAGAGTTTCTAGGTTACCGGGTAGACGGAGAAGGTCTGCATCCCACAGAGGAGAAGACCGCAGCCATTAATGAAGCGCCAAGCCCCAAGAATGTGGCAGAACTGCGCTCCTATTTAGGATTGCTGAACTATTATGGAAATTTCTTACCCAACCTCTCTGCACTGCTACAACCCTTACACGAACTGCTTCGAAAGGGAGTGAAATGGGATTGGACGGCAGAGTGTGAACAGGCTTTTGTGCGTAGCAAAGCTGAGCTTGTTGCTGGCAAGGCGCTGGTCCCATATGATGAAAAGAGAAAGTTGATCCTAGCATGTGATGCTTCACCTTATGGTGTGGGAGCTGTGATCTCGCATAAAATGGATGATGGCAAGGAACGTCCTATTGCATTCGCATCCAGAACACTCAGCAAGAGTGAAAGAAACTATTCTCAAATCGAGAAGGAAGCGCTGGGAATTATATTTGGAGTGCGAAAGTTTCACAAGTACCTGTACGGGCGTACCTTTCATTTGTTGACAGATCACAAGCCTTTGGTGACCATATTGGGTCCGAAGACAGCAGTACCTACTTTAGCAGCCGCTAGGATGCAGCGTTGGGCAGTCATTTTGCAAGCTTATAATTACCAGGTGGCGTACCGTCCATCTACAGATCATGCCAATGCAGATGCTTTATCACGTCTTCCTTGCGACCAGAAACCGCTCCCTGAAGAAGCTGAAATGTTCTTCTTCTCAGGCCTGGATGAATTGCCGGTTGACGCAGCAGATATCAGCAGAGGCACTACAAGAGACCCGGTGTTGTCAAGAGTTTTGGAGTACATCCTCTCGGGATGGCCAAATTATGTTGCGGATGAGGAACTCAAACCGTATTTTATACGTAGAACAGAGCTAACAGCAGACCAAGGATGTCTTGTGGGGTATGCGTGTTATCATCCCACCATCATTAAGGAACAGGTTGTTGCAAGAATTACATGAAGAGCATCCTGGTATTGTCGCAATGAAAGCTATTGCGAGAAGTTATCTCTGGTGGCCTAATCTGAATGCAGAAATTGAGCTGGCGGTGAAAAGCTGTGAGGTGTGCCAGTCAGTACAGAAAGCACCTTCCGTTGCACCATTGTACCCATGGAAGTGGCCTACTCGGGTTTGGCAAAGAGTACACATTGATTTTGCAGAGAAAGATGGCAATTATTTTATTGGATTAATTGACAGCCATTCTAAGTGGATTGAGGTGGCACATATGACCTCTACAACAAGTCAAAGTACTATTGAACAGTTGAGAATGTGGTTTGCAGACTATGGACTTCCAGAAGAAGTCTTTTCAGACAATGGTCCGCAGTTCATTTCTAGTCAGTTTGTCAGTTTCCTGAAGCTGAATGGAATTAAGCAGACAGTGGTGCCTCCTTATCACCCGTCATCAAATGGGGCAGCGGAACGCACGGTGCAAATCCTGAAGCAGGCATTGAGAAAGGATTCCGAACGTATAAGGAGGGCTGGTAAACAACGGTCTGTGAAGCATCAACTTGCCAACTGTTTATTCCAGTACAGGAACACTCCTCACTCTGTGACGGGGGTGACACCAGCGGAACTGTTCTTGAAACGGAAACCTCGTACTAAGTTCACTATGTTACGGCCAAACTTACAAGAGCATGTTCAAAACCAACAAGCCAAGCAGCAGCGACAACATGACAAGAATCGTGTGAAGATGCGTGAGCTTTCTCCGCGTGACACCGTGAGTGTACGAAATCATCGGGGAGGTGTGGAGAAGTGGCTCCCAGGCATAGTGATTAGAAGGTTGGGGCCATTAACCTACTTGGTGAGAGTGGGGCGTCAACTGCGTTATGTCCATATTGATCATATTCTGCAGACCCAGCGTTGTTGTTCAGAAGATTCACCTGATCCAGATCCTAAAAGAGGGTCGGAGTGGTCTCCAGGAAGTTCATCTCCACATGTCACTGAAGTTCCAAGGGAGCCAGTTCCAAAGCTTCAAAGTCAGAACCCTGTCGCTACTCAGACGACAGTTCCTTCAGCTCACGATACAGTAGCTAAGTCAGTTCCAGCAGTTCCTGATGCAGCACACAAGTCGGTTCCTGAGCTTCAGACAGCACAGAACCCAGTTGGAGTATCTGATTTGGAAGTGCAGGCGCAATCATAATGCACAGAAGTGCCAGTTCAAAGGGACTCACCTAGAAGGGTGGAGCGCCAATATCCAGTCAGAGAAAGAATAGCTCCAGACAAGCTTAATCTGTGACACTGAAATCTTAGGGTCATCGTAGGCTCTACAGTTCAAGACATTTTACTCGTTTTTGTTGATATTTAAGAATAGTTCTTGTGCCTAACCTAATTGACTGTTACCCGCACCTATTAGAAGGGGAGGAAATGTGATGTATTGGCAGTCAGCGGTATCTTTTAAGCATGCGCATTAAACGGGGCCTTCGGAGTATGGCCGCCATGTTGTGAAAACGTGTTGTGTGGTTGATTGTTTTAGTCTGGTTTAATCCGGCTCGAGTCTGAAACATCCGTTGGTCTCTCAGTATTTAACACTTGTGAAAACAGCCACTTCTGATTAGACTAATATTTATAGCTTTCAAATCCGTCAAACATATGTTTATTTTCGTCACACAATGCTCTTCCAGTTTTAACAATGTTCTTGCAGTTTTGACAAAATTAGCAAAGGAACAAAAAAAAAAAAAAAAACACACAAGAAAAATTACAAAACTAAGGACTCGTCCACTTCGAAACGAAATATTTGCTCCCCGAGTAGGAACCGCTCAGCCAAATTACCTTGATGCTGAATCAATTACGACTAGCATTATTCATTTAACGTTTTTTGCCGCTTTTCACCGCCTGCATTATTTCCGATAATCAGATGTTCATTGGGGAGGAAAGATTGTGTCACGAACCAAAAGAGCGTCTGCGAAGGAGACTAAACACACGGTTGTTATAACCAACAAGCCGCGGCCGTAAACTTCAAATACTTTCGTCCCCACCTTACTACCTTCATCACCCATCGAAACCGCACAACTCATACTTCATTCTAATCTGACTCTAGTATCTCACGCCTATTGTCATTCACGCATGCGTTAAATATACAAACCCTTTTCTCCGGAAAGACTACCATAACGGTAGTACCCCTTGGCGTGATAATAATAAATACATCACGCAACAATAGATGGATGACGCGTGACATTCCACGCGATGTTCCTTTGAGCGTAATCAACACGCATGTGTAACTTAGTCTCAGTGCTGACCATCACTGACCACATGCTTTTAAAAACACCTTTAAAACAAGGAATTACATTGGCCGTTGGCTGAAACAATGCCATCTAAAGAAACCTTTATTTCATTGGTTCAAGGAAGAACCATCCGACCACGGAAGAATTTCTTGAGCTTCATGCTGACATAGAGCGATTTTGTTTGCACAAAATAGCTCAAAAACTAGAAAAGTAAAACAAAAACTTGGCCATTACTGTTTGGGGCTGGGAAAACGAGGATTTGATCATCCTGCACATCAGCAAAAAACCCAAAGAGGTCGTACGCATGGAGTTAATGTTGATCACGGATGGTGAAAATCGCATTATTGCTTGATCAAAAACATGAGCCGGTCGTTATACAGCAAAACTAGCCACAAAGATTAACATTTTTACTGCGAAAGGTGCCTGACACGATTCAGGCTGGAAAGTGCGCTAAAAAATCACCGGGATTACTGCGACGGTGTCAACGGTCGCCCAACCCGCATCGACATGCCGGAAAAGGGTAAAAACATTCTGAAATTTGAAAATTACCAAAATCAACAGAAAGCGCCTTACGTAATTTACGCCGATTTTGAGTCAATAATCGAGGATCTGCCCGACGATCCGGCAAATCGAACGGAAAAGATGGCAAAACTGTCAAAGCATGTCGCGTGCGGGTTTGCGTATATGGTTGTCCGTTCAGACGGCAAAAGTTGGAGCAAAAGTACCGGCAGGGAAAAGACGGTGCGGTGTCGCGCTCCCAACTCCGCTAGTGGCTAGGGTCAGGATACGCCGCTTTAACCAACTGCCACAATTCTAACATTACTGCGGTTTATTGAACAATATCACTGACAATTTTTCCTCTCATGACACGTGGTGGGAAAACTACAATCACAATAATCGGATATACAATCAGCTACAGAGAAAAGACTAAGGAAAACGAAACGAAAATAATTACTTACACTGTCCACCTCCTAGCTCGATTGGGTAAGGAAAAATCTGGATGATTACTGCACTCAGAATGGACGATAATCTTAATCAACGTTCTAACAATACTCCTGAAGCAAGTCTCTGTGGCGTGGCCAAGTGAAGGCTCCGATTACGCGTAAAATCTTTTTGTTAGTAGGTTAGTAATTAATTAAATGAGAGAACGAAAATAGCGTGACTTGCGTTACATGCGGCCCCTGCAGCTGAAGAGTTTTTGAGAGCGGTCCAGGCGGAAGAGGTCGCAATCCGCAAAGAGTTGGAAACGCAAGCAAAAATTGTGATGAGGCCAGGTGATCTGAAAGCTTACAACGAAGCGACCAACTGCTGGATCTGTGAAAAATCGTTGATAATTCCTGAACATTTGGACTCAGCCGGCGTTTGGTGCCGTAATACAGGGGTTTACGAGGGGCAAGCGCACAAGCTGTGCCGCTGGAAGCATTCATTTTGCGAAAGGGTTTGCGGGCTGGACAACGGCGAGCCTGTATTTTCTTTCCAAAAGGTTCAGGGTCCGCAAATCAAAAAGAGCAAGTGGCAGCGCCGTTCCAGAAAGATTGCATGTATTGCAAAAAGTCCCTGGTGAGGGAAAATTACCGAAACGCGGTAAGAGACCATTGCGACATTTCAGGGCAGTTCCAGGGCGCGGCGCATTGGGAATGTAACAAAACGCTGCGCCTGAACGTCAAAACTCTGAAAATACCTGTTATCTTTCACAATCTGAAAGGTTACGACGCTCACGTTCTGATGCAGGCAATGGCGAACACCAGCGTTGCAAGAAAGCTGAAATGCATTGCCTCCAACTCAGAAAATTACATTTCTTTCTCTCTGGGTGGTTTGAAATTTATCGACAGCTATGCTCTCACAAAAGGCAGTTTGGGGGAATTGGTGGCAACAACGCCAAAAGAAAAATTACCCAAAACCAAAGAATTGGCGGAAAGGTTGGGCGGCCCCTTTGACCTTTTGATCAAAAAGGGCATTTATCCTTACGAGTACATGAACTCGTTCGAAAGGTTCGAAGAAAGGCAGCTGCCGCCAAGGGAAAGTTTCTACAGCGTTTTGTCAGGCAAAGGCATCGGTGAAAATGATTGGGAACACGGCCAAAAGGTCTGGAAAGCTTTCAATTGCCAAAACATGGGCGATTATCACGACGTTTACGTCAAAACCGACGTGGCGTTGCTGGCAGACGTTTCCGAGAACTTCAGGTTGCTCTGTATTCAAAACTACAAGCTTGACCCCGCGAATTATTACACAGCGCTGGGCCTTTCGTGGGACGCGTTGTTCAAGCACACTGGGGCTGAGCTGCAGTTGTTGACGGATTACGAAATGCATCTTTTCATCGAGCGAGGAATCAGGGGGGCATTTCGATGGCCAGCAAGAGGCACGCCGTTGCCAACCCGCTCACGCCGGGGTACGACCCCGAAAAGCCGCTTAACCACATTCTCTACCTTGACGCAAACAATCTTTACGGCTGGGCCATGTGCAAGCCAATGCCGGTGCGAAATTTCAGATGGAGTGACAAGCTTTTGGGGGAAGACGACATCATGAGCATCGGCCCCACCGCCAAAAAAGGTTACATTTTGGAAGTTGACCTGGAGTACCCGGCGGAATTGCACGAGGAGCACAACGATTACCCGCAGGCGCCGAAAAAAATAAAAGTGAAGAAGGGGTGGTTCTTCCCCTATCAGCAAAGGTTGGTTGCAGAGCTGGGGCACAGCCCGGAAACGGCAAAGCTAATGCTGACGCTGCTGGACAAAGAAAAATATGTGGTCCATTACCGCAACCTGCAGCGGTACATTTCTTTGGGGATGAGAGTGAAAAAAGTTCACAGGGTTCTCGAGTTTGAACAAGAGTGCTGGATGAAGGATTACATCCTTCACAACACCAAGTTTCGCAGCAAAACAAAAATAAAGTTTGAGCAAAACGTTTACAAATTGATGAACAATTCGGTGTTCGGGAAAACGATGGAAAACCTGCGCAACAGAACGGATTTGAAACTGGTCCGCCCAAATGAACAGGCCAAAATAAACAAACTGGTCGCCATCCCGTTCTATGCAGCAAGAGAGGAGTTCACAAACGACCTGGCGGGCATATTTATGCACCAAAGCCATTTGCTGCTGAACAAACCCGTCTACACGGGCATGACCATCCTGGAAAATAGCCAAATTTTGATGTACGACATTTATTACAATTTCTTAAAAAAGAAGTACGGCGCGGGCTGCAGTCTTCTCTATACGGACACGGACAGTTTCCTGTTGGAAATCGCGACAGATGACGTTTACGCGGACATGGCCCAAACCCGGGAACTCTACGACACGAGCGGTTACCCCAAAGGTCACAGGCTCTTTTCAGGAAAAAATCAAAAAGTTTTGGAAAAAATGAAAGACGAAACGGCGGGCGTGCCAATCGCCGAAGCTGTCTGTTTGAGGTCCAAAATGTATTCCATTCTCTGGGCGGACAACGTTGTCATCAAAAAAGCCAAAGGCGTAAAAACCTGCATAATTGACAAAAACATCCGGTTCGCAACTTACAAAGAAACTCTTTTCGGGAAAAAGCTAAAAACGCACAACATGAACTTTCTCCGAAGCGAAAAACATGAAATTTATGGAATAACTGTCAAAACAACGCTGCAAAACAACGCTGTCCCCAATGGACACAAAAAGGTGGATTGCGGACGACGGAATTAACACAAGAGCTTACGGCTATAACCCTCCTTCAGCATTAACGGCTGAGGATCTGGAAAAAATATTAGAATTAGTTTAATATAAGGGCCTGCCGGTAAACAGAGTTTGCAGTTGAGGGGAAATCCCCCAAACCCTTCAACCGCAAACCTGTTTGCCGCAAATGGATGAATCTTCGTCATCGCTTTCATAGCGCTCGTCTTCAAAATAGTCAGGGTTGGTATTATCTTCAAGGCCTGGGAAGTGTTGACTTAAAACTATTTTTACGGACTCGAGAATCGCCTGGAACGTCATTTTCATGAGTTCGCATTTGCCACCATTCGGTCGCAAAGGCGGGGTCCGAATGTTTTTTGAGAAAAAAGTTTTCAATGCGCCCGGCAGTATTGGCATCAGCGGTTCAACAACCAGAACGTACTTAAAAGGACCGTCGAAACAGGTTTTGTACGCCCGGTGCGTTAGTCTTTTTGTGAGGTCTTTTGTTCGGCCGACCGTGGGGCAACGGCCTGCACCGTCGACGGCGTCAAAGAAATAGTGGTGCGCGACGTAGAAACCTGGGTGCGCCATTTCGTTGGGCTCTGCCCCAACCCCGTCGGGAGACGTCGGGAGAGCTCAAGTGGCCAATCGCCGAGGGGGCAGCTGAGTGTCTGGCGGGATAACCAGCAGTTGTTCGCGCACGAAACTCCGTTCTGGGCCGTCGCGCGAATAGTACATGACCGGCGTGCCGGATTCTTGGACAATCCGCTCAATGTTGAAAACTTTCAAAGACCAGGCTGGATCGGTTGCTCTTTTTGTGCCGCACTCCAGCTCGCCGGGCTGGTAAAGATAGCGAACGCGGACGGTGAAGGGTAGTTTTTTTCTTTCATCCCCACAGGCCTGCGGTAGGTTGACGAAGGTTTTGCAGAAACATACTTTTCTTTGATCGTTTCGGCAGGTTTTTTGCCGGTGAGGCTTGTTTTTTCGTTGTTGATCGCCGCAGTGACCTCGGGCAGCCGTTTCACCCAAGCGGTGGACCGTTTTCCTTTGGGCAGCAACATTTCGACGGCGTACTGGTGGCCGAACAGGCGCTCTGCCAGGGTGCGGTTAAATCGTTCGACAATGGCCTGGTTGCGGTGAAGCTCTGGTTGCCCGCGTCGAATGTAAGTTTTGGGTTTTTCCATCTCTTTGGAAACAGCGCCCATGAACTCGCGCCCAGGGTCGACCTGGAGCCTTTCGGGCCATGTCAGAGGGCTGCGCCTGTAGATTTTCTGAAAAGTCTGCGCGACCTCATCAGAGTTTTTTGAGGTCAAGGGTTCGGCCTCTTTGTAGCAGCTGGCCACGTCGGCGACGGTCAGAGCGTACTTAAAAACTTTGCGGCCGCGGGGGAGTTTGTCATGCGGCAAAAAAAGAAGGTCAGCTTGGTGCACCTTGTTGGGCGTGGGCACGTCAAATTTTGGCCTAGGAACGTGCTGCGGCGGAGCAAGATAAATCTGCCAAAGCGCCTGCTTCGCAAGTCACTTTTTTGCGGCGTCTTCAGAGACCTTGGCGGCCTCAGCCAATTTTTTAATCGCGGCGAGGCCTTTCCAGTAGCCGCCGGGGTTGTAGTAAATCTTGGCGAGCATGGCGTCCATATATGAGAAAGGACAAGTGTTCAATGTCGCCCGTCGAGGAGGCAAGCCCCCTCTCCCCGAACCGTCGCAGACAGGGCCCACTCAAAGGAAACGAAACTCGGCGTAGCCAATTGCGAGGGTTCCGGCACCCCAAAAAAGCAGCTTGCCGTTTTTCTGCTGCGGGCTCGGCTGGTAAAAATCGGAAAACTTTGGCTCTTTCAGCGGCGCGATGGTTTTGTCGGGGTGGGCCTGGTTGTAGAGGTTGAAAGTGTAGTCGGTGTTGGCGAAAATCTGCTTGGCCTGCGCGTGAATCTCAGCATTTGTCTCGATCCAGTCGAGGAGCTGGGTGCGTTCGCGCGAGTACTTGTTGTAGGCCGCCTGGTAGGCCTCGAGAGCTTTGTCGTGGCGCTTTTTTTCGTCCAGCGCCCTCGCGAGATAATTGCCGCCAATGAAGGTCGCGGCGTTGAGCACGGCTCCGCCAACCATGATCGCGATGCTCGCCATATCCTTACCAAAAATTATCAGTTTTAGTTGCTCGCAGGCTTATCTGCGACGGGTGGGGGAGAGGGGGCTTGCCCCCTGTCGTTATTTGTTGACTTGGGGCAAGCCCCATCCGTCGAAGAATTGGGATATACCGTGTACCTGTCGGAAAAATGTAATCAAGTGTAAAATGAAAAAGATGCGCGGCCCCCACCCCAAACATGAAAGCGCAAAACCTTTCTATTTTCCCATCATTTTCATGCTCCTTGAAGGAGCGATTGGTTATTAAAGCCATTTTTCCTTGGCTTTTAGCTTTTTCAATCTCTTGAATGGTGCGCTCGGACAAACCAAGGGCGGTGAGATCAACCATCGCAGGTATTCAAAGGTCGCAAACTTTAATTTGGTTTTGCGGGGGGTTGTCAGTCGGGGGCAGCCGTCACAGACCACTCCTTAAAATTTGTGGGGGATGATTTTTTTCATCCGTGAGGTAATTTTTCAGAGCAATGATGCCGGCCATTACGGCGGAGAACTCGAAGAAGTTCGATCCGCTGCTCAGGGGGTCCGAAAGAAAATTTTCTTTCAGAACTTTTTTTACTAACCAGCCAATGCCAGCTACAATCCCGGTCAATGTAACCGCGTCCATAACGATTTTGACAACCTTGTTGTCTGACATGGTGTGATATAAAAAATGGGAACTTTTGCAGCAACGTCTGCGGCGGCTGTCTCCAGACGGGGACTTATTCCATTTGACGACAGCCTCTGCGCGGAGCGGTTTCCCGATTGGAAGGGGGGTGTCCCGATGGGGGTGCAGTTTCCGGATTGGTCTGTCTGCGATGGCTTGCCTGTTCATCATTTTGTCGCCCAACGACAGAAGGGGTAGAGCTTTTGAATGCAGCTTTCAATTCTTCGCGCTTGTAGTAAATGCCGATAACCCCAACGGCAATGCTGCCGAGGGTAAGCCATTGAGAGGTGTTCAAGCCCCCCGAATCGGATTTTGGCTTTTTTTCGGCAGGCCCCCCGACGGGGTTGGGGCTGCGGTTGGTTGTTTTTTCGCTGCCCTGGCGGCTTTTTCTTCCGCCTTTTTCGCCCTTTCTTCAGCATCGGCCAGGGCTTTTTTCTGAGCTTCGCGAGCCTCCTTTGTTTTTTGCGCAGAGGCTTTTCCGGCGGCAACCCTGTTGGGGTCTTTGGCCGGCTTGGTGGCGGGAACTGGAGCAGTTGCTTGCCCGGTGTTTCCCTCTTCGGCAGACATGGAACTGTGTGTATATTTTTTATTCAAATTGCTGCGGAATGTTCAGAAGGTGCTGCGGAATGTTCAGAAATTGCTGGGGAATAATCAGAAATTGCTGTGGATTGCTCACTAAAAGTTACGTGTCTTGCAGTGATCAATGCGGTATTGGCCAGCGCCAGAAAACTGCCAAGCCAAATTTCCGGCAATCACTGTCAACTCCTTGCTGATTGTGAAATATTTTTTAAGGTCCTCTTTCAAGCGCTCGACGTCTTTAATGTTCAGCACTGCCGGAGCTGCGTAAGCATAAAGGTCAACCATGCTGTCGATAAAACGGTGGTTTTCGAGTCGATGGAGGTCTGGTACCTTTTGCTGTACTTTTCGACGTCTTTGTCGGTGAGGCGCTTCACATCCTCGTGAGTCAAATTCATCCCGATGGCCTCTTTGGCCTTGACCTTTGAAACCAGAACAGCCAGCTGTTCGCGCATGGCGGAGATACCGGGGACCTGCGCGGCGCTTTCGACAATTCCTCGGTCGCTGGCATTTGGTTCTGCTTCCAGCAATTTTCAATTAAAACATCGGCGAACGCCTGTTCTTCCTGACTGATAGTTCTTCTACCCATCTTCGGGTATACATTGTATTTTTAATTTGTCAGGGGAGCAAGCTCTTTCTCCCTAGCCGTCGCAGACGGGTCGTTAATTGTCACCACACCCGATCATTTCGTACTCGAGCTGGATGTTTTTGAGCTTGTAGGCCAGCTTTGAAACTGAACTGCCCCGGGGCGACATAACCCAGCCCTTTCAACCTGGCGGCTCGTCCACGCCGTATGAGGCTACGCCTTACACCCCAGTCGAGAGACAGTACCACGGCGGCGAAGAATTGAAATGTAAACACATTTGCACGAATTAGACACTACCGGGCTGCCGGAGATACCCGAAATGTCGGTCGACGAAAATATTCCTCTTTTCGGTGGGCCTTCGAAAACTTTTAGTGAACGGTTGTTTGGGGTCGGAGAAGAAAAACCTTAAACCATCACAGGGGTAAGGCGGTTCATACAAGACAAATATAACAATGCCGACTTCAGCCAGTTGGAGGGGGGTAGCTGGAAAATCGGCTCTAAAAACCCGGGCACGGAAACGGGGGACATTGTCTTGCGTGGCCCAAAAGGCGGGAAACAAAAAATAATTGTTCGAAAGGGGCGTTCGAGGGAGCTTTCAGATACTTTCGTAAAAAATAACTTTAGGTCTCTGGGGAAAAGTTCCGAAATTCTCCTAAAAGGAAGTAATGCAGAGTTTCAGGAAGAAAGACAGAGTTTGCGCGAAACAGAAAAACAACTCTCAGAGGCGGAAAAAATAAACGAGCAAAAACTTAAAAGCCGTCCAAGAAATGAAAGACTTGAAGGTACGAATCGAGCGAACCCAAGCCAGGATGGATCAACTCGAGTCAAACGTGGAAAATGAATCAGAATTGCGCGAGCTGGAGCAACGGGCCAAAAACTATCGAGCTGATCTTGAAAATGCGAAAACAGAAGTGGCTGCCCTTAAAAAAGAAGCGAAGCAGAAGGAAAGCGCGGTGCGCAAAGAAAAAGCAAAGATCGCCCGAACCCGGGCAAGCCTTGCTGCTAAAGAAAGTGAAAGAAATGCTCTCGAGGCGAAACTTAACAACACAAAAACATTGGACGAGATGAAAGAGCAAGAAACCGAGCTGCAGCGCCAAAATGAGGAAGATGAGACCGTCATCGAAAATGCTGACGCCTCGCCCTCCGAAAAAGAAGCTACGCGAGAAAGAGTGGCGGCACGGAAGGAGGAGCTCGCGCGTTTGCAAACGGAAATTGCGGAAAGAGAAAATGCTCTCCCCCTTCGCGAACGGGTGAAAGGTATTTTAAAAAAATAAGGCGTGACCGTCACCGCGATCGTTCCCGCTGCGGGCGTAACTATTGGGCTGTCGTCGGCGCGATTACCAATGCTCTGAAAACCTTGGGCAACGGGCTGGCGAACGGGTTAAAAACTATCGGCCAAAAAACAGCTTCGCTGCTGCCCGGCCTGCTCGGTTCGATCGTTTCTTACATTTTCACAACCGCCGGCCAGGTCATCGGTTTTCTGGCTAAGCACACCTGACTGATAATTCTGGCCGTCGTCGATTTTCTGATGGAACAGTACATAAAGAAAAACCGCTAGCACATTGACAGAGTAAACACCCCGGCGAGCGCAACAGCCCCAGTTGCAATGAGGGTTTTGTTGAAATCGTGGTTTTTGTTTCCTATTGGCTCGGCTGGCTCTTTTTCAGAGGGAACCAACGGCGGCGGAGGTTTGTCTTTTTCGCTTGTCTCCCGACCGGGGTGGGGACAGAGCCCCCTCAGCTTGCGCTGCTTTGTGAACCGGGTTAGACGGGTGGCTGTTCGGCAGATTAATTTTCGACGGCCCGCCGCCCATCAAGTAGAGGGCTGATTTTTTGTGCCCTGATTCACGTCGTTGTTGACCCCGAGCTTCATTCCCCGGCCGGCCTGCTGGAGCTTGTTGTTGTAGCCGACCACGCTCCCTGTGTTCAGGACCATGCGCGAGGGCATCAGCCATGCTCCCGGCGCCACCGCCAAGTCCAAGCGCACCTTGGCCTCGTCCACCGCCAGCTGATAGCGCTGAACGCTTTTGGAAATGTCCGGCATTCGGATCGCGTCCTCCAATAGGATGAGGAACTCTCTCTGCGCTTCCCTTGCTCGCCCGCCGTTTCCGAGAATGCTGCTGCGAGCGTTTACCTGCGCGCCCAGAATGCAGTAAACGTAGGCCTCGATCGACTGGTTCAGACGCGCGAGGCCGGCTACGGTTAGCCCGTTTGCTTTGTCTGGGATGAAGAACTCGAACTGCCTGTCTGCGCCCTGGTCGTTACAGATGTAATCAAATTTGTTTCCGTCTGAATCTTTCCCACCCTCGTCGGCGAGCCTCTGGTTCGATGGGTTGGAAAGCGGCGTGGGATACTGCCATTGCTTTTCCGCATAGTCACCGTCGCTGTAGTTAATGAAAACATATCCGAGGCCGTGGTTTTGGCCGTAGAGAAAACGAAAATCTGCGCTCGGGTCAACCCAAACTCGGCGTAGATTCTTTGGTATGAGGCCTTGTCGTATTTGTTGTCTGTTTTCGAAAAGTTCGGGCCGTCGGGCAGCGAGCTGATTCTTTGGATGCCACCCATCTCGAACAAAATACGACGCGTTGTGAAATAAACATGGAAAAGATAGAAAGCTTGGAGCTGCGGGAAATGTTCAAGAACAGGCCCGACCAAAATTTCACGCGAGATGCCGCTGCCTGTTGTCGCACACCACAGAGCAAAATTTAGCTGCTGTGGCCAAAAACCCATGTGCGGGCCGCCCAGCCATTTTCTTGCGTTTTTGGATGTTCTGAATGTGATCTGCGTGTCGTTGTACTGTACTGGACGATGAAAAAGTCCTTTGGCGTTGCACAAATATTTTGCAACTTGTTCAAAGTTTCTCCGACCCTTTTTTCTATGTTTTCAGAAAATGGGACTGCAGGGATGTTTTTTGCTGGTTTCCCGGAAGGTGTAAGCTGTTTTGGTAAACCCCCCACCAGCTCATGGGCATCGCCCGCTAAATCCCTCTTTAACTGGGGAGACTGGTCTTTCGTGGCAATCTTTTCCTTATCTCCGGAAAATACTATCGTTTTTTCCAGAATCTGCGTCGTGGGCTGGTGCTTTGCCGCCTCGGAACTTCTCAGCCATTGGTTCCAGCGAGACATTGTCTGCACGGTCCTGTGTATACCTTCATGCCTTTTAAATTTAATTTCGTAGAATGGATATGTCTGCGTCGGCTATGATTAGCGTCGTCACTTCCGACAACCCCTGCACCGTCTATTTTGATGAACCCATCTCCTAGCTCCAAATGGTCGGGCTCGTTTCTTTTGCAGTGAAAAACCCCTGGCTTTATCTGCGCTCCCCAGCAAAAATCGAAGTGCTTGATTCTCGGGACCAAGTGCTCGGCCAAAAAACACTTTCTCCGTTTTTCTACACCCCCACGGACCTTTCCAAATACCTTAACGCTGAGTTCAAAAAATCGCCGACCTTCAACGTCACCTTCGATTATGACGCAAACACGGGGATCGTCACACTCAAAAACCCCGATTCTTTGAAACTAAGGTTTTCTCAAAGTTTCGTTGATTTTCTGGGCACGCCGTCGATTCTTGACAAAAATTTTACAATAACCGCCCTCAAAGCAAGATTTGCGATTTACGTTCACTGCGATTTGGTCGACCCTCAGCGCAATTCACTGAACGGGGGAAAAAGCAATCTTCTTGTTTTGCTTCACGGGTTTGCCCCACATTTTCCCTCTATGGCCTACCATTCGTCAAACAAAACTGATTTCTGTAATGCTTCATCCAGCAAAATGATCAACAGTGTTTCACTTCGGATCAAAGACGAGGATGGGGCGCTCGTTGATTTTCACAATCAGCCATACTCTTTCGAACTTGCATTTGAAAATTGCTAAAATTTTATACATGGGCCTCATTGATTCTTTCACCAAAACATCCGGCGCCTGTCAGGTTGGGCCACCTGGGCCTGAAGGTGACCCCGGACCGAAGGGACCTGCCGGGCCGCGCGGCAAACAGGGACCTCCTGGCCCACAAGGACCTCAAGGGCCTCAAGGAAAATCGACTGCTCGAATTTTATGATTGCCAACCTCAACATGGACGAAAACCGCGTCGAGAACATGACCGACCTCGTCAACGAACAAGACTCGGTCAACAAACGCTTTCTCGAGTCTACCGTTTTCGATTACCTGAAAAAAGACGGGACTAACTCCGCGACCAACAATTTAGACTTGGCCAATTATCGCCTCACAAATACTGGCGACCCTTTGGATGGGAAAGATGCCGCCAACAAAAATTACGTCGACGCCGCTCCTTTTCTCCCCAAGGCTGGCGACCTTATGAGCGGCCCCATCGACATGAACAGCAATGAAATCTTGGGTTTAACCTCCTCCCCTCGGTTCGGCTACTCGGCCATCAGCAAAACCTACGTCAATAGCGTTTTTTTCAAACTCGACGGCAGCAGCCCACTTTCTGGCAACATGAACGCCGGCGCGAAAAAAATCACTAACCTCGCCGGCCCCGCCGCCGCAAACGATGCGGCCAACTAAAAATACGTCGACGCTTTGCACGTCACCCCCTCCGGGCAAACCAACGTTTTTCAGTACCTCATGAACGACACCAATGAGTCCTCCAGCGAGACCGACCACATTACCGTCGTCGATGTCAGCGATTTTCCCGAGTCACCGCACTTGGTCTACAAAAAAGCCGACAAAATTTCTATCGGCGCGGCCGGGGCTAGCAACTACCGCGAACGCATCGGTTTCAACCTTCACCCTTTGGCCGTCGACGATTACACAATGGTCGCCAAATATTTTCTTCCGCTCGCGCAAAATGTTTCCATCACCGCCGCGATCGGCGCCGGCTGGATTTCTGGCCAAATTTCTTCTACCCTCCCCGCGCACGGCTCAAGCCCTGCTTACACGAAAATAGTCGTTCAGCTGACCAATGCACGGACCGGCCTCGGAACCGACCACATCTATTTTGATTTGCACGGAAACTTGTCCTCTGACTCCGGAAATCAGGCTCGCATGATTGTTTACGGCGTCAAGCATTACGTTCTGAGCGTGCCATCTTCTTTACTTGATAAAGCTTTCAGTTTTGAAAATGGGGAAATGGTTATGAATACAAGCTTGGACATGAATCGCCATTTCATTCTGAATCAGCCAAAAAATATTTATGGCTGCCTTGTTGCTGGTACTCCCGAAAAAAACACTAAATTCATTTGCGAAAAAAACCATACTATGTTTTTCGTAAGCCCTAAGACTTTAAGAAAAACTGCAATACATGCAGAAAGTCATATCCCTTTAGAAAGTTTGACTGTAACTTTCGTTTTAGTGAAAAAAGAACATAATTTGGTTGTACGCCAAGTGTTGACAAAAACATCAAATTCTTATTTTGTTTCTTTCGAGCATCAAAATTCATTTGATCATGAGTTTTTGGGGTTTTATTATTTTAGAATTTTGGAAAAAATAAACCTTGAAACATATTTCATTATCACCATATTGTACTATTGATTATTTATTATACCATGTCTTCGGCTAATGTACTGCATGAAGCAACCGCTCCGCCCGAAGAAGTTGTGGCCGAGCAGCAATACACGCCACTCTACCCCCGCTTTTCATCCGATCCCCAAACTTTTCGGCTTGGCGAGATCAGCCGCATCAACAAAGAACTCGCCGATGACGCCGAGGACTACAGGCTGGTGCTGAAAAAATACAAAAAGGCTCAGAAAGCCTTGAACTTTACCGTGGCCGGCCTCGGCGTTGTTACGACTGCTATGTCTTCGGGTGCTGTCGATTCGGCTCTTACCGGCATTGGAATTGTCATTTCAGTACCGCTCGGCATCGTTGGCGCTGTTTGCTGCGCCGTTTCCACTGGTTTGGTCGCCGCCAACAAAAAAGTTGGAAATAAACTCAACAAACACTTTCGTACGAGCTTGCTGGCAAATGTCGAGCACAACACAATAAATTCTCTTGTTTCCAAAGCTCTCGACAACAATAACATTTCTGACACCGAGTTCAAAATCATCACTCACGAGATGGAAAAATACAGAAAAATCAAAGATGCCCTGCCACAAGCAAAAAGGCCCACAACCAACGCCGCCGATCTCGAAAAAATTAAGGAAGAGGTTCGCAAAGAAATGCGCAAAAAAATTGCGGCAGCCGGTGCAGCTTTGAACTGAAATTTGAGAATCGTCGGATCAAGCTTTATTTAACCGTTGGCGTCGCCTAACAATCGCAGTAATTTTCCCATTTTCCGCAAACCCAACAGCCTTCCCCTTTTCTGCAAAACCGACAGCCTTTTCCGCAAACCCAACAGCGCCACCCATTTTCAAAATCTAAAAGGATTCCACAATTTGAGCATTCATTCAACTCAATATGATTGCGTTTTTCACCACATTTAAAACATTCTATATAAATTTCCCCTTTTTCATTGTTGTGCCACCAGCGAAAGAGAATGTTTTGAAGAACTGGGGCCCAACCCATGGCCAAACGCTTCCGGACATTTTTGGCAATCACTTGCAGAAGGGCTATTTCTTTCATCTCTGGCGGCATCCACTCGGGGATCTGCTCGATGGTTTCAGCCATTGTACCCCACCGTCCCCCATCTTCTAAACCGGTGGCGCTCCCTACCAATTGCATTCATCAGATGCCAGCCCGCAAGCCCAGCAGCGCCACGAACCATCACATTCGCATTTTTCCATTTCCATTTCGCAAAATTCACACTCCAAAGGGGGGCCACAGCCACCTTTGCATCGCCGCGCTTTCTTTTCATATTTTCCCGTTTTTTTTCCACAAACCTCGCACTCCTTGGGCAGTAGAATAGCTCTCAAATCTTCACCTGACATGGCCAAATCTTCCCAATCGCTTTCGATGGCACCCCGCCAAAATTTAATGTCGGACAAAATTTTGTCCCAACCCATGGCCAAACGCTCCCAGACATTTTTGCGAATGACTTGCCTAAGGATCATTTCTTTCAGCTCTGGGGGCATCCACTCGAGGATCTGCTCGATGGTTTCAGCCATGGTGCCCCCCCCGTCCCCGACCTCTAATAGGGTGCAGGCTGGCGCAGGCGGTCCCAAAGCCGCCGCAGACCCGCCTTTTTGGCACACTTTTGCCAATGTAAGCGCCCCCATTTTGAGCGCACACACGTACGAGTGGGGGGTTCTGGCGACGCTGATGAGCCCAAGGCTAGCGAGGGGGTTAACGCTGTGCCAACCAATGCCCTCCTTTTCCCCCTCGCACAGAAATGGAACCAGCCCGCCCCCTTCCGATACCCAAAGGCCGGCCCGTTTTTTTTCTTGAGTTTTACTATGCGAGGCGAAGTTTTCTGTTGGATTTGCCGGGGATTTACTTCGTATTTCTTCGCGATTTCCGCGCCGGATAGGTTTTGGTATCTTTTTTGGAACCTTTTTTTAGGTTAACAAGTGGTGCCTTAGGGAGGAAAGGGAGGGCATTCGTTGGCTCACCGTTAACACCCTCGCAAGCCCTTGGGCGAAGAGGCTGCGCCAGAACCCCCCACTCATACGTGTGTTAACCACTTATAACATTGGGAAAGGACGAACGAACATGTCCCTCAAGGAAAACACACTGAAATTGATTTCCAGAACTCTTGCTGAACACTCATATTCTAGCAGTAGGGATTAGAATGGAACTACACACCGAGGAAACAATCTTCCAATATTTTTTTTTGAGTATCATTTAATCACGATTTGGAATTATTTATTCGCGAGAAAAAAGAAAACTCCTCAAGGGCTCTCAAGGAGCATTTTAAAGGCAACTTTTGATTGGCTTTTCACTACACAATAACTTGGCGCTGATTGGCTCTGTAGTAATTTTCAGGTGGAGTCCGGCTGATCTTTGCTAACAATGGGAAACGAATGTGCTGCTCGTTTCAGCAGACGTTCGTTGGGGAGGAAAGATTGCATGACAAGCCAAAAGAGCATCTGCGAAGGAGACTACTGCTCAAAATGCATTGCGGCACTTTTTTCCTTTTTTCACCAAATCTTGACTTTTTACAGGCTTTAAAACAGAGCATCATTTGATTCACGACCAAGTCAGGAGGGGTGTGGGTGTAGTCCTGGTTTGACATTACAAACTGATTTGCATGCATGTTAACAAAGAGTGCAAATCAGTTTGACACGTCAAACCAGGACTATACCCATGCCCTCTCTGACTTGGTTGTGGATCAAATGATGCTCTGTTGTAAAGCCTATAAAAGAAAAGATTTGGGGAAAAAAAGGGAAAAAAATAATGCGCAATGCGTTTTGAGCAGAAGCAAAGGTGCATTTTAGCAAAGAAAAAAAATTATCTTGGGGTCATAGGCACTTAAAGTTGGCAAAAAGTTGCAATTTGCTGAGATCCTACACAAGTTCAAGACTGATGTACAAATGTAAATATTTCAGTTTTGTAACTTCTGTATGCGCAAGGACAAAGCATTGTATGGAAAGTTCAGTTCAGTTCTTTATTTTTCTAATAGGTATTGTTAACAAATTGGACATGCCCACAGGTAGCAGATGCTAATCTTGGTGGGTCATGTCGAAAGTGGGCACATGCAGCTATTCTTGGCATATGTCTGTCAATAAATACCACAGTCATGGAATTTTCATCTTCCTTTTTTATAAGGCTTTGCTGAGATCCGATTTCAGTGATGATTTCAGTGATACTGCCAACGGCCAGTTGGAAATTCAGGGATTTTCCGGAGTTTGTCGGAAGGCACACAAATGTATCGCGTTTTTCCAAGAACACAATGATGTCTTTCTTCTGTATTGATGTTATTTCTTTGATATTGTGATCATCAGGAGAAGAAATAGCCGATTTTTAATTATAGTGTGATCGAAAGAATGTTTTGCTTGTGACACAGTGGGCTCAGACGTTTTCAGCAGGGAGTAAAACAGAGCATGCGCAGTCTTGTGTAACGGAAACCGGTTTTGAAAACCGGTAAGTTTTGACCAGAAATTTGGTCGGCGGCTTCATCAAACAACCCGTCGGAAGCCGGCAGAGGTCTCTCTCCTCGACTCTCATTTATTTCTCGCCCTGAGAGACCTCTGCTAGCAGGGAACTGGCCCGGAAAACGTTTTTATTTACTCAAGGTTCATTACTAGAAATTTGAATTTTAATGTTTTTAATAAAATTTAGAAACTCATTGGGCTAGTTTGCCTTGAAAGCTTGTACCAATCAATAGAAAACGGACTTGAAAAATATTTCACGGGCCAGAAATGCTTTTCTAAGAAACCCGCTGCAGTTCTTCTGAAGGAGAAAGAGGCATTGCATGGGAGTAATCCATTGAGCCAGAATTAAAAAAAAAACATGGCCGGCACAGAATAGAGTAGAACACTGAGAAATACTGGGATTCATGAATGTCGGTCAGCGTATGACCTACAAGGAATAACAAAAACGTTGTAGTGAAACTAATATTTTGGGTTGTTACTGCACTACACTGTTGATTCTTCTCGCGCAGTACTCTCTTTCTTTTTTATAAAACGTCTAATTTTGGAGCTGAGGCTCGACGTTCTTATTTTTTTCGCGATTTGAGCCTGAAACCGTTCTTAAGGTGTTCTTAAGTTGCATGGTATAAACACTATGTCGCACCAGCCAACTGCTGGTAAATTTAGCTTTACAAAAAGCATTGAACATAGAGGTTCACAACGCGACATAGGTCACCAGATTTTGCAGTGAAAACGCAGAAATGTTCATGTGTACATAGCTTATCGGCTACTCATTTAAAAACAAAAATGAGCAAAATAAAGATGAATCTCAGCCTGGGTTATGTTCTAAGCATGTTCTTAAAATTTAGACTAATCTCAGCCTCAACGTTCTTATAAAAATGGTCCTTATATATATAAAGAGTGTAACTCAGTCATAAGTCACGTAAGTTAATGTGGTGCTTCGAGTGGTTGCTATCAGGGAGCTAAAGAGAATCACCGTCAATAGAGGTCTCGGTCTTAGAGGTGGCTGCTTGAAACCGGTCCCTACATTGTTACCGTGGAAGACAAAACCGTGACGATGCTACGATTACTAATGCTGGTAATGATGTAATGTGCCCTCGTGAGAAAGATGATATGCCAGTTGCTTGGAAAACGGTAAAAAAAAAAATGACTACTGATTTACAATTTTAAATCTGACTACAAGAATAAAGTTAAACACAACTAAAAGTTATGGTTGTGATAGTTAAATTCTTAGCCCACGGTTGCTTGGTTGGACAAGTTACTAAAACTTTTCAAAATCAAAATGAACGTTAATCACGCGACGGCTCTCTCCTGCTTTTTCCTGGTTAAGGTTCAGGTTTGCTATTAACTACAGAAACATTTATTGGGCTGATGCCATGATCCTCTTTCTCTATTCACTGTTTTGTAGTTACAGTCGGATAAATTTCAAAAATTACTTTATTCGCCGTGTTCGAGGGAAACACTCGGGGGCGTATGAATAATACAGACGTTCGAGGTTCAAAATATTATAAAAATATTTTTCATAGGAAGCGATCCCCAAGAGGATAATAAATGGCTAATTTGTAGGTTCTCGCGCAACATTCCAATAGAAAGATTGGAATTTTCACACAAGTACGACAAAGTACGTGTATCTCACCTCAGCGACGAGGGGCAACAAGAAAACAATCTCGTGTTTTGATGCGCATTTCTATTGTTTTGATCAGGTTCTTATTTTCAGTAAACAACCCTAAAGTATAAAAACCCCAACACTGCAGTTCCTGAGTCACTCTCCAGTGGTAACGTCACAGGTATGTTGTTTCTGCCTTTTTTTTTTTGGTGGTTTTAAACCTGTCATAAGCTTTTCGTGGTGTCTTGGCAGTTTCGGAACCGTATCGTAATTACTGAAATGCATTTCGTTTAATTTCAGCACTGCAACTGACTCCCGAATCTGGTTTCAACTCGTCCAGTTAGTGTAAGTTTGGTTTCCTTGTTATTACAACTTGTCTTCGGTTTTCAACTCTATAGACATTTTTTGTCCCGCAGCCGAACGAAATGCTTTCCCGGGTTCTCTAGTCTATTTTCACTTCACCCAGTATGATCTCTGAACTCTGTACTTCTGCAAGCATTGGTTTAGTCAATGATTGGCCTTAATAAGTTCAACCTTATCTGTCAGTGAAGAATTCACTTATCGTTTGTTCAGAATGTTGATACATTTTTTCGAACCGAACGTGCTGCAAATCGGCCGAGTGCAAACCGAAAAACAAATTCACGACCAGGTCAAAACAATTCCAGTCAATTCAGTCCATGGTCTTCGATTCAGCCTGTCAAATTCAGTCCAAATTCACGACTCAGACGCAGTGAACAAGTGCTTGCTCCTCAGATAATTTATTTGAACCGACAATATCATAGCCGTACTAATTGTACTTTTGCCAGCCTTGTTTGAGCAATTCATTATCAATAAAACTCGAAAAGCTATAGCTCTTCGCCAATCGGTTAAGGAGACGAGAATGTCACAACAACGTAAACTGTTTTGTAAGCTTTTAGCTTACAAAAATCAACTCTTTTTTCTGCATTCAGTTCCTTTCTGTAATTAATTTGACTCATAAATTACTATACTGGTTATATTTGTTCATTTTGTTGTTTTTGGTAGATTTGTTGTTCCTGTAATTTCTTTGACGATGTTGTCGAGTTATTTCCCTCTGTTTTGCTGTTCTTTTGCAATCTTACTGGTAAGTAATATTCCTAAATTTGTCAGTACCACTGAATGCTTTCATTAATGAAAACACTTCCTACAAAATATAGGACTGAGATATATTCCAAAATCGGCACAATCCCCGTCTTAAACTTGACCTACGCCGTAACCAAACCAAGCAAGTCACAATAGCAGGGTGCGATTCTTTGCTTCATTAAATTAAATTTTAACATGGCTGACATGTTTGTTTTTAAATCGCTTCCCTAGTATTTGTGAACAAGTAGAGGACGTGCGCTCACAGTATATAAATATACTCGGTTATTATTATTATATCAGTTATATTACGTAGTAGTATTGATATATGAGATAATTCAGTTTAGAATACTGCTCCTTTCATTTTTATTCATATGCTCCCTTGGGCCGGACATCTTGTTAAGCCTTGGAACGCCCATCTTATGATCATAAATACTGTGTTTATAGTGGAAGTGTACTTAGCTATTCAAGCTAGTTTGCAGGCACTCCACTTAATTAAATCCCAAGAAACAAATAATTCAAATAAACATAACATGATAACAATCCCAACTGGCAGGAGGCCGACCAGTTCGCTATTTACAAGGATGACCGAGGAGTTGAACCAGGCACTTACCCAGAACAACACCAGCAAGTGGCCAGAGCGGGATTTGAACCCGGGTCACCGCATTGACATCCACCGCCCCAAACCACTCGGCCATCCTGCCTCCACATCATCATTTAACATTTTGTAGGCCTTTTCCCGGAAATTCTCATTGAACTAAGTTCAGATCATAAACTAAAAGAAAATGTCATTTCAGGGATTGGTGCTCACCACTGATTCAGCACCAAAGCCTCATATAGCCAAGCGTTCCTCTATACCATCCAAACCTACAGTGGATGAACTTGCCATTGAGTTGGCCAAGAAACATGTAAGTTTACATGTACAGCTAACTAAATCAAGTGCAGCCATTTTCATTCATCATTCGATTAAACAATCAATATTTGTAACGAACTCACGCGGTGCGGTATCATATTGGCGTGATTTCAATCTTTTTTAATCATACGCACCCTGCTTATATATCAGCGATATCTTAGTGGGAAATCGAGAGAAAGGGAGAAAAATCTACGATCACTTTCTCACATTACCAACTTCCACTGCTTCATAATCAAGCTAGAATGCTCCGCCTTTTACGACGCCAATTTAGACAGTTACTGAGCCAAACCCTATTTGTTCTCGTAACTTGATCAAGATCAATCCCTTTTTTGTGCAAACCCAAATATTCCAACGAGAAAACATTACACAAACTCTCATGTGTGAAATTTTATAAATAAGTTTGAGATCATTTTCTTTGACTTATTTTCATTTTCCACATTCTTGCTTAATAACCAATATTTCCTCATTTTTCGCATTGATTCTTTGTTGTTATTTGTGGCCTTGTTTATTTTTTGACATTTTGTTTGTCCTCTCAATTAATAATTTTAGCTGATTAGACTTATCTTTGAAGAGGAGGTGAATTCTAGAAAGGCTAAGGAAAGTATAAAAGCCTTCCAACAAGGTATGCATAAAAATCATTTTTTGCAAATGATTTTATTTAAAACGACTTCGTTAAGCTGGCATAAACTTCAGAAAAGTTTACCAACTAAAACTCTGACAGTAATTTGTGATTTGTTTCAAGTCACGGTTATACTTCCGATTAACGAGTAAATAGAGCTAAATGGCCAACACTGACTTATAAACCATTTACAATTCTCACTAGTTCTTTCTCCGCCATCGGAAGTGACAAACGTTCTGCTATTCCTTTCACAATATCTTTCGACATTTGACCATACGAACATTCCAGACTTCCTCTTTTCCTTTGCAGACAAGTGTTCCCATATCAAATCAGTTGGTACGCCTATAACACACAACTCCAGACAGCTTATCCAAGGAGCGTGGATGAAAGACCCACTACGAATTATGGGAGATGAGACCATATTTGTTCTGGAGTCGTATCATTCCAGAAAAGTTGTCGAAGAGTTTGAAAACATGGAAAAGTTCAAAGCAGGCGTGGTTCATAAGACGCATACGTTGCCTTATAACTATGATGGAACAGGGGCAGTGGTATATGGACCATATCTTTATTACAACAGGTGTGTTTTTTAACTTGCACTTTCAAATGACTGCAAAGCTACCGGTTTGATACTAATTAAATGTTAAACGGTCCACAACAAATATTATTTAACTCTTCAAACAACTAATTCATATTACAAAAGAGAGAAAAAAAAAAAAGAAACATGCAGACAAGCAAACAAAGCATGTCTACGTTTTAGATTTTTAAAAAACACCGCTTTAAAACCTCTTCCCTTTCCTTTCTGGCAGGGAAAACTCACCATACGTAATCAAGTACGACCTGAGATCAGACAAAACAGTGACTCAAATCACTTTACCCGGGCTTACACCAAGGAAAAACGGATACCAGTGGTGCGGCGGCTACTGTGCAGTAGATTTGGCTGTTGATGAGCAGGGACTATGGGCTTTATGGGCTGATACAGACAATAGCTATCGACTATACGCACAGATGATTGATGTGTACAAAAACGTTGTCACCCACACTTGGGCTTTAGCTACTGGTAAGCGCAACTTAAACCTTTTGAAAAAGGAAAACATCAGGAAGAATAAATGCAGGTCTTTCTGCCAGAGAAAACAAAATAAAAAAGTAATGGAGAGGGTTAGGTTTTAGGTTAATCTCGAAGTAACAGCGTCCAAACCAAAATAACAGAACAAAAACCCCATACATTTTTGACTAAGGAATCAAGGATTTCAAATCTGGATGGCTTAAATCAGTTAGACCAACATAAAGCAAATCAGACATTTTTTGGAGACTAAAATCAAAACGATAATACATGAATAGCTAAACTCAAATAGTTGGCTGTTGTATGCTACATTGAGAAAATACGTCAATCAGCTGCAGTTTATTTTTCTCATCTACAGAAAAGATGGGCCTGATGGGTAATGCGTTTGTCGCCTGTGGCGTTATCTATGCCATTGATCAGTTCAATGGCAAGTCAACTACCATCAACTTTGCTTACGATACCAAGACGTCAAAACAATGGAACCCCAACATTCAGTTCACTAACCAGTATGGCTACAATTCCATGGTGGCCTACAATCCTACAGAGAAAGTGCTGTACGCTTGGGACAACAAGCGTCAAGTTACCTACTCCCTCGCCTTTCAATAACTCGAATCCAGTAATCCTTTGAGTCGCAGTGGCTGAAAAAGCATCAATTTATAAAACTTTGTAACAGAACCTAAATGCTGAAATAAAATATTGATGAAAAACGTTGTGTTCAAGAACTTTATCAAATTTAGCTCTGCTTAAATGTTCTATTACATTATGTTTCTTTAGTCAAGAACTTTGTTTCCCTGTTTACTTTATTTTCTTGTCCGACTGATTTGTGCTGGTCAATACGAGCAGTGTGTATTGACCCAAACAGAAGCCCACTCATTTTCTTATCTGAAAAGCCTGTTCTTACGACCAAAGAACACCTTAAAGCGAGATATAGGTAGAAGTGTGACGGATGAATATAGAGTTTTGACGCCTAATGAAAACTTGAAGACATCTGCATGTCTATCTTCTGGTGTTCAAGTAATGCATGCAACCAACTTGTAGTATTCTTTTACCTCTGTCAATCATAACTCACGCGGTCAAACAGACTCCACTTTTGCAATCTAATGATATTTAAGCATAAATCAAGGCGGAGTACTTTGGCTTCACTACTTGGTCTTCTACTCCCAGATTTACTCAAAAGACAGTTCGTTCATTCTCAAGAAGCATTCGTTTGCTACAGGGAACGTATCAATGGGTACAGTAGTATTTGTATGAATTCCTATGAGTTTTTTCCTTTTATTTCGGTGTGTTGTAACCTGATTTGGTTGTGATCGCGAATTCCCAGTTGGACGGTAGATCACTAGTCATCTCCATCTTGGACGGCGGCGGAATCATGAACTGCGACGTGTTTACTTTGGTTAGGTGATCAACCGTTCGATCGCGGCGTAAACGTGAATGTGCTTCAAACAAGGCGTTCGCAGTCTACTTGTGCGATACCTCTAGCGGTTGTCTTGATTTTTAGTGCCCCTATGCCGGTTTGAATACTTTGCGGCTGAAAATCCCGCTTCAAAACACCATGTTAGGTTTCATGCATCGAGAAGTGCGAGCACATGGCGAACAACTGAACTCTTTTTATTCAAAGACCCGGATGTAGGTCATGTGATATCACAACAGAGTCATCGTCATCGTTATCATCAACTCGGATTGAGGAACAACTTGTAAGGCGATAAATTATATGAAAGAATAACTTAACTATAATTATCGGCTTCCTCGTGGGGTCGAACTTCGGCCCAACCAAGGGGATTGAAAAAGACGTCAGGCAAACTTAAGTGAACTGTCTCTTGTCTTAAATTCCTCCTAAAAACGAAAAACACACACACAAAACAAGTGCTCTATGAGAACAATCTCAAAATTTATCAGAGAACAACAACACAACAGAAGCACAATGTTAACATCCGTTTTATTTGAAATCAGTGCCACATCACAATGCTGTCAACGCTTGATTGACGTTTGGCAATTTCAACAAGAGCCAAGAAATGCAAACAGATCAGAGAAATCATGGTTAAGCAAAAGGTATGCAAAGCACTTCTATAATCAATCAAAAGAGAGAGAGATAACTTCTACCCTTTAAACGAAGGTAAACGCGGGCATTCCTTTGGGTCAAGGAGGTAGTTTCTAAAGAAACTGTGGTGCTGCGTCGGTGGGGAAGTAATACACAAAAATTTGGTATTGTCAACAGATTTGATAGTGTAAATTGACCACCGTACAGGGATTCTAAAAGCTGACGTTTCGAGGGTTAGCCCTTTGTGAGAGCCAATCGAGGAATTATGGGTTGTGTGTAGTTTATATAGTGGAGGAGGAGCTACGCTATTGGTGGTAACATGGCAACGTGAAAAATAGGAATACATTAAAAATAAAACACAAACAGCGGAGATAAACATAGTAAACCAACGCATTTTATATAGACTTGACGTTTCGTATGCTAGGCAACATACATTTTCAAAAGTGACCGTTACAATTTTTTGAACACTGTTTATATACTTTTAAGACAGGGGTCTGGAACCGAGATTAAGAAAAACTATCTTAACAGTAAATATGTAAAAGGATACACCTTATCAATAAAGCAACAACTTCTCACTACTAATGTTTACATTAAAAGCTGGCTTGAGTTCTTGGATAAATAAGGTTTCCTTAATTTTACAATGATAATCGGTTTTGCCCGACGCTAAAATGTCAAAATGATCCCACTTGATGTTGTGTCCAGTGGTTTTAACGTGATCAGCAATGGCTGATGTGTGGTCATTTAGTTAAAAGAAAGGCGTTTGTTAATACCGTGGGGATCGAGGGTGCCGATTTACAAAATGAATTTTTGTTCCAGATTCTTGCGGCTTTCCGTCGTACCTCGATGTAGGGAAAAGCTGCAGATAGCCATTTGTTGTCTGGAGTGGTGGGCGCCGGTTGGTCCGGAGAACATGTGGGGAACTACATGAAGTAATGATTACGCAAACATTCGCCTTTCTCGCGGGCGCGGTTACTTTGAATCCAATATGGCGTCTGGTGTTCGGCTTGCTGGGCGCTATTGCATGAGAGTTTGTGCGTCTTCACCCTGTTTTTTACGAACTAGAAGACCTAGCACTAACACGTCGACATACCTTTGGAGGGGCCGGATAAGTAGTGTTATTTACATGGTAGGAATCCTCGTAAAACCGGAGTATATTTATTGAAGATCACCTTCTTTAAACTATTTCATTTATTTATTTATTTATTTATTCTTGCTTTGAAACTCCTAGTGTAGTCTGTTATGCCGTTTTAGGAGTATTTTTGTTAAAGATCACTTCATTTTGAACTATTTGAAGATGGTACGGATGATTATAGCTGTACCGCTGCATTAATTCGATATGCGGTGCTGTAGTTCAGTAAGCTTAATTTAAACTAAAATAATGTATACAGATTGTACATGGACGTCTGCCTGGTATGTTTTACACTGATTCGTGGTATGGATGAATCTAGTAATCAAATAAAATCCCTGACAGAAGAGCGTGATTGGGAGCTCTTTCACTTTGATCAAATGAATATTGTGTGTCACATTATTTGACTTCTCATACTTGTGTAATGTCTTAAGCTTAATAATACGCAATGGTGTAACAACCAAACTGTATACATGCAGCTTACAGTACATGTATTTCCAAAACATTTACTGTATACCCTGCAGTTTTTCCTGGCCAAAGGAAGAATGTTAGCTAGAGTATAGAGTATAGAGTATAGCTATTTCCTTTTGCTCATGATGTAATTAATTTGGGGCACCTACTCGATTAGTTTACTAACTATTTAGGTGTGCCAAACTCTACACCGTAAAAACATATTATCAAATTTATTTTCCCCTTCTTCTATTGCAACTTCAGTGTTCAAAGGTCGAACATAAATAAAATAAAATGAATGTTCCGTGGTCCAAGTACTGTACCAGGATAAAAGGTCGTTCGGTACTAATAACTCCACGATAAACCAGGTGAATTAAGGGTTTATTCCAACGATTTAACGGGACTTAACGTCAAACTAAAATACAAACAGAGAAACGAAACCTTAGGGGTTGAAGGCTAAAAACATGCAATACAAATAGGACTAAAGGAAATCGCAGATAACCTTAAGTAATGACATCCAAGGATCTATAATGAACGGAAAGGGAAAAACAAATACAAAACTGATCTTACCGACTATCCTCCTATGCACTTGAATCAACGGAACGAGATCGAAGAGTTTATCGCAACACAGACCAAAGTTAATCGCAAGACTCGAGATCGCAAAATCACACACAAAAAACGGGCGTATCCGGATATCTATTGTAACTCGAATTACGAAATAAGAAACCAAAATGATCTAAACTAAATTAACGACTAACAGTAACATGTAAAATCATTCTAACTTGATGTATATAATATTCTGTGTAAGTTAAATAAAAATGACTTGACTTGACTTGACTTGATTATACTTAAGACAGAGAAAACATTTCAGCAAATGTTACAAATAATTATTTAATGTGCTTATAACCCCAAAATATTTTTGTCGCTAAAATGCATCTTTGCACCTGTTCAAATAGTCTCCTTTGCAGACGCTTTTTTGGCTTGTCATGCAATCTTTCCTCCTCAATGAACGTCTGCTGAAACGAGCGGTGATTTGCGTAGTCTAATCAGAGCACACTTCCCAATCCTGGAAGTGTACTTTGGACTTGGACGTGCTTCATCGACAGTTTGCATTTCATGACAGTGCTTGCAATGGTTTCATTGTCTGACAGCAAACATTTGTTGACAGTTTTACTGGGATAGGGAGTGGATATTTTCGCTACAGAACTTTCGTCGGCTGACGGTCTGTCCCCGATTTTGAGAGGAAGGCATTTTGTTTTGGAGTAGGGTGTGGGTATAGTCCTGGTTTGATGTCACAAACTGATTTGCATGCATGTTTACAAAGAGTTAGTGAGGTGCAAATCAGTTTGAGATGTCAAACCAGGACTATACCCATGCCCCTTCTGACTTGGTTGTGGATCAAATGATACTCTGTTGTAAAGCCTATTAAAAGTCAAAATTTGGGGAAAAAAGGGAAAAAAAATTAATGCACAATGCGTTTCGAACAGGTGCAAAGGTGCATTTTAGCGAAAAAAAAAATTTGGGGGTTATAGGCACTTTAAGTTGGCAAAAAGTTGCAGTTTGCTGAGATCCTACACAATTTCAAGACTGATGTACAAATGTAAATATTTCAGTTTTGTAACTTCTGTATGCACAAGGACAAAGCATTATAATTATGGAAAGTGGGCACACAGCTATTCTTGGCATACAGTATAAGAACCTACGTAACCTACCACGTATAAGAACCTAGTGATTTAAGAACCTACAGGCGGAAATTGGGCATTTTAGTACCCAAATATATAAGAACCTATTTAGGCTGGCAAAGAACAATAGGTTCTTATACAAAAAAACACTCTTATTTTGTAGCCAAAATACTGGATTTTAATTGATAGCAATTGTGAAAATTAATATTTTGTTTCAAATTGTATTTGATTATTTTCAAATTGGTTCAATTTTACTTCCCTAAATTGGGTTGTTATTTATTTTTGCTGTTTTTATTTATATATTTATATTGCTGTTAACAATTTACATTATTATCAAATACAACTGTAAATATGGTAGCCTATGATACTGAATTTACTATTGTTTAAAAAATAAGGCTTGGCATTTTTGCTGTTTAAAATACAAATGTTCAACCATTATGACATACTAGTACTACAGTAGTTCTCTGAATGGTATCACTATGACAACTCCTACAAACAAGAACCTACTAAGAACTTAATCAGCCTGAGTTCGGAAAAACTACCCCAAAATAAGAACCCATTCAGCCTGAACCCAAAAATTCTAGGTTCTTATATGCGGGTGTTTACTGTATGTCTGTCTATAAATACCACAGTCATGTAATTTTCATCTTCCTTTTTTATAAGGCTTTGCTGAGATCTGATTTCAGTGATACTGAAATCAGATTTCAGCAAAGCCTTATATTTTTCAGTTCAGTGTAAATCAGGGATAGGGAATGCAAAATAGTATGTACAGCTGTAGTTGACTTGCAGCTTTCTTGCAGGTGCAACTGCTGAAGTTACGTTCACAACCATGATGATCTGTAATGATGTTGATCAGTACAGTATACAGCTGTATGTGGATGATTAAGTAATCAGCCTTGTTCTCAGTCATAAACTTACAAAGATTTATTTTCATTGTGTGATTCCAAGGTTTCACTAAAAAGATTTTATGCAAGTGACAATGAAGCAAGTTTAGAAGGTCGACTTGCCAGGTTGATGCAGAATGAGGTAAGTTTTCTTTTTACAACTTTTAGAGTTCTTCCTCTTCACAAATGTACAATACCTTTACATGTAAATTAGTCTAGTAAATATGTCTTTTGTTGCGAGATTGAAGTTATACAGCTGTAGTACTGTGTGGATAGAGAACATGAACCATTTTTGCCAAAATTCATTGTTCTAGATGCAGGACTGTGCATTGTAGGTGGTTTAAATGAATGGTTTGAATTCACTTTTGTAAAATGTTTCCAGTCTCAGCAGACAGAGAATTTGAGTAATACCACTGCAACTACAGATACCAAAAGTGCAGCATCAGATGAAGGTCAAGATGATGATGGTAATAATATTATTGTGATGAAAGCATGTTAATCATTAGAAAATGTATCACTATTTAATTCTGACATGTAGGACAGTGTCAGTTACGATTGTCAGAATGATAACACAAAGTTGAAGGCAAATTGTAACTAAGTAACTAGTAATAATCAAAGCTGAGAAATTGCATTTGAAGAGATGTTAATTCTTTGACTATTACAGTACGTACATGTACCTTGTTTGTTTTCTGTGTAAATAAAATTTTGCGAAGGAAACCAAAAATAAACCAAAAATTCAGCAGGTAAGTAAGAAACATTTCCTAATACAAAAAGGGGCACAATTTCTGCACAGCTCCATATATTAATTTTCTTATGAGCTTTACAAAGTAATTACTTTTGCCCTAATTGTGCTATGACTGTTTTTGTCCCTACATGTAGATACATTAATGCAAGATATGGTGGCAAAGTATAACTTGTATAAACAATCACTTGCAAATATAATGGGGAAGGACCCAGAGACATTTGATGAGAAAGAAATCAAGGTACTGACCTTACAACAACAACATACAAATTGAAATGTAATAATACTCATCCCAATGTAGCAAAGCTAATTGAGTCTGGTGGTTTCAGATAATATTAAAATGCAACAAGAAGGTTGGAAATAAAAATCACAAGGAGATTACAATGTTGTTAATTTAGAGAAGTGATGGATTCAAACAAATGTATGATCACAGTAACAGTATCTTTCTGCTAGTGTTAAATGAATTAATTTGGGGACTGTGGTGCTTTATCCTTCAGAAAAGTAGGGGGTAACAGGGATGGTGCGATGGTTCTCTTTTGTGCTCTGAGAGGTTTTTCTCCTCTACTTAATTTGTCTCGTCCTGTCAAAAATCAACATTTCTAAATTCCAATTCGATCTGGAATGTACAGACTGTACCAGAACATTTCATCAAGTTATATGGAGCTCTTTGGTGTTCCATGACTAAACAAATTATATTTACATTTTAAATAGCTTGCAAAATTTTAGCTAAATTTTATGATTCTCACTCTCTTGAATCTTTGTGCAAAGCTGTTATCAAGATGACCAGGTGCTGGGCTCTGTTCCCTTTTGATTCCTAGTAATGAAATTTAATAATAATATTATTCTTTTTACTTATGGTGTCTGCACTGTCATTCTAAGTCTTGATCATGTAATTATTGAAGCCTCTAATAAGCAACCCCAACCACCTTTGGAGCAGACTGTTTGATCAATGTTGTACATGTAAATCACTCTAAATCTTGTGTAAATTGAATATGAATCTGTAAAACATGTAAATGACAACCATCATTCAGAAAATTGGCTTCAAATTTTGGGCTCTTGCCATTGCAAGTTCACTGGTGGATGTCATGTTTTACAGCTCCTAGTTTGAACTTACATTTTTTTTTCAACAATTTGTTATTGTTTGTTGGGCAAATACATACCAAAGTGTAGCACATACATGTACGTGGCTATAAGAACACCACAAAGTAAGAAAAATGCAATTACTGTAGTCTACTTAATTTTCTGAAAGGTTAAACTCAAACAAACAAGAAATTACATGTATGTCATGAAGTAGTAATGCTTTCAGGCTCAATGGTTGGTAATGAAAACAACAGTGGAAATAGAAGACTTAATCTAATAACCTTACACTGTAGCTAACCTGATTCTAGATCTTGTGCTAAGTCTCCATGTGTATTTTCAGGGTTCGCACGCGCCTTGAAAGTCCTTGAAAATCCTTGAATTTCAAAATAAAAATTCAAGGCCTTAAAAGTCCTTGAAAATTGGAGTCGGTGCTGGAAAGTCCTTGAAATTTGTTGCCAATTTTATCCAACAAAGCTTCCCAAGTGTCTGAGACGAAAATCGGCGCACTCTCTACCTTAAGCATCTGATGTGGCATTATATTGGCTTGATTTTGCCCCTCTTGGAGTCCTTGAAAAATGGAAAAATGTGTCCTTGAAAGGCCTTGAAGTCCTGGAATTTTTGATCGGAAAAAGTGTACGAACCCTGTATTTTAAATGATGAATGTTTTCATTTTTTTTTGCATAATTTTTTTTGTAGAAAGCTATTGAGTACTTGATGCCTTCAAGTCTGTATGCTAAGGATGCTAGGCCTCTGTTTATGGTAGGGCATTAATTTTATATTAATTAAGCTTTGTTTTACTGGTGTTACATGTAGCAACTGCATGCATCACTATCCCTTTCCAGCCTCCTCCCCATATCTGCATGTGCAGTTTGCTATCATATGGATCGACTAATCTTTTTTTTCATTTTCTTTCAATGGAACCTAGACACCCACAGCCAGCAACATCTATAGTTGTCGCTTAGCTGTTTCTGTTTAACTTTGTGTTGTTTTTACAGGAACCTAAGACACTTTATCAACAAAGAGGTAATAAACTATGTTACAGTATTATGCCAACATGTTGGTCTACTTCAGAAATAATTTTACCTCTTGTTCAGCTGTAGTGTATTTGAAACAAGAAAGGTCTAAAAGGGATTTTAAAACTGTTGCCTGTTGGCCAACTCTACTGTGAGAAACGTTGTTCATTTATTGAGCTATTTTGTGTAAACAAAATCGCTCTATGTCAGCATGAAGCTCAAGAAATTCTTCCTTGGTCGGGTGGGTCTGCCTTGAACCAATGAAATAAAGGTTTCTTTAGATGGCATTGTTTCAGCCAGCGGCCAATCTAATTCCCTGTTTTAAAGTATTTTTGAAAGCATGTGGTCAGTGATGGTCAGCACTGAGACTAAGTTACACATGCGTGTTGATTACGCTCAGAGGAACATCAGCGTGGAATGTCACGCGTCATCTATCTGCTTTTGCGTGATTTATTTATTACTCTCACGCCATGGGGTACCACCATTATGGTAGTCTTTCCGGAGAAAAGGGTTTGTATATTTAACGCATGCGTGAATGACAACGACAGGCGTGAGATACTGGAGTCAGATTAGAATGAAATATGAGTTGTGCTGTTTCGATGGATGATGAAGGTAGTTAGGAGGGGACGAAAGTATTTGAAGTTTACGGCCGCGGCTTGTTGGTTATAACAACCGTGTGTTTAGTCTCCTTCGCAGACGCTCTTTTGGTTCGTCACGCAATCTTTCCTCTCCAATGACCGTCTGCTGAAACGAGCAGCTCATTCCTTTCCCATTGTTAGCAAATATCAGCCGGAGTTTTTCATCTCTCCCGATGAAAACGAAAGTAGAACTATGTTAGTGGCACTCGACCACTTCTGAGGAGAATTTTTAAGGGTTAAAAACAATGAAATTTAGTTTTTGAGAATTAAAACGTCGAGTTATTCAAACAATCCGTGGTGTAACCGCGAGAAACCTAGCGGGGAAGAAATGCCGTTCTGAGATCAAGCAGTGTTCTTTAAATCGCATATTACTATATGCCATTGAACTGATTGAATGCTCTGATTATCGGAAATAATACAGGTGGTGAAAAGCGGCAAAAAACGTTAAACGAATAATGCTAGTGGTAATTGATTCAGCATCAAGGTAATTTGGTTGAGCGGTTCCTACTCGGGGAGCAAATATTTCGTTTCGAAGTGGACGAGTGCTTAGTTTTGTAATTTTTCTTGTGTTTTTTTTTTCGGTTCCTTTGCTTATTTTGTCAAAACCGCAAGAACATTCTTAAAACTAGAAGAGTTGTGTGACGAAAATAAACATATGTTTGACGGATTTGAAAACTATAAATATTAGTCTAATCAGAAGTGGCTGTTTCCACAAGTGATATTTGCACGGAAGAAAAATGCTATGGAAGGGAATCCTTAATCTGGATATTTGTTCCCCTTGAAGTGAAGCCGTTTTTATGTTAAACAATGAAAATGGTGATTTCGGATAGTGAGCAATGTCATTTGTCAAATTACTTTTGTCTCTCACGTGTAAACAGGCACCAAGACATACAGGCCTGTTTATCAAATGCGATTTTCAACTTTGATCTATCACGTGCATACGTTTGGTAATAGCAAGTTCTTTGGTTAATTCCCACATGAATAATGCAACGCTGTTGGTTAATTGCGACTCCCAACTTTGATCGGTCACGTGCATCCAACATGACCTTTGATCAATCACAAGATTTGCACGTGGCAATTCAACTTGTTTACAACAACTTCTAATTGAATTTATTTTCTGTTACAATGATTGGTCACTTTTAACCGTTTTTTATTGGTTACTTTTCTCAACTTCAATTTTCTCTTCTTCTTATTGGCGGATTTCGATCCGTTGTTTGTCTGTTGATCGGGTTTTTTAATATTGTACAACTGTTGACGCTCTTAATTCGGAGGAGCTTATTTTGGAATTAAGTGGTGGTTTGTTTTCGAGTCGGTAAGTTTAATATTGCCCTTATTTCGGGATATAACGCGGTGTTACGCTCATCTGCTTACTGTACACAGACGTCAGCAAAAGGCCCAACACTAAAATAAGAGCGTTTGTTTAGGTCGGGCTATTTTTGCTGTCCGAAGTAAAAAGTACAAAGCCCTTGAAAATCAGAAATCGATAAATTATGGCAATTACATCTATATTCGTTATCAGTACTATTTGTTCAACGTTCATTTGTTTTTGCTGGTGTTGTATATTACGGTGTCTTTGGTGGTTCGTTTGTTTGCGAATATTTCTTCATGTGGTCCTGGAACTGTTTCAGCATGTGTACGTATATTTTGGGGGTTTTGAGGGACCGGAAGAATATAGTGTTTGCGAAAGTGCGGAGAAAGAAAATGAACAAATAATAGAAAATATATTACATATTGGTTATTGCGGAATTAATGAAACTCTTGTTTCAAAAAATGTAGGATGAATGACTATTTAATTGGTACAAATCAAACTCAAAATCAGTCTTAGAAATAAGAAAACTAAACAAAAATCAAATGAAAAACAGTTTGCTCGTACTTCTCCGATACCATAGCAAAAACCAAAAGCGCCACAGATAAATGACTCACCATTCAACCATTTTCTGACTTCTCCCTATCTTATCAACATTTTACCACTCTTCACAAAATAGCTCAAGCACGCATTGCGTGCCTATGTTGTTGCTTTGACTGCGTAGCTGGCAGTACTGTACAGTGCAGCTTCAAGATAAGTGAACCGAAACATATGGAAAAAACATGCAAACACAACATGCGTAGACAAGTGTAAAAACTGAAGATGCGTGTCTACACATACACAGAAAGGCTCATTGGTATGAATGAGCTTCATCATTGTCTGCCTTTTGTTGTTGTGCCATTGAATTCTGAATAGCATGATTGTGGCTATTCAAGTAAAAAGACAGTATGTCTGCCATTTCCAAGAGTATCTGTGCAGCTTGTTGAATTTTTGTTTCTCATGATGCTGCTTCATGCTTGCCAATGCATGATGAGCATAGCTGCAAAAACAAGTAGCATAAGCCTCCTCTCCCTTCTTCTTGTGGATTATGCCGTTTGCTTTGCACTGCAGTGCTTGCTTTTTGCAACTCTTCTGTCAAACCTTATTCTGGGCTCCTGCAATCCCCGAGGGGGGGGGGGGAGACCCCTTAAAAAGAATGCGGGTGCTTGTCGGGAATTTTTAAAAGAACCCCTTAAAGGTACCAGAATCTTGATTAGTGGGCGTAGCCCCCCAAAATTTTCAATCATAAGAGGTGCCTTTTTATAGGCACTCCAGACCCACCCTTCCTCCCCTCCAACACGACTTGTGTTTCTAGTGTTTTTGATTGACGTAGTGCATGAAGCTCTGTTAATAAGCTAGCTATCACCTAATGACAATGTTACATGTATACAAATTGTTGGTATCCAAAGAAAGCACATGTTTATAAAGTGATAACTACCCAGCCAGCCTGTAAATATAGTTGCAAGTACAATGATAAATATAATAATGTTAACATTGATCTTTGTTTTGCACTACTTCCTGTTTACAGCTGATGCTGTGGATAAGCGAGGTCGACCTTTGCATGCTGCTTTCTTTACTGGCCAAGTTGGCTTCCATGACTTACTATTTGTAAGTAAACCTTGTGAGTAAAACAGGCCTATCTCCGTCGTGCAGGAAGTGTGCACAAATCTAATCAGTCACTCAGAAATACTTCCTCTACATTTGTACACCACCTTTGACTACCAAGATAAAAAACCAAGTGAATGTGTTAAAACATTCACACTTGAACCTGACAGTTTGGGTTCTTATCAATTCATCCAATAAACATTTTTAAGAGTACTTAGCACAGTAGTATAGATATGGTGCTTAATACTGTAGTATCTATGGAAATTGGGTTTTAACTATTCACCAAGACGTTTCGTTGCTCTAGCTTCAAACGAGAGGAGGAGAGGTTCAGTTTCAGAAGTTTTACTTTTTAAATAAACCTCACTCCATGTACATTTGTTCATTGTGTTATCATTAATGTACATGTATATTAGATAAAAGGTTAATTGTTGAATATTCTTTACCCCTTCACTTCTAGGATATTTACGAACAAAGTGCAAAGTTAAATGCGGTTGAAGATCCAGAATTAATGAATACGATGAACATCAGAGGCAGTGCAGAGTCTAATGAATCAAGGGACAGTGAGGTGTCTGCAACAATCAGCTCTGACTCTCACTTGAATACAGGCAAAGACTTAGGCACCGACACAGACTCTGATTCTGACTTGGAATTGAACAAAGACTCTGACTCTGACTCCGACTCAAGCTCAGATTCTGACTCAGATACAAACCAAAACGTGGACTCAGACTTAGATTTCAATTTAGAAACCGATGTAGATGCAGATTCTGATTCTAAGATGGAGGTGGACCATAGTTCTGGGGACAGCTTGGAAGGTCCTGACATGAAGGAAAGTCAAAGGTAATGAAAAATAATTACATAGACTTTTTCACCGACTCTCACAAAGATGGGATCATTTTTGGGCAAATTAAGGTAAATTACAGTAAAAAGTCTGCAGGTTCTAAGCTAGCTTGTCCTATACCACAGGGCTGTCATTAGAATCAGTTAATTCTGGTAGAATGCAGAAAATTGCAACTGTTATCAAAATAATGTATTTGAACTGCCAATTAAAAAACGAAAGTGTGAGTGATCCGATCATCGCAACTATGAACACTACTTAAGCAGTTGTGAAAAGAAAGCGTGAAAAAAAAAATCAGGCTTGTTCTTTCATCCATAGTTCAAATAATTATCTTATTTCATATATTCACACTGACTTATTCATCCTTCACGGGCTTGTTACAAAACCATAAAATGACCACCTCCCAGTTGGCTTGTTCAGGGTTCTCAAAAGATTTTTAAGTAGGAGGTGATCACTGATAAAGTAGGAGGCTCTTCAGGAAAGCCAGAAGAAACAAAACAACGAAAAGAAACGCGACTTAAACACAAAGTAAGCGGCGATCAATCGCCAGGTGCCGCCTGCTATTGAGAACCCTGTTTGTTAGCTCAGTTGGTGGAGCAGCGTACCGGTATCGCAGAGGTCATGGGTTCGACTCCTGCACGAGCCTGAATTTTTTTTTCAGGCTTTATTTTCACTACTGTTCAACAAGTAGTGTTCATAACTGCAATGATCCGACGACGTATCAAGTATTGGTCAGAAAACAAAGTCGAAAACGAATATTTGCTAACATTTTCTACATCGTGATGAAAGGTGCCGGCTTCACACAGATGAAACAACAGCAAACAGCGATTCCAACCAAATAGTTTATTCAAGTAAATAACACATTGGCAATGCTCTTAGGAGTGAAGAATTTTCGATTTTCCTCCGTGTGTGCGCACACTTGAGTTTTGGCTATACCATTATGTGGTACTTCCCACAGCCGCCAGTTATGAAATCCATTTGAAGCCTGTGACTTGTGTTTAACGGCCCGAGTACTTAAGAAACATGTACGCGCTGGTCACCTTAAGGGCCGGAAAGGGTATAGAGAAGACTTTTTATTTTATTTTTTTTGCCTGTTTAACTGATATGTAGTGCCAAGCCTACAAGGCAGCAGAAGATGCGATGGGTTGGGAAACTTGAGCTCGAAAGAAAAATTAAGGAAAGGCTGACAGACCAAGAGGTATGGTAGCCTGCGTGGCCGGCGTAATCGGGAAAGGGGAAGGGGAGCGAGGGAGGCGAGAAAAAATGAGGGGGATTGGGGAGAGGAGAGAGGGAACGCCTGCCACAAGAACCCCATTCGCTTCATTTCTGCGTTCGCTGGCAAACGCAAATTTCTGATTGGCTAATTTCTGACAGTAAGTCTCTTGAGAATTGAAGCAATTTAATCCCTCTTACTGCGTGCCCGGCGTGAGACGTTTTGTCTGCATGTGGCACATTCCCGCGTGAAATCAGTCATGCAGAGAAACGCGCGTCTGATTTTGATTGGTGGATGAATTGACAGTTATTGACGGATAAAGTAATTGGATTAACTGAAAATCGTTGGGCGGGAATGAAGCGAATGGGGTTCTTGTGGCAGGCGTTCCCTCTCTCCTCTCCCCAATCCCCCTCATTTTTTCTCGCCTCCCTCGCTCCCCTTCCCCTTTCCCGATTACGCCGGCCACGCAGGCTAGAGGTATGGCAACTTTGTTTACTTTCAGATTCATTTTGCAAATCAATCCTGTTATCTCTTCCAGTGGTTGCTGAGTTTTACGCCTGTGAAAAACTCTAAAAAACACATTTCTTTGGTGTTTGTTGTTACAGGCAAGGTGGTTCTTTGTTTGACTGCAGTTAACAATTATCCTGCGAAATTGCGCGGAATATCGCCTGATACGTAGCCAACGAGTTGGCTCAATTTACTGGAGTATATTCCTCAAGATTGAACAGGATAATTGTCTGATTATTCAACAAGTTGATAACAAAGCACAGATTACAGAGTTCACAACAGGAAAAAATGTCGAGAAATCGCGGTTTTTCTCTCCTACTCACTAAATTACGTGTATCGCAGGATGTCTGCGGAGTATGCGCGACGATATCGAGTGAAACATGGCCATATTTGGGCATATTTAGAATAATGAACAAACGATATTCTCTATTTGGGGCAAAAATATGGTTTTCGTTCTTGTTTTATGACACTTAATTGAAAACCACTGTAATTCGTCTTCAGCAGTGTCTTCACATCAAATGAGAAGTGCTATGCCTATTAAACGCATAAAAAATGAAAATAACATTTCCTTATCATTGCAGTACGATATCATTATCCATCGGCTCAGGAAACTAGCCAGTCATCCTAATGCAGAGAGAGTGACCCCGTTTTTGCTACAATTCTTGCATGTTATTCCAGTACAGGGTATGAGGCCTGTGGAAAAGAGGGTAGGTACAGATACCTTGATATTGGTAACTTTTATACGTAGCTTACTTCGCGATAGTCTGTTCCAGGCTCTCAGATAGTGGAGGCGCGCGAACGAGAACGAGGGTCAAGCGAAGAAAATCGAGTGGGGACTGGGGGTAGTGGGTCAGGCGACCCTCCTTTTTTGTCGCTTCATTTTCACCTCACTCTGCCGGTGCTGTGGTGCCCCGTTTACTCACAGAACGCCAGGAACAGACTAATTTCGCGAAAGTTAGGTGGGTGTTATTTCGCGAGTATTCATTTTTGGGATTGCGGAAAAAGTCAACAGTGGTGTTTTTTATATTGCGGTTTTGATTTTGCTGTGTGACAAGGAACATTATGCGTCAAAGAAAAACAAGATAGTGAACATAAGCAAAGGTTTAGTTAAATCCAACCGAAAAAGAATATTTTTAGACTCCAGGGTAGATGTAGATTACCGTGAATCGGAGGAAAATTGATTGTAGAAAAGAATAGCAGAAAGCTGCTTTTTATTTTCAAGAAAACTAAGGGACAGGTTTAATCCAGAACAATTACGCCGTCGCCACAGCCAGGGGGATGTCAGGGGAAAACAGTTAAGAATGTCAAATTCAGGCAAATGTGCATCAAGTCAGGAAATTCAAAATATTCTACCAGAAGTCAGTGAAAAGTCAGAGAATTTTACTTTTGGCCAACGACGATGTTTGTGAAAGAGTTCCCTTTTCGATGAGGGTTATGTTGTTTCAGAAAATATTTGCAAAGGAAATGATTTTTGTGGCTTAAATGTGGAAAGTCAGGGAAATTTCAGGGAATTATTTTTGTTCAATCTCAGTGGGTGGTAACCCTGAACTAACTACAAGCACATGGCCCAAAAGAGTTTAACGTCTGTGTCGCAAGTGGAGGTTGGGTGCCCAGGGGGCCAGGGGGCTGCAACTTTAATCACCCCAAGGCGGAAGAACATCCGCTGGCCTACCCACTCGCAACCCAGCCACAAGTATTTGTGATTATTTTAAAAACTTCGTCATATAATTATGTTTGCTTTTCTTTTTTAATAGTTAAACGAAAAAGGAGAAGCTTTTACAATTGGTAAGTTGCATTAATCTTTTCATTTCCTTAGAAATTGTATCATTTGGTTGGCCCAAGTCGCCTGTCACCACTACATCTCTCAACTGCAGACTCCCTTCTCTCCAAAAAAACCAGACTTGATTTTTGTATCCCTTTTTACGGTCCTCAAACTTGTATATTCTATTTGGCTGAAACTTGGAAACTTGCAAATAACAATGAACTCTCAGCTTGGAAGGAAAATGGGTCATACGACTTGGCTTCAGTGTACTTTCCACTGCCAATGGAGTGTTCAAAAAGAGTGGGAAGGAATTGGACAAGGATATGCATTCAAAACCCTAATTTATGATAGTTATTGTGGTGTCCCTGCTACGTCTGGTGAAGCGACATATTAATAAACTGAATTGAACTCAACTCAGTTCACTCAATTTTCAACTCGGCTGGACTCGGCTCCAAGTAGAACCTGCAATTTTATACATCTAGTCTTAACAACTGTTGGACAACACGTGTTTTTAGCTCATGGATGACGTAGTCATTCCATGAGGTTTTGTTGTGGGTCTGAATTTCGCTCACTCACTCAGGGGATCACTCATTCGCTCACTCGATTCTGATTAATTTATTCATTAAACTTTCCGCCGGTCCCTCCCCTACTAAGTATTGCTTTTGTCTCCATAGTCTTCTTGGTCCAACGTTTGTAAATTTTAGGGTGTAGTACAAAGGCAGAGAATTTTGCTCTGCATATATTGTTTACGTGTTTAATCTTCATGGCGTCGGTTTTTCGTTTCGATTTTCCAACTCAGCAAAGGTCTAGTTTGTTTAAGGATCAGTGATCAGATAAAGTTAATAAGATGAAGAGTACGAGTTGCGAGAATTGAACTTTGAAATCTTCAGAGCAGCGAAAATGAACTTCGAGACATCGCAAAAGCTTATCACTGTGCGGTGCCTGGGGCAGTAGTAATCGAGAATTTTTTGCCACAATATGATGGAAGAAGGAAGAATGAAGAAAATCGGCAAAAAAAGGAAACACGAGAAAGACTTTCTAGCCAAAAAACCGAATTCTGGCAAGCAACGCATTTGATTAATGAGCAACATATGATCGATTTAAGCAGGTACGTAATGAAGTATTTTTGAAGACGCTGTTTTCATGGTGAACGCTCGATTGCAAATATGATCTTGTTTCGAAAGGCTATATCCCTTGGCTTAAACGATCAGTATAACACTTTGTCAACATTTGACAAAAACACAAGGACCACAAGCATGCAAATATTTTTCTCTGTGAGGATATAATTTGGTCTGACAAGCAGCTATAACAGCTAATCTCTTCGAACAACAAAATATTTGGAAAATCAAGTTAATTGTAGCACAAAGCATAAATAGATGGATTGAATATCTCACCTTACAAAGCAAAAAGTTTTGTGCCGGACCCCGAATCGCTCAAAAACATTGTGGCTGTAAAGCGTGACTAATTTCCCTCAGGACTTTCACACAATATTTGGGATGTTATCTCGCATTCAGAATAGTCCGAAATTTTATTACGATCAAAAACGTTTATAAAACTAACTTGAAATGAGCCGTCGACCAGTAAGAAACTTTAACTTGCCTGTTACACTTCTTAACAAAGCGATCACCTTTGAATATCATTTTTATAGTCCGTGTACAAATTTGCATATTTGTGCTCCATCGTCGGTTCAAATTACTTACGTCTGTCAATTTCGTCTAAATTTATGCTTCTGGCGCCTGTCAATCAACTGCGTAATTTTACGGAAAATATTAGCACGTAAACGGTTCTTTAACCAAGAGGTGTGTCAGAAAAGGAGGTGCTCCCACAAAACACAAACGAATGTACAGGTTTCTAGCACATATCTTTTTAGAAAATAAAGTTGTGGTAAATTCAAGGTATTGTTATGTTCCTCATCCATGAGCTGGCTCATGGGAGCCTTTGATTTTTTCTTTGCAGGGCACCGCAAGCGTGCTATCGCGCTGGTTACACTTAAAAAAGGCTCAGGAAATGTGACCGTCAACAACACTCCCATCACTCAATACTTCAGCAGAGTGGAAGACAGGTGCAGTCTATGTTATTATGTTTATGTCTTGTTTTCATTATGTAACACGTAATATAGCATAATAGTCAAATACACACAAAACAATACAAAGGAAACAGTGTGGAATAGTTGCTAGTAGTTATTGGTATAATTTATACCAAAACAGTGGATAGCGTTGAAGTTGCGCTCTGTTTGGCTAGTCAAACTCCGAATATCCTTTTCCTATTTGCCTCCGAACAACTCGCGAGTTTCGTGCTCCTAATGTGATTTTCGAAAAAATGGCGTCCCGGTTTGCATCCGTGATAAGCGAAGAAATTATCCAAATTAGCGCGAAGCAGTCCCTGAAAACACAAAGAAAGCGACTAAATTTGGTTTGGCTGTGTTTAAAGGTAATGGTTTTTGTTTTTAACCCGGAGTTTATCGATAAAAATCAAAGAGAAAGGTTTTGTTTACAAATGCAAATTAATCTTGCGTAACCTCACTTGTTCACTTGAAAACCAAAGTTGAATGATACTTTTTACAGAATGGTTTCAAATTCGCTCTTGTCACACGGCGGCCATATTGTCCCAGGAGACCAAAAAAATCTTTGTTTTACCACGCCAAGCCTCGCAGTGGAAACCGTGGAGGCGAGGCTTGGCGTGGTAAAACAAAGCTTTTTTGGTTTCCCGGGACAATATTTCCGCCGTGTGACATGGGCGAATACAGAGAGAGTTTGCAACTCCATTTGAAGAAATGCCGCCACCAGAACTAAACAAATGTCTTCAAAAATTTTATCTGTCAGCGAGAAAACGAGATGGCAGTTTTTGCGCGCGGGAAAATATTGCAATCGTTGCTGGAACATATGAATTAAAATCAATTTTTTGTAGTGTATATTATAATAATAATAATAATAATAACAATAATTTGTATAGCGCAAATTCCATACAATGTTCAAATGCGCTTATGTCACTTTGCGCCGATAAATAACCACCACTGGCCACCTCCATTTCGGTGAATAGTTGCTAACTATTACACTAACGTCTATTTCACTGGTTAAGTAAAACCACTCTATGTAGAGTGAACTATTAAACTTGTGCTAACAGTTACGTTATTGTAACTGGTTTTGTTTCCTTGTCTGGATTGCGTTTGAGGCTTAATTTTGCGTTTGCTTACCTGACAAACTATAGGTGCTTGATTTAAGGAATTGAAACTTTTACACCGTTTACTATCGTCTTGGCATCGGGACTTTTGGATGGGGATGGGGCATTGGGGATCATTGCAGATTATTTTATTTGGAATTTTTGCGCTTTTACAAAATTATCAAGTCGCTTTGCTGATATCAGACTTTGAAATAAGAGGGTTGGGAGATTGTCGGAAAACATAGTTAGCGTGTGGTGTTCCTTAAATATTTTGCAGGAAACAAGTCATGTTCCCATTTCTTACTGTTGATGCAGTTGGTGAATATGACGTGGAGTGTGGAGTGATTGGTGGTGGAACCTCAGGTCAGCGTTTTTTCATTTGTACCCGCATCCCGCATCCCGCAATTGGATGCCCATTCGGAAATGTTCTCTTTGTCTTTTTATCGCGATTCAGCTGCCTTGCGTCTGGCGATAAGTGGAATGGTGCCGAGATTGATTCAGTCATCTTCCAATGTGCCAGTCCCTGCAAGCTTTAACCCTTAAACCCTAAGAGTGATCAGTATCAAAATTCTCCTTGCAATTTCAACATTTTATAAAACAGAGTGGTCATGAGAATTAAGGACAGGATCACACAAGATGAATTTGCTTGATATTTTAACATCTTCTCCCCATTACTTCCATGGGAAATGTATAGGGGCAACAAATGAGAATTTACCCCCGGATACAACTTAAAATACAACCCACCCAGACCCGTGTCAGTTTGATAGCTATTGATGTGCTCATAATTTGCATGTGCTGTTGTAGGTCAGGCAGGTGCTATCAGACTTGCTATCAGCCGCGCGTTACTTAACTTTGAGGACGGTTACGTGGAACCCCTTCAACAAGGTTTGGAACAATCAACCTACTGTAGTGTTACGTGCTCGTCTAGTGATTAGTAACGGCTGCGATGAAAAATCGGTCATATAACTTAATAACACACGGCCGCGCGAGTTGCCCACGTAGGAAGCGCTTCCACATCCATGGCTGTGACGCTTATCAAATTTCGCGTAGACAAACGTCTCCACCTATGAATGCATGGAAGAAAGAAATCCTTAAGTCTGACAACTCAAGTTGAAGTTACCCAGCAGTACTGGCCTCCCTGTGATGTTATCTATTAGGTTGTAATTTGTGAGTTTTGATTCTCAGAAGGAAATCATTCAACAATAGCAGTTGCTCAGTGCGCACTTCTCTGATCTCACGGAAATTTTCTTCTCGTTATACAACTTTAGCTTAAAATTAATTCAAACTTGGCCCCATTTGTGATGCAAATGACAACCTCTCTAAGTTATATTCATCAGAAATCCTTGCGAATGAGAGAGGGACGTATTAATATTACGTGAACTACGTACCCTGTCCAACATATGCGCCTTCTTTTCTTTCTTAATTTCAGCGGGACTCTTGATAAGAGATCCACGGATTAAGGAGAGGAAGAAACCCGGACAGAAGAGAGCGAGGAAGAAATTTGCCTGGTAAAACCATAGTTCTGAACATTTTGCCTGCGGCATTTTTTTTGTCTAATTGCCAGTTCGCCAGAAAAGAAGAACACGCTTGCAGTATTACGTTTCACTTCGGGAAAACTGAAAGCAATCACGACAGCCCCCCCCCCCATCCCCAAGAAAGTTGTCCAAGATTTGATTAGCAAATCCCAACCTCGTTCCCAGGGCTTTCCTCCGCTGAGGCAAGAGAGGGCGGGCGGGCGAACGGAAAGCCTTGGGAACGAGGTTGTGCAAATTTGCTGGTATCATTAGTGCATAAATTTTGTTCCCAAGATAACATGGGACGAGTATTTCTGGGCTAGTCCCTTTTGTGTCGATGGAGGTGTTAAACCGTTTTGTTGTCTTTTTTTCAGGGTTAGGAGATGAAGAGGTTATCGTGCTAGAGAGCGCATGCACTAATGACTAAGAAGACCTGTTGGAGAAGAGTATTTTTTCTTCCCTCGGAAAATCGTGCGAGAGAGACGAAGGCAAGGAGACTCCTGCAGAATAGCTGATATCAATCATCTTGTCAGGAATGTGCCGTGTTGCTCTATTCACAAGATCCTCGCGTGTTTACAGTTTCAAAGAGCATTCAACTTGATTCATTCGTTAACCACAGCGCAGCAGCGCGTCAAAGAGAAAAACTTTGAACTTCGCTTTCCACTTACTTTCTTGTAGTTTGATCGGGAAGTGGTTGTTTGCTTTAGATCTGACATGGAGCCGTTGGATCAAAGTGCTCGTGGTTTCCCCTTTTACCCATTTGGGGACTGAGCTTGGATCTTAGCTTAGAGACGTTTTAAAGCGTACTACTGCAGTTAAGTTGAAGTAAGATCGGTGTTTTTAAAGAAGGGCCTGTGTGCGGTCGAGTTGTGTCCTATGAAGTGAACTTGAAGTCATCTACCAAATATAAAATTGTGTTCCACATTACTTTCCCGATCAGTAGTTTTTAAAGGGGCACTGTCATGGGGTTTTTGCTGTTTTTCGGCCCAAACTTCACAGATATGCTACTTATGATCTTTACTCATGTCGAAGCATCGCTTAAAATGTAGAAGAAAGGTATCAATCGATTTTTTGCACGAAGAGTCATCCATAGTACATCTTTGGCCATGGCCGCAAGATGATGTGCGAGAATTTGAAAAATTCAAAATGCAATCCATTTCCATCCTTGCCATCCGTAATAGAAGACAGTATTTAGTCTAATTGTAGTAACACAGTCCTGGGTTGATAATCTGTTTCATTATTTTTGGGTTTATTCTGATGTGAAGAAATTTTTTTAGCATCTTAAAGCGGACCGAAATAGCATGGCATTTCTTCTTTAAATCATTCTTAAACAAAATGACTTTTTTAATGAAGCTATAACTGTGAAACATATGATGTCAGGGACAGAAACGAGTGGGGCTTCAACGTGTAATATCAACTAAAAGAGATCAGAGAACTCCATGACATTTTCAGCTTATAGATTGGTATTTGTAACAGTTGAACTTGAATTATTTGGAGTGATTGCGCAAGTGAGTAGAAGACGAAGGCAATTGTGCCGGTGGTCGATGTTCATGTAGAAAGAACCAACAAGGGCTGTTATGCTTTGCATGGGCCACGTTTACTTCGATTCAGACACGCGAGTGGGAAAGGTACAACTGCATAGCGAAAAACATGTTGTTCCCAGCCCATGCTCTTATTTCTGAGTGGGGTGGCATCGGGGTAGGGAAGGAAAGATTTTGTTCAAGAGGAATTTATCGATGTCCGGGACTTGTAAAGAGTTGAATAATAATTCGTGTAGAAGTTGAATAAATATTCTTGATGAAGTTAATTGAATAAATGTTTTCCTTCAAGTTGAATACATATTGTTGTTGAACGAAGATAATTTGTGCTGAAGTTGAATCAATGTCCTTTTTGCACGAAAATAATTTGTGTTGAAGTTGAATGAATATCACTGTTGAATGAACAATGCCTTGGTTGAATAAATATTTAACAATTATTGGACGAGGTTCAGCAAAATATCGTGATTTGTCAGTGGCGAGCAGATCAATTATTTGCCGAAGTCGAAGGCTGAGGCAAATAATTGAGGCAAAACAATTGGTAATTTTGACATATTTATTGAAAGAAAACCCCGCATCCTTCCTCAAACATAATTTGAAAACATTTCTACAGTAAACTATAACGCGATTCTGTGATTGAGTATTTTGTTTACGTTCCAAGCATAATCATTGATGAGAAGGGAAAGGTCCTGGGAACGAGGATGTAAGCGCCCTCTATTTACAGAATGTTAATTATAAAGTTCCTTGTGCCAGCTTTTACGGATCTAGATATTTGCGATGTTTGTGGTTATGTTCTCGATTAGCAGATATTTTCCATGAAATTTAATCTCTAAGGAAGTTGTTCAGTTTAGACAAAAGCGTCAGATTAAGAATGTTCTTTTTCCACAGATCGACAGGCTAATTGACAATTAGACCCTTGGCCCTCGAGGGCGAAGGGTCTAATTGTTTTAGTATCACCCAACTAGTCAGACAGAAAAGGAAATAACAAAGTTAGCAAATGCAAGTTGAAGAAATATTTATTTGGGAATAAAACGAAAGAAAACGTCACGCTTGATTGCTACTAGAGGACTATTGCAGGATTTGCATTAGCCCACTAGTTGAGTGATACTAATATTATATATTCCTCAACTCCTCTCCTCAAATAACCAGAAAGGAACCATGTATATGCGATTAAAACAAAGCACTTGCTTAAATGTACAAACTCAAACAAAAGAAAGCTAACTTGGTAAGCAATGTTAAAGTAATAAAAAACGCGCCGAATGCATTGTCGAGTTATATAAGCACGCGGGAATTTTTAAGAACACGAGAGAAGTGCCTAGAGAAGCACGAGCCGAAGGCGAGTGCTTCTGGCACTTCTCGAGTGTTCTTAAAAATTCTCAAGTGCTTATATAACTCAACAATGTACGAGGAACAAGTTTTTTATTTCTTTTATAAAATGTCCCGGAGATTTAAGCGAGCTTTCATACCTATTTGCTCGCACACGAGCTTGTGACGTAGGCAGCGTGCATTATAACTCAACAGTGCACGCGCGTGACGTAGAGTGGGTGCTTTATCGGGATATAATGAACTCGATTCTACCAATCACAGCGCGCGTAACTCTTCCAACATTTTTTAATAGGAAATAATTCATTTTGCAGTGACTACATTCCCGGAAGCTGAGATGGGTCCAAAATGAATCATTAAATATCCAGCTGTCTGAGATTCTTCATAGAATTTCTAGGAAATGCCTCATTTCAACTGCCTCAAAGTACAATCTCTTTGTTTAGAATCACAGAAATTATCGACTATAACATCGAACTCTTCCTCATCGCTTAGCAGTTTTACTGAAAAGAACATAGGGTCTAATCATTACATTAGATTTTCAAACGCTGAGCCGGCCCTTTGTGAAGCCGCCGTTACGTGAGTCAAGCCACATCTCTTGGCAATTCTAAACGAAGATCGGTCTGTGGTACTTTGAGGCAGTAGGAATACGGCCTTTTCTAGAGCCATCACTAGACTCACTAGGGGGATGACTGCGAACTGTTTTTGTTTGGGGCAACCATGGAAGATATCACGTGATCTTATTATCGCTTGGCTTCAGGTCACGTGTTCAAATTAGATTGTCGGCGACCATCTTTATTTTCCGTATCGACGAAAGAGCCATCCCGAACCCCTTGTTTACTTTAGTTTTACCTTCCTTATCAACAGTTCTGGCCTCTTGTTGACAAAAATGTCCGTAGTAGATAAATTGGACGCCGCTAGACACTCTATCACTGGCTCTTTTGTGGCCAAAGTTGTTTGCAAGGCGTCGAGCCGTGAAGTTATGGGACCAAAAAGGAAGCACTTAGATTGTAAGTTTGCACAGCCATCGAGAAATTATTGGCCAAGATTCTGTTTAGCTAGTTTGATGACAGTCTCTCTGTTGTACTGTGCTCTACAGATCTGACCGCCTGCACACATAATGACAATGTGTCCATCCCAAACTTAGCGGAGTTACTCTTTGAGCGACTTTCAAACTCGAGTTGGGTCGTTGTTTTCAAAACAGAATGCACCTTCCATCACTTGATGTCTTACGGAGGCGAGGTGAGATACGCTGATTGCTTGGAAATAATTTGCCGTAAGAAACATTAAGCCGTTCCGTTGGATTAATTAGCTTTAAAAACCACCAGTCTCGCTTTTCCGTGCTGTGTAACGTCAATTAAAAATGTTGCGGTGCGTTATTTAACTACTGTTTTCTGCACTTATTCTAAAATTTCCTGTACCAGTATCGAGTGTCACTACTTCATAGCGTCTGGCCACTCACAAGTATAAACATGTCAATACTTTATAGTACCGTGTTCTTTATGGGAACGGTTATTATAGCCATTGATCTATTCTGTAGCCGCTATCTGGAATTCTGATCACTGCTAAATGATGTAGCACCTTGTTATCTGTGAGCTTTCGCTAGTGTACTGCGAGTATGTTACTTGACCTGTATTTTATTGACAGTAACGGTTGCTTCGTCGTTGTTATAAAACCAAGGCGTGAGGGTTTATTGTTAAAGTTTTCGTTTTTGTCTTTTCAAGAATTCTAGTATATGTTCGCCAATTTTGTCAAGTTTAAAAGACGTGAGAGTTGTCATGCTGCAGAATATTTCCACTTCATTACAATTTGCGTACTACGTGTAATCTTTAATTGCCGTATCTGTTTCAACCGGTTCACTTCTAGTATAGTTTTTTATTGCTGTGTTAGGAGTAAACTCATTAAAGACCGGCTTTGCTGATTGGTAACAAGCCAACAACAGTTTTTTTTTCGGTTTGATCGACCATCTAAGCAAAAGGCCCAAAGTCTGACCTAAAGCCACCTGCATCTGTGTCCGGCGAGAGCAATTAATCAACATGAGGTCTTTCCTTCTTTATTTTAAACAAAACTTTTCCTGTTCGAGAAATGTCATTAGCAGAACATTTGGAAACATTGTGACTTACTTGAAGGGTTTCTATGTTACAATTTGCCTTGATGTGATCCTTTCTTGCCAAAATGTGCAAAATACAAAATAAACTTACTATTTTTGTATGATTGTTTCACATTTAGTCCTTTCCTAGCCTGTGTGTTGCTATATCTCAGTTTTCACCACGTTTGAAGTCCAGCTGCGCCTCAGGCATTTTTCTTTTCATGTGAAAGTTGATATCTTATAAATTATGACGTTTAAGGGCCCAGTTATGTGGAGGGTGTTATTGTTTCTTTTTAGCTTGGCTTCATTGTCAATAGACCTTTTTACCGATATGGTGGCCATCTTGAATTCTATTGTTTTGACTGAGAAATTATGG
>OX419338.1:13470571-13485571 GCA_948470475.1 Galaxea fascicularis | reverse complement strand
TTTGAACAGCCATTTCTGTGCTATTGCCAGCCATAACTTTGAAGTACATGTTCATGGCTAAATCTGTACACTTGATGAGGCACTTTTACAGCTGTAACACTTTAACATACTACAATCTTGGACAAAATACCTTGGAACAGTCATACAAAATTCGTAATTATTGAAGATTTGAGGATTACTTGCAAAATGTACTGACTATATTTTAGAACTCTGTTATAGTTCCCTCCTCCCCCACCCAATACAATGTTGAAAGCCAGTCTTGTGGGTACATATTTTCAACATTGTAGGTGGGGTGGGGGGAGGGGTTGGGCAGGTGTAGGTTGAATCTCACACGACTCCTTGTTTTGCGTGTTTGTAAAGAGCCACAACTACACATTTGTCCCAAGACTTTTGTCCATGATTGAAGTAACACCTGTGACTGGTGTTATCTGAGAACCCTGAAATATCTAAGGTGTAGATAGACTTATACAATAGTGTATATACAATGTACATGTACAATTGATTAACCTCACTGTTTAATTTTTATAGCTCCTAAAGGCGCTCCCTGTTCTGCAGAAACAGATTGATGCTCTGCTTGAAGTTGATGTATGTTGCATAGTGTATTGTTAACAATGATGTTAATTTTACCTATAACAATAATGAAACTATACTCTTGGGTAGATTGGAATTTTTTGGTGTAAAAGCCAAGAAACGAACAGAATGTAGTAATTGTAAGAGTGGCACTTCACCCAGAAGAGTTCAATATTGCTTCATAATTTTTTAAGTTAAAGCCACAGTTACATGTTGAAACTTTTAGCTGAAACTTGTGTACAATGGCACTGAGAAATAAGTTTCAGCAGGCGTTGCACTGTGTGACATAAAAGGTTGAAACATGTTCGGGAACATGGGAACTGGTCTAGAAAGATTTTGTTTTTCCAGTTTGATTGGCTTATGCAGCCTAGTATAACAAGACCAAGCGAGACCAGTTTCATGAAGTGGTGTTACACCGTGGAACTATTGTTTTTATCATCAATGTGATCATTGGGAGTGTCGAAACTTGTCTCACAATGGAAGTTCGAAAAAGTATCAGGGAACCGACCATGTTGCATGGTGTAACACCTGCTGCAACTTGTTTTGCAGTGCTGTTGCACTGTTCACTGAAGAGCCCTGTTTATATTGACCCTTGCTCACTTGTTGTTGTAATCCAATCTGTAAGAGGTTTATGTAGCATGTGGTTTTAGTGTTGTTCAAGAGTACTAAACCTTAAGAATTTTGTTTGTAGATTAAATCAAGTGAATTGACCAATGGCGTGATAAACAGTGCCTTTGTACTCCTGTTCAAGGTACATGTAATGTCATTGCTAGGTGTATTTAGATGATGCATGGTTTCATCAAAACCTTTCTCTTAATAATAATAATTTATTACTTATTGAGCACAAATTAGCATATGATCATGATCAAATGTGCCTTATAATAATAACCTTTACAATTAATTTGAAATCTGTACAATTCTCAAATCAAATCAAATCAAATCAAATGTTGGTTTTTGGAGAGAAGGGAAAACTGGAGAACTTGGAGAAAAACCTCTCCGAGCAGAGTACAGAACCAACAAATGATGCCAAGTCCGGGAATTGAACCCGGGACACATTCTCTTGGTATGGAAGTAATTGATTCAGGAAAGCGTCAATTGAAAAGTACGGTCATTCAAACGAGTTTCAATCATTTCTTTTACATTCCTTTACAACGAGCTCTTTTACAATGTACATGTAAGTTTCTGGGATGCTGTTGTGGTTAGGGTTTTCTGTATTGGTAAACCCTAAAACCAAGTTTCTGATCAGCATTTGGGAACAAACTGTCTAGAATAACAACAAATGCATCCAATTCCAATTTGTATTCAATCATTGGCTTTAGTGATTCTCCAGTCATTGCTGGTACAATACTGTGCAAAAAGAATGCAAACGAATTTCGCCCAAATTCGGGTATTGTTCACTCGAAATATCGCAGAAATTTCGGGGGAAAAAGTGTGATTTTTCGGCTGTAATTTCAAAGAAAATTCGCTGAGCCACATGAAAGTTCGAACACATGCACGGAAATTCGCTTATCAAACAGTGAAATTTCGGTGAGATTTCGTAGGTACTGAAATGAAAATTCAAGAAATTTCGCTGAGCCACATGAAAGTTCTAACACGTCCTCTGTGCACAAACATTCGCTACTCGAACAACGATATTTCGGTGACAGTTCGTATGCATGGAAATTAAAACTCAAGAACCTAAATGTATACATTGTAGATCGAAAAATTGTAATCCTGAAACGACATTTCGTAAAATGTTGGTAAATGGTTCGTATTTAGTAGTATGAATGAATGAAATCAACAACTGTACACATGGCTCTTCGAGTGTAAGCACGACCTGAACTGAGGCCTTTCACAACGAAGGCAACAGTGTTGTCAGTTCCAAGAATTACAGAAATCGATCAAAGATAAGTTTTTAAAAGGTATTTTACGAGTTGATTAACTTCTTAAATTCGCTGCAAATACACAGCATTAGATTTCGTCAAGTTTATCACGAGCAACACCAGTTGGTTACTATGTTCACAAAATCACTTGCATCAACACAGGACGGTAAATGTGGAGATGGAGTCTGAGGAGAATAAATGAGCTGGGTAAGTTACAATTGTAAATTTAAAGGATGTTTATCACTGTTTTCGAACATCGTTTGATGAGCGAATTTTCGTGCAAACTTTCTGCAAACTTCTTCTTGCGAAAGTTCATTTTACTCAGCGATATTTTGCTCGAATATTCGGGTGGTCTTGCAAAGAACAGCGCGAATTTACGTTTTCGTTAAAACAATAGTCGTTTCGAAAATTCATAAAACTTCGTCTGCAATATCGTTTCCTTTGAAATTTCGTCAAATTTCGTCGAAGAGTACCGAAAAGTCAGGAAAAGCACCAAAATTCGTTTGCATTATTTTTGCACAGTACTGTACATGCAACAGTGATATACACTGTACCTATATATACATTTACTGAGAAGATTTTGGAGGCTTTGTGTGCCTGAACACAATCTTTCACTTTACAAGTGTTTGCTGATGTCTTTTCCATTTATACAATTCCTGTGATAACATGTGATTTCCTGGAAGTATTTTAAAAGGAGGAAGCTTATATTGAACTAATTTTTATTGAACATTACGTGTAGTAAGATGCAGTTCACAATTTCATTTTTTTATCATTCTTGAAAGCATACTATTGTAGCAGGTTTCATTCTTAGTCACTATAAATAAATTTGTTCATGGACCCTGTCTGTACTTATTGTTTGTAAACTTGTTATTCGCTTTTCAGGACTTGATCAGATTATTTGCGTGCTATAATGATGGTATAATAAATCTGCTTGGTGAGTAGTGCATTGTGTATTTGCAAATAGAAAATTTGTACATCTTAAAATTAAAAGTTGCTCTTTGGTTCTAAGGTGTAGGTAATAAATACGAGTTGATTCTCTCTCTAATAGAAAAATACTTTGATATGAACAAGAAAAACTGCAAAGACGGACTGGATGTGTATAAAAACTTTATTACAAGAATGGATAGAGTGTCAGCCTTCTTGAAAGTTGCAGAGGATGTGGGTTTTGATAAGGATGATATTCCTGATCTAAGCAAGGTAAGTTGATTATGACACATACCACACATGTGCAGCTGTAAGTGTAAATGTGGTGGTTCACAGGTTTTTTTGGTTGAAAAAATTTCAAACCAGTTTAATTTTTGTTTTCCCTTATCTGAAATTATGGTGACGGCTCTGAGACACAGGAAAGTCAAAATTAATCCGGTGTTTGAAAATTTTTCAACCAAAGAAATATTTGAACCTCAGCATAAACACAAATAGAAAGTTTCACTAAAGGAGCAGCATAGTTATGGCATATTTCATTAATGTTCAGACTCTTATCTTAAAAATCCAGCCATATAAACTGATTCTGTTTTCGGGTCATGTATATTATGTACTGTCGTCCGATCCTATCAACTGACATGTCAACCATTACTCAACTGACACTCTACAGATATTTTGGCTGATTATCAGCCAAATTCTTTGATGGACACTCCACTAACATATCAACAGTGTGTATGTCGTGTTGGCTAGGGTAAAATAATGAAACAATACAATGCGGAGGGGTGGGCGTCCATTAAATGTTGTTTTGTTGACAGTTACATAACCAAATTCAGAAAGTACAGAAACTGATATACTGGATTAAAACAAAGTTCATATGGGTTTCTGGAAATCCTGGAAAGTACTTTAATTTAAGTCTACCATTATCCAGAACTGGATCTATGAAAGATAATGGTTGGGGGTCCAGGAAAATCCTTGAAATCTGTAAACCTGAGACAAACTTGAAATTTTGTTGTTTGGAAAAACGTGGAAAGGAGTGAACCATTCATGATAGCTTGAAAATGGTAGTACCAGTAACTGTTCTTCTAAAACCTTCACTTTGAAAAAAAGCTAGAGGTATTTCAGTATTGTGGAGTCATTGTTGACAACTGTGTGTATTTGATTTAGGCACCTAACAGCCTTTTGGATGCCCTTGAAAACCATCTTCAGTCTTTAGAAAAGGGAAAAGCAACCAGCCCCCCGACATCCAAGTGAGTATGACATGCTTAATTTTGCATGTGTAAAATGTGACCAGATTTGTTCAGTTTTTAGCTGAACAATCAAAGTCACTCGATGTTCAGAGTCTACTTTGTCATTTAGAAATGCACAGAATCATTTTCAAGCCTCCGTGTGTTTTCTGGAAAGATAGAATTTGTGGTGTGTAATGAGATTCGATTGTCACCAGTCCCTTTCCTCCAAATAAGTGAAATTAGTTCATTGTCTACCTGTATATGTGTGTTGTTCGTACATGTAGAGTGTTGTTGTCATTTACATACTGTCATTTTGCATTTACTTAATGAATAGAGGATTTATTTCCTTGACTTGCAGGCCACTGACCATCCCCAGCATCACCTTGCCACCATCTGCTGCTGATGCATTTAGCGCTGGAAAGTTTACCACTAAGTTTGATGAAAATGATGTTGTTGACACTGCTCCAAAGAGTGAACTCGTTGAAGAGGAAGAAAAATATCTAGAAGCTTTCAAGGTAAGCTGGTTACTGCCATGCTTCAGTTTTTGTAGGGCCCTTGAGCAAGCAAGGATGTTGCATGCTGATGATCATGAATTCAGTCAGTGAAAATTCTACTGCAGAATGTTGATAACATATTGTACTTGCAAAAAATTGTGGTCCTTCGGGGTTAGCAAAGAGTGTTTTGTGTTATAGGCTTTAGCTACTTAATTTCGGTTAAGCTGCCACATACTAGTATAATCTTCTACTTGATTTGCCTTATTTCATGGTCAGTAATGATGGTGATTGTGGTTATGTTGATGCTGGTGATGAAGATAACAATAATGAAGCTGACAGTCAAAATTATATATTTACAGTGTAGCATCAAGTGCTTGAAGTTGAAGAGGTAGTTGTTTATGTGCAGTGGTTTCAAAACAAGCTAGCGACCGCCAGAGTTCCATCGGCTATGTGATTAAAATGTTGCCAGATACTCCGGTCATGGCAATCAGCTCGGGCCTTGCAGCCCCTAACTTGTCACAACCGCCTACTTTTCCAGAGTCTGACGCCTGCTTCAAAACATTTTGAAGCCCCTATATGTGTACAGTGTATGTACCTAGTAAGAGTTGTTCTGGTGTACACTTCATGCTGTGCAAACAGCAGGGATGTGGTTGTATTAATAGGGTGGCAGTTGACTAAGGTAAGACCCCTGACTGGTACTTTTCTTTCCTTTAGTTATTCTTTATCTTCTCCAAACAGAAAGCCAAAGAATCTGGAACACCAGTGCAGGTCCCTCCAGTCCAGTCATCTCATCCTCAGAAGTGGGAATCAATGGGTGAACCTGTGCCTACTAAACCAGCCCCACCATCATCTTCCAGTGATGATCTTTTACAACTTAATGCTGCATTCTCTGTCCCACTTCAACAACCAAGCTCTACAGCTTTCTCACAAAGCTCTAACTTCCCACCAAGCCAGGCCTTCCCTGCTGCCCAGGGATTTGGACCAGGCCCAACATCTAATGGATTTGGAGTAGCACCTCAGACAGGTCCTTGGAGTGGCCCTGCGGCAACATCAGGTACCTGTGCTTTTAAAGTTGTGGCATTTCTGTAGCATGTAGAAGTATGAAAACTCTTCCCTAATTGCAAATCTACAAAGTAAGGCCACACTTAGCAGCATGCCTACATGTACATCTGTGCATGTATTATTTTGTGAGAACTTAAATTACAGCTGTTTTCTTGAGGGTACAAGGAGACAGTAGTAGTTATTGAAGTTATACAAGTTTCTTCTTGGAGGAGATAGTCTTCATTCTGGAAAACAGCAAATCCTCAATCCACCCTAAACATCATGTAACCTTGGGCAACAAAACTGAGAGCTGAGCTGACAACAGAGGGCCATGTACATGTGGCTTCATTCATCCACTGGAATGGACACAGACCTAATTGTCCCATCCTTGCAGTGGTGAACACACCACGTCAAAACACTTACATGTACAAGTTGACAGGGTTCCATAACATGCAATTTTTTTGCATCAAACATACCCTTACCAAAGCAAAACTATGGCAAAGATATGGCAACTTTTGGGCCATATGTGACCTATATGTGGCACTGATATGGGATGGTCAGATGGTAGTATGGTACTGCTTTGGAGTCAGTATGGAAAATGTACAGTGCAGCTCAGATATATCCGAACTACGCATACGTGTATCATACGAGCGGATTTTGCGTATACGCTTATGTCAATACGCGCACATTGCGCGTATATACGCGTGTATATGTCTCTTTGTTATGCATTCCCATAAGTTTCTTTATGTGAGGCATTGTTAGTCAAACAAAGGACATTATATTTCTGTAAATGAATAAGGTTCAAGGCGAAATTTGCATATTGTTAAAGATGTCCTGCCGATCAATGAAAGCTATCATATTTCTAGTTTTCGATCACTTCGCAAATTCACCGTCAACGAACTACTGTTTATTAACACTTAATGATCTTAAGCTACCAAACATGAGAAGAAAATTGAAACAGTCGCTTGAACGCCCTATTTTAACACGTGAACTTTATGTCTTCCCAAATAAATATCTGTATTTCGGCATGTGTCGGCAAGTCATTCGCGAAATTGTTTACCAAAGTTTCTATGGTGCGCCGCTCACGTTTAGTTATTTTTTCTTCAAGGAAAAGTTTTGTGTTAAGCCATGCGTCGGCAAGTTGCTTGCGAGATATGTTTATTGGTTGAAGCGTTCCGAAGACCTTGTTGAAAAAATGGTATCTCCGGTTATATTTGACTCAAACCATTCATTCAAGTAGTAATTAAAAATACTCTTCCCCTGACGGTAGAATTATTTATCAAAGTTTCTTTGGCGCGCTGCTCACGTTTAGTAACTTTTTTCTTCAAGGAAAAGTTCTGTGTTTAGCCATGCGTCGGCAAGTCGCTTGCGAGATGTTTCTTGTTTGAAGTGTTCCAAAGACCTTGTCCGAAAAATGATATTTCTGGTTATATTTGACACAAACCGTTCATTCAAACGGTAAAATGCTCTATCTTTCGCCAAATAATTGTTTATCAAAGTTTCACTGGCGCATTGCTCACATTTGTAGTTGTTTTTTCTTCGAGGAAAAGTTCTGTGATTCGGCATACGACGGTGAGTCGCTTGCGAGATGTTTGAAGCGTTCCGAAGAAAATTATATCTCCGGTTATATTTGACTCAGACCGTTCTTTCAAATGGTGAAATACTCTTTCCCGTCGAAAGAATTGTTGATTGAAGTTTCTAGAGGATGTATGGTGCGCCGCTCACATTTTGTTATTTTAAAGTCGCACGCTTGCTTGGACCATGTTTACTTCGCGTCAAAGAAAAGTTATCTTTCGGTTGTGTTTGCTGCATGAAGGTGGGATTGTTGAAGCGTGTATCCCCGGTTCTACTCGACCAAAAAAAACCAACGGTAAATGTTTGATTTAACGGCAAAATACTCTCTCTTTTAAATTCAGTCAGTTAATTTTCTGTCGAGTGAAATGTTAGTTTCAGCTAACATTAAATTTTGCTAAGAAGACTAGTCTGAAGGCATATGCGCGTACACTGTACTACGCGTATTCAAAATAAACAAAACTCTTTCTTGCTCTGTGGCAAGCTGTCAAGCCATTGAAAACAACAATGACCTGTTAGAAATGAAGAAACAATACGTTAGCTCATACATACTAATCAGGCATATGCATATGCGTATATATGCGCATGTGTGTATATGAATACGCGTATGTTCATATAGGAATACGCGTATGCGCATATTGGGCTGACACGAATTATGCGTATATTTTGGTTCGGATATATCTGAGCTGCACTGTATGGGTTGGAAAGTCTAGATTAGGCATAATATGGGAAAACTATGGGGATGAGTTGTGTCTATTCAAATTTATTTGGCTCTCACTTGATATGGATTTCATATTGGAGTTACATTTCTCTTTTTTTTAAAAAACTTCATCAATTTTTGACCTCATTTTCATAAACAGAATTTATATGGGTGCACTAATAACACAATGTATATCTATGAAGGAGGGACTGGATCATCAGGGGATACCCAAGGCTCTAATTAATGCTTGAAATGAAAGTTAGCTGCTAAGCATTCTTTTGATTAAGTTTGTTATGATGCTGTACAGGTAAGAAGTCATAACGTCTGAGATTGCACATGAAATCTTGAGTTGTGGTCATTGGAATAGAAAGTTATTTGTAATAATAGTCTTTCACCCACTGTTTATGTCACTATGCTTAGGGTTTACAAGCAGCACCTCATCAAACCCATTTGACAGTCAAGCCAGTGATGAATTTGCAGCTGTTTTTGGTCGGCCAAATGCTACTGAAAGTCCTGCAGTTTTGGGAGACATATTGCTTCCTACCTTATCAAGCACAGGAGTGATGGCAGCACCTTTAGAGATCAATACCAGTAAAGATCAGTCAGCAGGAGACTTGCATGCCTCTTTAGACAGAGTCGCTAAGTCTTTAGGTGAGAATTTGGAAGTCCTATATACCCAGAACTCAAAAGCAATGCTTGTAAAGTTGCAAAGTTCAAGAAATTTTAAGATTGCAAACCAAGCCCTTGTGCCCTTGTGAAACCATAAGCCAGGACATAATGATGAGAAGAATTAATTTTGAACAGAGGACAGGGCTACCACATGAATAAGAATGTTTTTTTCTAACTTTACTGAAGGGCTGAATCATGCACATTTGCATTTTCCTGGAAGGTTCTTACTGTGTACTGTTTTGGACCAAGTATCCAAACTAATGATAATGTTGACAGCTTACACTGTATGTTTTTACTTATGGAGTTCAATCCCCGCCATAAATCAACTTTGGCACACAACATGGAACTTTAAGATTCAACGTCGAACTTTAGAACTCAACATCCAACTTAAGCACTCAACATCCCACCTTGTAATTTCAATTTTTTCCAGTGGTTATTGAAATCGATATTTATGAAATGAACTTTCAATCATAAAGCACGATGTCGAATATTGACGTTCATTCTTTTTGATGTTTGAAGTATGAACATTTCAACGCGATGTCAAAACGCGACAATGAATATTCAAGTTTATTTCAATTTTTAAAAATCAACATGGTAATAAAATGGTTGAAATCTTTTCACTTGACGCTGTGGTGAAATGTTGACATTGCGATGAAAATTAATGTTGACTCCGTTGCAAAATGTTGACTTCATTTTGTGAATGGCGTGCTATCCCTGCCAAAAAGTATCAAATGTCTCAAGGTTGCATAACATCCTAAAGGACTGGATCTAGTCAACCTTTGTGGCTACTGCTTTCCTGCCTTTCACGCCACAAAGCATCAAATGTCAGAGGTGGTCGAAAGTTTGCGGCATTCATCAAACGATAGCAGCTTTTTTGCCAAAACACAGAGAAAGGCAAAGGGACAACAACAGTCATCATGAATAAGACATAAAATAAACGAGATTAAGGTGCAACTCGACAACAGAGAGCACTATGAACCTCTAAAAGCACCAGTGGTGAAAACCACAAAGGAAAAGGTAAATGACCTCATTAACCGTCTTCACCAGGGCAAACACATTGATGACATGACTAGAAAATGGCTCTCACAAACTCCCAATCCTCCTAGAACACCAATTTTCTATATGCTTACAAAAATCCACAAACCTAAACCGGTTGGTAGACCCATCATCTCAGGTTGTGACGGCCCTACTGAGAGAAGATTTCAACCATTTTATTACCATGTTGATTTTTAAAAATAGAAATAAACTTGAATATTCGTTGTTGCGTTTTGACATCGCGTTGAAATGTTCATACTTCAAACATCAAAAAGAATGAACGTCAATATTCGACATCGTGCTTTATGATTGAAAGTTCATCTCTTAAAATTAATATCGATTTCAATAACCACTGGAAAAAATTGAAATTACAAGGTGGGATGTTGAGTGCTTAAGTTGGATGTTGAGTTCTAAAGTTCGACGTTGAATCTTAAAGTTCCATGTTGTGTGCCAAAGTTGATTTTTGGCGGGGATTGAACTCCATATTTACTGGGTGTGACACTATTAAGAACAGAGTTTGCCCTCTTTTCAAACTAATGGTGTTTGGTTTTGGATGTCACCTTAAACTAAAGGTATGCACTTTGCCTTAACTGATGTCTTTCTTTGTGCTGTAGATTCGTTGTCCTTTAATGGCAATATAAAGGGTCCATCTGGAAAAATGCAACATCAGTGGACAGCGCCACCACCACAAAGTAAAACAGGTGGACCAAACTGGCAAGCAATGCCTACATCAAGAACATCCCTACCCCAGTCAGGAGTGCAGCCTGGTGGCTTTGTGGGACAGCCTGGCGTGCAGCCACCAGCTGGTTTCAGACCAGGCTTTGGAACACAACCAATGGGGCAACCTTTTATGGTAGGTAAAAAAAAAGACATTGCATCACAAGCTGGGGCCAGCACTTTTCTATGTAACACAGTGCCAGTGCCAAATGGTATGTCGTAAAAGGAGTGCAGGGAGCCTAAACCAAAAGGACTTACATTGTATTCTGGACAGTTATGAATGTTTTGTGGAAAAATGCAATAAAGATTGCTTGGAGTCAAGTCACGTTAAGATTATTTTCCTTATTGATTTTGGAAGTTTACCCTTGATATCAAGGATACAGAATTTGAGGTGAAACAAGAGAATGACAATTTCGTCAATAATTCGAAGCTTCATGAGTCAAACAGGTGAGGAGTTGGCAAGCGCATAATTGTGTAACCCATTGAACTCACAACTTCAGCCATAGATTGCAAGGCAATCTCTCTTTTTGGTATTTGTCCCTTAATTTCTTGCAGTGAGAAAAACAGTGGCTGTAAATTTTAAAGTGTGAGCTCCAAGCAAGAGACTTGTGATCCACAAAGCTGAAACTATGATAATATCCAATCAGACCTTTGTTGGCTCCCTGCCTCGTTTGAGATATGGCAATATAGTACAATTGAATACAAGGCATCATGTAGATGCCTTGGACTGACTGTCAGTAATAGGCTTTCATGGCAAGAGCATACCATGCAAGAATGTTTGACTCTTTCAGCAAGAAAGTTGCGGTCTTGAAACCGATCAAGTTTTTATCTAAGCCTATTTTGCAAACAATTTATTACAAAACTATTCTTCCAAGTGTCTTATATGGTATTGTAGTCTGGGGCTCTTGTTCTCAATCGTTACTGGAAGATATTGATCGCATTCATTTGAGGGCAACCAAAATTATTTACAGTTTACCCAGAGACATCCACAGTGCTGAAGTTAGGAACTTATACCTCTCTGGAATCCTATTATCCAGTTTTATATAAAGAGACTATTGACTATTAGTTTTATTATCTACAATGATACTTGTATAGACCCTCTTAGAGATTTGATTGTTAAATCTAAGCCTACAGTGTGTAACTATAATTTCAGGAAGTCTGCAAATATCAAGGTTCCTAGGTCAAGAACTGAAATTGGCTGAACATTGTTCAAGCACAGAGCAGCCTTGTGCTGGAACTTCCTACCCAATCCATGTAAACTCTCTTCCAGTCTTGCCCATTACAAGAAATTTTCAAAGGGAAATAAGAACTTGGTTAATTCTATAAGCTTTGATAAAGCATCCTGTAGTGTTTCATATAAGTCTGCACAATTTAAATACAGTATTTTTAGATCATAATTACTAATGTCAATTTTATTTTTACAATTTAAGATTTTAACTTAATTTTTAATGTAAATTACTTGGTAGGTAGTGCAGGTCCACATCAGGACTCTAGTCTTGTCAATTTTCCAACCTGCTTTAAATAAACCATGTATGTATGTATGTATTCTTAGTTGGAAAATTGTGTATTTTCAGCCTGGCCAACAGGGAATGTTTCCACAGCAGTCTGCATTTCCATCTCAACCATTCCAATCACAGACACCCGCACAGCCTGCTGACCCATTTGGACCAATACCTGGCAGCCAGGTAAATGTATGTGAATTGGAGGGCTTGAGTCTGTTGGGAGTCTTGGGACATTTTTCCAACGTCTTTTGGAGTATAATGTATTTTTAGGGTTTTTATTAAGCATTAAAAATGTCTCCTTGTACAGCGTATTGCGGTCATAAAAAGTTAATCAAAAATAAACAATGGACCAAGAACACTGGGTTATGCTACAGTGCAGCAAAGATATAAATCCAGTTATGGTATATTTTTTGTGAGGATGTACCTGAAATAGTTGATGTCAATTTCAAAATAATACCACCAGTGAAAACAACCAGCTTTAGAATTTTTATTGCTTGTTGAAGAAAAATGTGATGTGTTATGTATAATATTAACAGTCATTCCACAAGCATGCCTTGGACATGAGATGGTAGATAGCTGACTAGGTACCATAGTGCAAGGCTGCTGCCTAAGAAAATTTTAAAGGGGCCCTCAGAGCTAAACACTGAGAACTTAGGAGCCCAACATATGAAGTGAAAGGTGTTGCCATGAAAAATTAAGGCACCCAGAGCTATTCTTCGGGTGCCTCAGGCTACTGCGCTCCTGTTAGGCAACAGCCTTGTAGTGCTTCGATGGCTATAATCATCTTGTATCCAACGAGCTAGAGTAGAAAAATTGTTAATTGGGGATAATTCCAAAATTATCACCACTAACCGGCGGTACCATCAGTGGCTTTGTTTGGAAACTTGGCACATCAACTCCGCCCACGCTCCTTTAAACTGTGATGGTGGCGGCCTTTTACCCGACACCTAGCTACTAACACCTCATTAAAACAAAAGGTCGTTAATTAGTGAGTGTATATAAGGATCCTTTTTGCAACACTAGATCACCCCTGATGAAGACACTAGACATGTTGGGTCGTGAATTGTAACTTTTTAAGTTACATTCCATTTTCAAACCAGAGTAGCATCAAACCATGTCTGATTGTCCACCTGGTTGCAGTGTGAACTTGAACATACCTTAGTATGTTAATATTTGAAGCTGAAAGGCTGTTGATTGTTTTCTTCAAAAACTAATGACATTTTGAAAACTCTCTTTGCAGGTTGGTTTCTAAAATGCGAAACACAATGTGGTGTTGAAGATGTTAAAGCTGGTCTGTAATAATCTTTTTGCACTGTATCTAAATTCTGGATGTAACATTTATCATAGCCAAGCTATTTTCAATTCCCAGGTTTTTGTAATTCAAACTAGGGTTTAAAATCAATCCATGCAAATTTCAAGCTCACTCCTAGATACTGTGGGGTCAATCTCAGCACTCCATTGGACATGAAAAATGCTAATATTTTTCATGGAAAGACTAGTGCTGTAGTCATGGGATGTGTTTTGATTCTCTGAAAACAATCACTGTCAGCCTACAGTATATCCCTTTTTATGGGATGTAGGGTATGTTGATAAAGCTTTGGCTTGAATGGATTTTTTTTATTATTTTGGGGTCTCTTGGTTGATTACTCTCTAATCAGTAATGACCTAATTATAATTTTGACCCATTTTCATCTGACATCAGCGTGTTAAACCAGTGAGTTGCAAGGAATGAATGGAAGGGAGAATAGAGGGAACTTTTGGAAAACTAGGTGTTGGTCAGGCCCTTGTGGCTTGAATTATCAGGAAATGGTCCAAAGAATACCACGACTTTAAGCCCCGACTTAGCGTGTCAGTTGAAATAAAACCCTTTGAGAGCAAAAATGGTCGAAACACATACCCCTCTTATCCTGCATATTCTGTTGTATCCTGTTGTAGAAGGGGATAGGGTCATCTATTTTTTAGCAGCACTTAGAAAATCCAAAAGTGCCCTTTCACATCGGTACCATTGAAAACCCGATGGACATTTTCAATTAATTCAATTGAGTGTTAATACAAGCATTCCAGCCCAATAGCCTAATCAAACACAGAAAACCTTATAATAAAGGAAATTTTCACGGCATTTGAAACATCTTGGCGTTTGAACAAATTCTCCCTACTAGTGCCGTCACAAATAACTAGAGAACAGTAAATAGAATATGCATTGTGATATTGGGTCTTAAATAAGGTCACGTTCAGCTTCCATATACACATTCTCTTCTTGTAGTGTGACAATAGTAAGGAAGGTTTACATTTGATATTAATTTTTCCTATTTAAATTCTCGTGATGCGTAAGGTTGATGGTATGGGAAATTGCAGGATACATCCAGTGTTCCTGGTTCGAGTCAGTGATCTGTTTTTCTTTAAATGCCAAAGTTTTTTTGTTTGTTGGTCCGTGTATCTTTATGTCGTACATTTGGCTGGCTTCTTTTTCTTAGCCTAATTTCAGCCATCCTCTCCGTTGCTAACTCCTGAATGAAAATTCAGTCATGATGATCATGTATCAATAAACATACATGGCTGCAATACACCATTCGTTCTGGTTTTGTTGCGTGGACTTTTTTCAGTTAAATTTCTTTGGAGTTTTTACCGAAGTGGTGGAATAGAAAATTCTAAGCACTTCAGAATCTAGGGCTCGGATGAAAGAATTGCTTT
>OX419338.1:13435571-13458071 GCA_948470475.1 Galaxea fascicularis | reverse complement strand
ATGAAAATGAGGTGTTAATTGTATTTTATTCTATTCCTAGAGTTGAACTCTGATCTCTTATTCAAACCGTATTCTCTTGATAAAGAGAACAAGCCTTTTAAATTTGAAAGACATGTTTCGGCAACTCCTGTGCCATCGTCAGTTTACGGATGGAATTACAATGATGAACAATATATAGCGCAAAATTAGAATAACAATGGTATGATACAGCAACTAATTACAAAGAAAGATTAAGATTTACATGAAACAATTGTTGATTTAGGGAGGGTTTCTCCCAGTAAATATGTACTGCCTCCTTGATTTTTAATTGTGTCCGTGTTGTTGCTTGATCTGTGACAACAAAGCACTCACTCGAACAAAGTGTCCGACACCTAGGTGAATCTTGTCAATGCTTGAAAATGTGAGAGGCCTTATCCGTATTTAAGTATATATATAATCACAATATAGAGACGTCCTTACTGGAGTCATGGCTCGAGTCCTGTGGCATTGCCATATTAGTTTCTCTGTAAATACTAATGTTAAGGAAGTAACTGTGGAGCTCCGCTTTTAAGGCCGGTTTACATGCTACAATTCGTCGGACCGATTTGTCTGACCAACAGTGTAGGCGAGAATCGTACGTCTATATTTTGACGCCCGTTTCTAGGCCCAACATGAAACCCGAGAGGAAAATTTTCGGAGACTTCGACTTTCTGTAAAGCGGTCATCCTATTCAACACGCGTAGTAAGGCATCAAAATCAAAAATTGTGGGCGAGCAATGTACTTTAAGGATTTAGCCATCCGCATCTTCGCAATATCTCTTTTATTTCGATCATGATAGACTTCATCAAGTTTGTTGTAAAGACACGGGTACCTGATCCATTCTGCGATTAACAGGGAGATCTCTCTTTTATCAAAGGATCGCGCCCTTGCCTTCGTCCTCTTCTTGACGTTCGCCATTAGTGTTTTCTCGCACGCCCTTTCAAAACATTTTGATTGACGCGGCGGCTTCTTTCAGAGTGTCGGCCCGACATCCAAAAATCTGTTGCACTGCAACAGATTTTTGGAATCGGGCCGATTTTCATTTTCACGAATCGGCGGAGAATCGGGCGTCAAAATAGACGTACGATTCTCGCCCCGACACTGTCGGGCCGACAAATCGGCCCGAAAAATCATACCGTGTAAACCGTCCTTTAGGCTTGCCTAAATATATATATTACAATAATAAAAAAAATTTCTTGAAACGGTGTCCAACGTTTTATTTAGTGTACTATACGAACACCTGCAGTCACTGTGTGCCAAAAAGGAGGGAAGTAAAATAACAACATCAACAGACTGCACGCTTACAGCTACGCTTTAAATTTCAGCTTTGATCCTGTTTGGGAATCCGAAACGCTTGTTTGTTATCCTTGATTCAGTTATATCAGTTTCGTGTCATAAGATTCACGAGTATAAATTTCGATTTATAATAGAACTTACTCACGGAAATAGTTGACTGTGATCGGATTTTGCCTATTTCTCCGTATTGCCTCCTGGTGTTTGAATCCTCCCCTTTTAATTTGAAAGGAGGAAGAATCGAAAGCTACAAAGTATTCCGAGAAAGTATGAAGTTACCGGGCTGATTACAAGTTGGGCCGGTTTTGTTAAATTCAAGGAGATATCCCAACACTGGAAGAGGTTACGTTTCTCTGCAAGTTAGGATGTTTTTGTAGGCTGTCCGAAGTTCCTTCCGCATGAAACCGTAGATAACTGGATTCACTACACTGCTGCACGCCAACGTTACAACCTGCCAGAAATATACTTGCCTCGGAAGGACAAACTCCCCATGGAATGCCTCAAAAAGATCCAGACAGACCGAAGGAGCCCAACAGAGAAGAAATGCAATTAGCGTGATGAAGAGCATCTTCGTGATGTTTGCTTCATTGATGAATGATCTTGAGGGATCCTGCGATAGCCCAGATTTTGCAATGTCCGCGAAATGTTTGCGAACTGTTTTGTAAACTTTAAAGTAGCAGAAAATCATGGCAGGAAATATGAAGACGCACACCGCAAGGTATGTGCAGATTGTGTAGAGATAAACGCCGTGGCCTTGAGCTATGTCAAGAAAACAGAGGAATTTTCCGGGGTGAAAGCGAAAAGGTCGATTACTAAACGAAAATTCCACGACCACTATTGCGATGGAGCATATCCAGGTGAACACTATCGATAGTAAGATATTCTTCCTGCTGTACAGCTTGCGGTAAACGTTTATTGACTTGCAAATCTTGAAATAGCGGTTGATAGCGATCAGTGTCATGGTCAACACTGATGCAACGACGGCGATGAAGATGAGGCTTCCTTGAAGCTGGCACAGGGTTGGACCGTACGCCCACCTTCCCTTGATCAAAACACCAAGGGACAGAGACATGCACAGAGCTCCGAACAGCATGTCAGTGATCGCTAGGCTTGTTATGTAGTAGTTCTGAGGCGCTCTAAATCCTTTCGTCTTGTAGAGGGACAAGCAAAGTACAGCATTACCCAAGAATGCGGACAGCGCAAGGATAGCACAGATTATTGACTCCCACACTACAGTAGCAACCTCTCTGTCTCGTAACGACATCGCCAGCGACGTTTCTCGTTCTGTTGGGTTGGCCATTTAGGAACTAACTGCTAGACAACGCTCTCGACCGCTCATTTGAAAACCGAGAGCAGATGATTTAGTGGCCAGCAAAAAACACGAAACTGAATAAAAGCAAGACGGTAAGGCGAGACACTTCAGTTGGAAAGCGAATGCACGGAACTGGTTAGTGAAGGATCAACTGTAAAAAAGCACTAACAAAGCTGACCCTAAAAGGAAGATGAAACTAGGTACACTTAACGTGACCTGACAGAAAGAGAAACTGATGACGGAACAAACAAAATCAACAAAAATAGATTGAACTTGAAGGATTTGGATGGCTACTTAAGCTCGCGAACAAGTTTCCTGGAAAGTGATGAAATATACCTTCAATACAGGTGGCTTACATGGGTTTCCAACACTTTCCAGCACTTTTAACATACTTTATTACTTTTACAGTGATATTAAACAAATGCCCAATTATTGGTAAACAGGTTGTAGAACTTGTTTCGACATAATGGTACAGGTTACCGTAACATAGGTTACCTATTAGAAACACTATTAATTTTAGCTTTAGGTGACAGTAACTCAAAAATTAGCTCGGCGAGTCCCGCTTTTTATTATCGGGAAGTAATTAGTAAAGACAGGAGCTCCTGGTAAAGAAGAATAAAACTTTTTGCAAAGGATAAAAAAGTGTAAGAGCGGATTCAGAGCCATCTTATATTTCATATTAGTATATTTCATGTTTGTGTTATACGCATATGACTATTTTACAGAATATGCACAATATAAATAATAAATATTATTGTTATTACTAGCCCTTACTAGATTACTAGAACCTTTCCTCCTAGAGAAAAAATTCGAGATTATTCTCGCTTTTCCAAATTCCATTTCGAATTATCTCAGATTGAGTGGGGTTCTATCATCACTGGCAATCAAAATGATATTGATCGTACGTTCTCAAGCTTTTTCAATACTTTAAACAAACTTGTTAATAAGCATGCTCCTCTTAAACCGGTATCTAAACGACAAGCAAATCGTTTCATGAAACCTTGGATAACAAAAGGACCGAGAAAGCCCATAAAGATTAAAAATGCATTATTTCACTCGGGAGATATAGACAAATATAAAGTTTATAGAAACAAACTTCTCTCCCTTTCCCGATTAAGTAAAAAATATTATCATAATACAAATTTTAGTGATAATATGACAAATATGCGCAAGACCTGGGCTGGTATAAATTCCTTAATTGGCCGTCACGGTCTCTGCTCTAATACAGTTGCTTCTCCGAAATACCCGAGTGGTGAGCGAACTCACAATCCCTTCGAAATACCTAACATCCTAAAGAACTACTTTATATGTGTTGGTCCTAACTTAAAGATTTGATTTCAGGAATTCATGAAACATCTTCAATCTGTGCTGAAAATGAATCAGAGAGACTATCGCAACTATGGAAGCAAATTAAAATTAGCCAAAATGTGGACTTTCTCGGGCAGTTTGTTGGTTTTACAATTATAAAATCAGGCTTCGATGGAATTTTTCTTCGATCAGGTTTCACTTCATCGCACAAGTTCTTCAGTTAGTGCATATCTGCAATGGTTCGTCACTCGTTGACGTTTCATTTATTTTCATAAGTTACGAGTATTTAGTAAAGCCGCTTCAGGATCTAGAGAAATATGACCCATTGGTGAACAAAGCGCCATGTACGTTTGGTTTTTCCTCGGTGAATATGATAACCGAGCTCACTTTAGTAAATCCTAGTGGAACTAGTGGGTCAAAGTGACTGGCTCACAATTACAATGACTCCCAATCTCAGAGGTTCCTAGACTCCGATTCCACTCTTCTTTCTCCGCTCTCTAAAAAAGGTTGCATGCTGATTACATGGATCGACATTTTCCTTTTGTATGGTTACCTACAATCTTTTCAAACTTTAAAAGCTCTGGAAATGTCCATCTCATGATTCAAATTTATGCAAATCTTCAGTCACGGCAAAGACTGCGAGCAGTCTTACGTTTTTGCTCAGATCAGTCAGATCACTTGCACAAACGGATGGTAAAATTATCCAATGCACGCTAAATACAAAGCAAGTGTTTTTATAATTTAATCACCGCGCCTGCTAGTCACCGAGCTTGCTCGCAGGCTAATAATTCAAGAGCCTTTAATCAAATTAATTTTGAATGCGGTCAATTACCCTTTAGGTAATTTTTTATCATTCATTGCCAAGTTTTTTTCCGCTTTAAAATAGGCTGGCGAACGTTATGCCAGTGCAAGCGAGCGTGACAATAAGAACGCCGTTTAACCTTTGTGAATTCCAAGATGTCACGCAAGGTTTTGTGAATGGTCGTTCTGGGATACTGCAACGGTCAGTGTAAAACGCAGACTGCAGACTGCAGACCGGGGGTAAAATGCAGACTGAGGGTAAAATGCAGACTGCAGACCAGGGATAAATTGCACACTGGTGTAAAAGTAACGAAATAATAAAGAGTCGCAATCACGAGGGAAGTTCTCATGTTTTGATAATTACAAGTTCCGCTCAAACTACGCCGGTCTATGAACAAAGAAAGAACATCTGTGATATGTCTTTCGGGCAACCACGTGGAAATATTTAGGTAAAAATTTTATTCGTCATTCATTTCGAGGATCTCTTTCAAACATTCGTGGTGTTCCGGTCCGTGTTTACGGAGTTTACAGTCAGCGGTAAAAACAAAATGTCTACCCTGAATCCAGGGGTTTAACATCCGGTCGCGCACTGAGAACAGTGCTAAGGGCCGATTCAGAATATTTATTCAAAGTGGCCACTACATGAATAAAAGGTGAGAATTTTATTCGTCTATAATTGATATGTAGTCTCCTTTGCAGCCCTCACCTATGTTTGGGGAGAGAACGTTGCGTGACGACCCTAAGTGACTAACTGATAAGTAGGCAACGTGGTATATCACGTTACTTCTTCACCTCCAGTCTGCATTTTATCCCTGGTCTGCAGTCTGCATTTTACCCTCAGTCTGCATTTTACCCCCGGTCTGCAGTCTGCAGTCTGCGTTTTACACTGACCGGATACTGCAAGTAGATCAGGGTCACATTCGTCCACCATCCATGGGCCGTCTTGGCGAAATTGTGGTGGTTGCGCTAATCACTATTATAGCCTCCCATGTCCTCAGATCGCTGTGAGTCAAATACTCACGTATTTCTGGCCATTCGTGCGCAAGCTCACTGTCATAACAAATGAAACTGCCTTTGTTCGTTAGAATTGTTGCTCGATTTTTCACTCATGTCGTAAACTATGCTCCTGGACCTTGAAGAGAAATAGAAGGTAACAGACTAGTATTAGACGGCGAGCAGGCGTATTGTTTTCCTCAGATCATTTGCGCGAAGTTGGAGGTTATGTCACTGTATGCAAATTAGATTAGAGGAGCGAACGTGGAAGGATTCTCTACCGTGTTTTTCCCAGTGCCTCACGGCATCGCTGCTCGCCGCTCGCTAAATCCAATGCGTGTTTGACACAGAACCAGGAGAAGAAAGAGGATACTCGTGGAATTCTCACTCTTGGTATCTTTGTTCGTTGTGATAGGGTCTGCCGGATTATGCTGGCATAATTTTGAGCATAATACTATATCTGGAGCATCAGGCATAATGCTGGCATAATACTTATATTTTTGGAGCATAATGCCTCTGTTTCTGAAAACGGTGAGAGGTGTATGCAAATTTTGCCAGCAACTCGCTCTAGAATGTATATTTTTTGAGAAAGGTACATGTAAGTGCTATAGTTTGTAACTTACTTTTCATCAAATGCAGGTTCATTGGAGAAAGACATATAGTAAACCTTTCAATGCCTCACAATTTTCGACCTTTCGCTTGCTGATCAAATGTTTAACTGAATAATTATTGTCTAACAATTCTTTCGAAAATGAAAGACTAGGGGGGGGGGGGGGTGGAAGTGTCATTTTAGTCCGGCATAATTTGAGCATAATACCTCCAATCGAGCATAATTTTGAGCATAATACCCTATTTTCGACGCCCGAAAGCATATCGTAATACAGTCAACTCTCTCGTAAGCGACCACCCTTGGTGCACGACAAAGTGGTCGCTTACGGGAGGTGGTCGCTTACGGAAAAACTGGATTGATCAATTAATTACATAAACATATTACCTAATCAGCTAAAACTGGGCAAATACAAACTAATTTATTTGATTTTTTTCACATGCAACAAGTTTCGGGAAAAGTAGAGTGGAGTGTACAGTACTTGTCAATGTGTCTCATGTTAATGAAAATCACCTGAAATTTAAACCGAACAAAACCTAGGAAAACAACGGGGTAGCGTCATTAAAAATTGAACCTTTGTCACTTCTGAGTAGTGATTTACTAACGATCATACATGATTATGTTGGGTGGTCGCTTACTAGAAACAGAAAGCAAAAGAATATATCAAATTTCTGGCCTAAAAAGTGGTCGCGGTCGCTTTAGAAATTTGAGTGGTGGTCGCTTACGAGAGAGCTCCGGGAACAGTATTTAACTAGAGACAAAACGGTTGTTTATGAAGTGGTCGCTTACGGGAGGTGGTCGCTTACGAGAAGTGGTCGCTATGAGAGAGTTGACTGTACTATACTTTTCGAGCATAATTTGGCAGACCCTACGTTGTGACAGTTGGATCACCTCATCTATGCAATTAATTTGACGTACAAACTGTTCGCTTTCACGCCGACAAAGCGATCCAGCAGTTGTAGTATACAAGTGTGTGAGCACGCGTATAGCGATTTGTCTTTCTCATATTCGGTTTTACACTATACTTCATGTCAACACGTGTCAAGCAAGTAACACCAGATCATGTCAAGCATCGGTGAACTTGCTGTCATTTGCATTCTAGAATGGTGCTTATTTGTCACGCAACAGTTTTTCTTCTTCTCGACTTTCAACGTTGAGAAACAAAAAGAAAACAGTAGAAAAGGGCATCGGAAAAACTACATCTAGATTTAGTGATGGTAATTGAGTTATCACCATTGAACCTGTTTGATCTACAACTGGAGGCCTTATGTGACTGCCCAGAAGTCCACAATCTTGAGGTTGTCTGTAGGAACCACGATCTGGCTAGGAGACACACATGTAAACTGGTGGTTCTGGTGCAGCTTGCCCAAGCAAACCAACAAAGAGCTGAGCCCGCCGAATGGCCACGAAATTAGCCTCCTCCAAGGAGCGCTGAGCCAATCCCGGGATGACTGTTGGGGCGCGGTGCACGGGGAAATTCGCGCGCAACCACACTCAAGTTGATAAAGTGTGCTTTCGGTGTTTTGAATCTTATTTCTATGTGAGCGCAAAGGGTGGCTTAGGCTAATTTCGCGGCCATTCGGCGGGCTCAGCTCTTTTTTGGTTTGCTTGAGCAAGCTGCGCCAGAACCACCAGTTTACATGTGTGTAGGAGTGACGCTGTGTGCTGATGGAGAGTTGCCTAGGCAACCTTATCTTTCGCACCTGCCTGGTCTACCTTGATGATGTCGTAGTTTTCGCTTTAAGTTTCCCGGAAATGCTTGAGCGCTTAGAGGAAGTCTTGCAACGTCTGAGGGACGTCGGTCTCAAACTTAAGGCTTTCAAGTGTAAACTCTTCCAACGGAAACTGATTTTCCTTGGTCATGTTGTTAGTGCGCTGCTGGAGTTGAACCTGGTCCTGAGAAGATTAAAGTCCTGGAAGACTGGAGGCTTCATCCACCAACACATTCGCAGCAACTTCAGACATTCCTGGGATTTGCTGGATATTATCGATCCTTCGTGGAAAACTTTGCTAAGATAGCTGAGCCCTTGTACCGTCTAGTGGGAGTCCGACCACCGAAAGGACGCAGGGCGCCACCTTTTCTCTGGACAGAATGTTGCCAAAAGGCCTTCGAACACTTGATTAATTGCCTAACATCACCCTGGATACTCGGCTATCCTGATTTTCGGTTACCTTTTGTGGTACATGTTGATGCCAGTAGCACAGGACTAGGTGCAGCTCTCTATCAAACTCAGAACGGAAGGCCCACCGTCATTGCCTACGGCAGCAGGACTCTGTCGTCTGCTGAGAGGAACTATTCAGCTTACCGCAGAGAATTTTTAGCGCTTAAATGGGCCGTGGCGTAGAAGTTCCGGGACTACTTGTATGGCTGCAAATTCCAAGTGATAACAGACAGCAATCCTTTAACTTACTTAGTGACTTCTGCTAAATTGAGCCCAACTGACCATCGTTGGTTGTCTTCACTTGCTGTTTTTGACTTTGACGTTTCCTACCGCTGTGGCAAAGCCAATGGAGAAACCGACGGACTGTCTCGTATTCCCTTTATTGGCGAAGAAGGGAATCAAGACAGCCTGAATGACGAGCAATATGTTAGACCCTTCTTGGATCGCCTGACGCCCCCTTCAAGAAAGCGCCGTTTCCTGCTCACAAGCATCCTTCCAAGCCGTGTGCCTCGCCCATTCTGTAAATTCTCTCGGGAATGAATCATGAGGCTTGCCAGCTATTGAAGCCTGAGGCCGTGGACGACGATCTGCCAGTGGATCCCATCGCTACCGAACCCTTGGATTTGAACTTGTTCTTGAACTGGGTGGATCTTCAAAGAAATAATCCCATTCTTGTAAAGGTGCTTCGGTACCTAAAGCATTCGAATACCCCAGCAGGGTCAGATCTGAAGCGTGAGACTGCCGAGGTGGTGCAACTGCTTAAGGAGTGGGATCGTCTCGTCATGAGAGATGATGTTTTGATGCGCTGACGCCTTACTGCCAGGAGTGAAACATTTCAGTTGATCTTACTAGTGGAATTTCGCCTTCAAGCACTAAAGGGTCTATATAACGATGTTGGCCATCCTGGATTGTTGGGAACCCTTGACCAGGACAACAAGTCAAGATGGCTGGAGTACTTGTCCCCCTCGGTTTATGCCTACAATTGTACTAAGCATTCTACAACTGATTTTTCCCCCTTCCTGTTGAAGTTCGGGAGGGAACCACGCCTACCAACTGATGTTGCCCTTGGTGTGAACCATGTAAACTCTGGATCCAAATCATACCCAGCTTACATTGTGAGTCTTCGTGATCGCTTATGTTTTGACTACGAGAAAGTTAAGGAAGAGGCAAAAATAAGTCTGCTGCTCGTAACAAGCGGTTATACGACAGCCGTGCCCGACAGGCAACTGTTCAAGTGTATTCCTTGTCTCCCGGTCTACAAGGTCCAGGACAAGGTTGGTAAAGAACGCGTTCTCCATCGCAACCTTTTGTTGCCATTCAGGTGAACCTTGTGTACCAGCTGCTGGCCGTCATCCTGCCAGACCCAAACAGCCTGTGCAATTTACGAACCGCACGGCAGATTGATGTTGTGATCTTGAAACTAACGCAGAGGAAGAGTTATTTTATTTTTATTTATATATTTTTTATTTATTTTATTTTTTATTTTTCTGTGTTATACCTGTAAACTAGCTGGTGAACTTTTTTCACAAAAGCTAAGCGTATATCACAATAAAACTTGTCAGACTGAAAGCCGACCCACCTCAGTGCCTCTAACCCATCGAAACGTACACTTGATCCTGAGGTCCCTGCCTTTCAGCCATCCGAAGCAGATATGTCTACTGCTGCTGAGAAAACTGCTGCTGGCTGTGGCACGGTCGAGAACCCTGTGCAAGCTGATACCCAGCAGGTGCATTCAGACCTTTCCACAACAGGAACAGACCAGAAACACGATGGCATGGATTTTGCAGGTTGTCATTCTGATTTACCAGTTGAAAACACTGACGAGCATCTACCTGAGGTCTCTTTTTCTGGAAAAGACGTCTCGCCGGATGTAGATGAAACTCACCCTGTTCAGGATCCACCTTATTTGACGCGAGCTAGTAGAACAAGGAGGCCACCACGATGGCTGATATGTGTCCCCGTCTGGTCTCAGAAGGCTTCTGTTGTACTGTCCCTCTCGGAACTACTGTCTACTTTCAGAACCAAGAACTGTTACAGAATGTGTTCCAGAACTGGCTTAATTGCTAGACTAGAAACTGTTGTTTTCCAGTGTCATTGACTGTGTTAGATACTGACAGATTATTTTGTTTTCTTGTCATTAGCTTTAGTTCGGTCTTCTGACAAACGTCAAGAGGGGGGGGGGGATGTGTAGTAGAGCCCCCTATAGGCAAAAAAAAAAACCTTGTGGTTTTTTTTTTGGTTGGAGTTATAAAAAAGGCTCAGGAGTGCGGAGCTAACCCGCGCTCATCTGTGGAATAAAGGCTGAAATCGAGTTAAATACGTGTGCTGTTGTTCTCTGGGGAATCCACTGCTACAAATGGAAGAGAGAAGAGAGGAAGCTTTTGGAAAACTAGGTGTTGGTCAAGCCCTTGTGGCTTTAATTCTTAGGAACTGTTGTTCCAATAACATGACTTTAAGCCCTGACTTGGCGTGGTCAGTTGAAATAAAACTCTTTGAGAGCAAAAATGGTTGACATATATACTCCTCTTATCCTCCATATTCTGTTCTATCCTGTTGTATCCTGTTGCAGAAGGGGATAGGGTCATCTATTTTTTAGCAGCACTTAGAAAATCCAAAAGTGTCCTTTTACAGCGGTACCATCGAAAACCCGATGGACATTTTCAATTCACTCAATAGGCCATATTCGTATTCTCGGTATTGAACTGGATCTAGCATGAAGTGGAGGCTCTTGCGTGGGAAGACATTTACATATGAAAAGATTCCCCCGCAAGAGCCTCCACTTCATGTCCATGATCCAGTTCAATACCGGGAATACGAATATGGCCGATTTAAAGTTAATACAAGCATTTCCGCCCAATAGTCTAATCAAACACAGAAAACCTTATAATAAAGGACATTTTCAAGGCTTTTGAAACATCTTGACGTTCGAACAAATTCTTCCTATTAGTGCCGTCACAAATAACTAGAGAACAGTAAATAGAATATGCATTGTGATATTGTATTAGGAAATTTTTATCTACCGAGCATACTAAGATTTTAGTTAATGCCTTTGTTACCTCAAGACTCGACAATTGTAATTCATTATTATATGGTCTTCCTCGCGGCCTTTTACATAAATTACAACTTGTACAGAATTGCGCAGCACGCTTAATTTTAGGTGGCTACAAGTATGACCATGTCACGCCATTACTCAGGGAGCTTCGTTGGCCGCCTGTTGAACATCGTATTGCTTTTAAATTACCACTCTTAACTTTTAAAGCTCTTAATAACGTAGCCCCTTGTTACATTAGTAAACTTTTGCACCTATACACCCCCCATAGAGGTTATTAAGGTATTCATCTCAACTTCAGCTTCAAGTTCCTCCATCAAATCTGAAAACGTATGGAGACCGTGCATTTTCTGTATGTGCCCCAAAGTTATGGAACTGTCTCCCTGACTTTATTAGGCGTAGCCTCAGTGTCAGTACCTTTAAGTTATCCTTTAAGTTCAGTCTATTATTCTATTTTTCTTTTATTGTGAAGCGCTTTAGAACTTTTGTATAAAGCGCTATATAAATAATGTTATTATTACTATTATTATTGGCTGGCTTCTTTTTCTTATAAGCCTTAATTTCAGCCATCCTCTCCGCTGCTTTCTGTTAAATGAAAATTCTTTTGAAAATAGCCGTGCGGTCATGATGATCATGCATAAATCAGCATAGCTGCAATACAACATTCGTTCTGGTTTTGTTGCGTGGATTTTTTTCAGTTAAATTTCATTGGCGTTTTTATTGAAGCGGTTGAATACGAAATTCTAAGCACTTCAGAATCTCGTGCTCGGACGAAAGAATTGCTTTGTTTTTTTGCGCAATATTTTGTTGTCCGAAGTTGGCCTGTAGCTACAACTGCGCTGTGGTACTGCTAAGCTGGTAATATTCAGTTAAAAGAAAACAAAAACAAGGAGATAACAACTCGGCAACAGCAACAACAACAAATCGATAAATAAAAGCGTCAGCACAGCGGAAGCTCAATTTAATGCGAATTGCCTCTGTTAGCTAAGCGTCGAAAGGCTTTTGAGCGGTCAACGCCGGATCATACGGCGTCTTGGACTTTATTCTCGTTATCTTGCTTTGCAGCGGATCTGGATTATCTTCTCGAAAAGTTTTCATCGGGAAAAACAAATGTCTTTCTCTTGAGTGGGAGGCCGGAGAAGACGGCTGAAATTCAGACTTAGCTAGTTTGTTATACCCATAGCATTTTCACTCATCTCTACTGGTGAGCGAGTGTAGGGCACAGTTGTGGATTGCATTATCAAATGCTGCAAGAGTTTCAAAACACAGGGCTGTGCCTATAGTGTTTCTTAAGCTGGTCTTTCTTTCGTTTAACTTTTGAAAATACAATCCATTAAAGCATGAATAAAGTAATAAGCTTTTCTGCAATGTAGTTTGCAAAGTGGTGGTCTGAAGTGTGCAGTGGTAGGAGGTCGCTTAATACACTTGCCTGAACCGAATTTAAAGGTCAGGGTTCCGTTTGAAAACCTTGCTGAAATTTAACAGGGGTTTTAATGGGTGATAGAATTTCATTGGTTTGTGGTTTTAACTTCGGATACAGTATTTGAAGGTGATATAATTGTAGGCTGTTAACAAAAGAACTGCAAAATAACCACAGGCAGCCCAATCGTGGTGTGTGTCATCAAAAATTGACCGTTGGAAAACCTAGAATTCCAACGAACCGAGTAGCGGTGGAAATATTTATATTCTAGTCAAATAAAGCCTTCCTACCTTCACTCTACTTTTTCTTGTCCCTTTCTGGGACGTCTAAATGCAATATCATCGCTTTTTTAAATCCCAGGTCACTGTCCATTCTTAATAAAGGGAAGGCCGGTGAGTCCAGATCGAACCAGTCACCGCTCGAAGGCCAATAAATTCGCAAAACAGCGGAGTATCCGCTTCAAATCGCCAGCAGCAGCCGTGTAGATAAATTTCCTTTCTTTCTTCGCCAACTTGCCCGAAAATTCGACCAACACGAACGGGGAATCGCTCGTTTCACCGCTCAAATTTGACCAATTCGGCGACTCCATGATGCGTGATACACGGTGTCCGTATACGAGATTCAAATAAACCGCGGCTGCTCAGCAAAAGGGGCACTTACTCGGGGGAGGGATGGTCATTTTGTCCACATGCACTCCGCTGCGCTGAAGGAGTGCGATGCGTTAGATTTGACCGGAAATAAAAATATGTTTAATGGCCCGCGTGCTACGAAGCCCGCGAAAATATTCCACCCGCGATGCTGTGAAAGGTCATGTTCAGTGTGACTTCACAGTATTTTTGCCTTATTTTTAAGGCCATATCGTGGTAAGCTATCAACAGTTCTTTTCAAAGCTATATATTCCACTCGAACAAATTAGATCTACCTGCAATCCTCGTTGTTTGCGGTCGTTTCTGATTGCGTTTATTACAGTGGATTTGCCAGTTCCTGCCTGCCCGGTCATTAAGATGTTGTGCCCATTCCTGGCAAATTCATAGACCTCTGCTTGTTCATCGGTCAACTTGTCACAAAACATCAACACTTTGCACACAGATTCAAACGTAAAAATTAACTTTTCATAACATGTGGCTTTAAAGTACCGATGGAAAATTTTGTCGAAAAGCTCAAAACTATAAGGATGAATTTGCTGATAGCTTGAAAATGAACGTATATATAGCTCTGAAAAGACCTGAAGCAACAATAACACTAATGACGGCCTTCCTGGCAATCGCAAAGTTGCTTACTTTCTTGCAACATGTTTTAACACTAGCGCTGGGAGAGCTCCTTTTCTGACAGTTTCTGGGTGTGATAACGCTATCTTGAATTTGATGTCCAAGTTAGCTTTCGTGTTGCTTTAGGTCCGTTGTGGCCGGGTATTATTGGGAGTCAGTGGTGTTTGGTACCTCGTTACGAGGTATTTCGTCTCCTCGCCTCAGAGAGAGCGAGAAACGCGAGATCCAGGGCGTGAGGTTATGGGCTTAGGAGTGCGGTAAAGGCCTTGTTTGTTGACTCAAATTAGTAACTCGAGATCTCGGACAAGTGAGGGTCTGATTAAAAAGTAGTGATATGGGTAAACCTACGTATAGATTCTCGAGCCCAAAAACTTGGAATCTATACCCCTCAGAATTAAAAGTCTGCCCTACAACACTTTTAAGAATGAGTATAAATGCTATCTTTTACATAATCAAACATGATTTTGTTGTTGCTGCTGTTAATTAATTTGATTTTGCTGACTTTTTTTTATTTTGCTGCTTCCATTTCTTTCTTTCTTTCATTTCTTTTTTTTTTTCTGGAAACATAAATAGAACGTACATGTATGTAGTGTAACTTAACTGAATATGTAATGTCTCATGCTGCCATTTACTTGGCCATGGCGGTGTCCAACCAGAAAGCTTTCGCTAATTTGGGCACCGCTCACATATTAATGGCTGATATTATTTTATGCTTTATTATTGTCCCTTCTTTAACTTATAAATTGTATTTAAATGCCCTTTATAGTGTAAGTAAATATCCGATTGATGTCCCGATTGATATGAAAATCGAGGGACAGATGTAAAATAAAACTGGATTTCGATCATCCCAGTGATCTCACGATAGTCTTAATAATTTACTTCAATAAATTTACGCACAGTTTTACATATTTTGATATTGAAATGTACTTAAAAAAACATCAAAAGGCCATCTGAGAAATTACTTAACGCCCTAGAATCCAGTCCTCCCTTTAAACTCTTTGAACTCTTCTTGGCGCGGTAGTCGTCATGACGTGTTCAACTCCACAAAGAAATACTACGATTATCAGTTGAGTTTGGGCCGAGGGACGTTTGGCGCCCAAGTTTTGCCGTTGAAATCATGTTGTTGTCAATGGGAACGCAAATAGTATCCATTGGCAACTTTTCGCGCTGTGATATCACCAGTCCTATCATGACAGCCCGAAAAGGCAAAACTTGGGCGCCAAACTTCTCTCGGTCCAAACTCAACTGATAATCGTTGTAAACGTAGTGTTTAATAGTTGCCCGATGTTTTACAGAAATAAGTCGTAAGCACAAAAAATCGTCAACACTGATGCAACGACGGCCATGAAGATGAGGCTTCCTTGAAGCTGGCACAGGGTTGGACCGTACGCCCACCTTGCCTTGATCAAAACACCAAGGGAGAGTGACATACGTGCACAAGCCTTAATTTTTGCAGGCTTTGCTTTTTTCATAACTGCGAAGATCACCAACGTCTTCATTCTTTATTCCGTAGTTGAAAAATACGATTTTCATATTCACACTCGTTGATCTATTTCACATACGTAGGAGAGGTCGGTTAAACTGATTCAGGGTTGTTAGAAAACGCCGGCAAGCGACGATATCACCGGCTACTTTCTTAGTTTCGCCGGCTACGATTTGCCGGTAAAAAGAGAAAATGTTAGGGGGATCACAATTAGCCTATAGTAAGATCATTGGGTTCTGCCAAATAAGTCAAGATCTCCCATACTGGCGTAATCTTCCTGAACAAAGATCGGTTCCACTTATTAGAAAACGTTCCCGGAAGGTGACATGCAGGGCATTTCTCGCTCAGTCATCAAACTAATTTCCCCTGAAGTCCCTGTTATATCTTGCAATTAGCTCGTGTTGTGTAGACAACTGATGTTTTGTGTGATAACACAACAATTAAATAATAATATATAATTATAATAAGAACCTTCCCAGAATCCTTTGCAGCTGGAAAATCGTCAATCCCAAATAACTTCGTCAGTTTGAGGGCAGCAAGACCCCCACGTTGTCTAGAAATAAGTCTTACCATAAACTAATTATTGTACAAAACTAAGGACGATGACGTCATTGGTCACGTGACTTTGCTCACAAGTGCGTTTTTGCTCACTGTGACGAAATTATTTTGTCATTGAAAAAGCATTCAACGTGGTTTGAAGCACAATGGTGTGAGCCATTTCGGACTGCCCATGTACCGAACAAAATATAAATATTAAGGGAGCTATATACAATTTTCAAAAAGTGGGAGTCTGGGTACAAGTGCTATCTCGTGTTGCATTAAACGCGAGGAAACAAAAATTTGGATATTGGTAGATATTTTTATGAAATATCAATTTTTGTCATTTTTAATGCTGTGACGTCATCGGTCACGTGACCATAACGGACCGAAGTTTAATATTCGCTCTAAAAGTTTACTAGAACCTTTCTCCGAGAATATTTTTAAGCGAAGTTGTAGTTTAATAAATAGTGTTTTAAAAAATGGCCATGATTACTTTTTCCTAAAAAAGTGCGGCAGTAGAAAATCTAACTGAAAAGTTTGTCAGCTTCCTGCTCAACGACCATTTGAGGTAGCAATAAAAGAAAATTTTGCCAAAGGCTTGAGAGTATGCTATTTACGATGGCGTTGTCGGTTTCTTCTAATTTCAATTGCTTTTGGCGAGGATCGATTTTTAAGATTTTTTTCAGAGGCGAGGGCCTGGAGGAAAGAACGAAAACGAGGCTATACTTTCGCGCGCTTTTTGTTCACTGCGACGCTGCGCCACAAAAGGTTAGCTAGAAAAATAAAATTCCAAGGACTGGACAACGGACTGGACTTACATTGTACCTTTTCTTTAAACGGAACTTTTGACGACTTTTTTAATTATTATTTTTTTTATGGCTGCTGTCTGCTCAGGGACAATGTATACTTCAGAAGGTAAGTTGATACAGATAGTTGTTGCTGTTTGTTAAAAAACAAAACAACAAAAAAAGCGCGTTTGTGGTACACTTAAATGCACTTCCCACCTAAAAAGTGTTGTTTAATTCTTGAAATTATAAAACTTAAACTAGAAGTTGCAGCAATGCGAATGAAATCAAATTAATGCTAACATTAAATGAAACAATTTAAGTTGCTTAAGGCAACCGATGCAAGCTCAGTAATTTTACTAAATTCTTGGTTTTCAACCACGTGACAGGGCGGCCATGTTGGGGGTCAAAACAATAGAAAATTCTTTTGAAGAATTTACATAAAAATAGAATTTAGTTCCCAGCGGAGAGAAAGGCTATTGTTCTTGACCACCAACATGGCCGCCATGACGTCACTTGCAAACCAGCAATACAATATTTGAAGGTTACAAACGTATCGTAAACAGTGACGGAATAAATGATTACTTTATTTTCAACCGGAACTTAAAACGTTACCTTCATTCGCACAGACATCAAAACTTTATTTTATACTGTCCATGAACTAAATTCCCTATTACAATTATAACAAAGTGTACAATAAAGCCATTATTCAAAGTATTGGCCTAAGAAAAATAGTTGCGCATAAACAAATACTGGAACAGTCCGTGCTTTCAAATGGATTACCCTAATGAATTACACGATTCCGACACATAAGTTTAATTTGAGTGGCGAAACATTTTGTTGTATCTGAAAAATTACTGTACTACAAAAAACGTTTTCACAGAGGTTGTAATGCGTGGGGGTTCACATAATTTAATTCAATTTTTATAAAGCTAAAAATTGTATGTCAAAGATTCAGCAGAAACAGAGAAAAGTTTTAAAATCACGGCTGTTTGTGCGAGTTCGTGTACTTGCGCGCTAAATGCGGAAAGTACCTAAGCTTAATAACTCTGAAGACGTCAAGTACTTAAGTTTATGTCAAAACCGACCAAGAACAAGTCGAAAAAAACAAAGAAAGATTAGCAAATAATTGTTTTAATAGATTTGCAGTTTTACAAAGTGTTACGCTTCTGGTTTGTTGCACCTATTTACAACAGGTAGTCTGAGGGAAAACCTTTTTACAGCAATGTTTAAATTATAAGCTTGAGCTTACGATAAATTTCATTTGCATCTATTTTTTAAATTGAGGGGAAATTAAAATGTAATTTGCTATAAGAATGGGTCCAACACAGAAATCCTGAAAACCTTCTTCACAAACAAACTGACGATAGACTTGAAAACCAAATTTGAGAGTAGGCTTAACTTCTTGCCGAGCTATACAAAAGTTGGGCACATAAACAAAGACAACGCTTATCTGGCTTATCGGTTGACCGTAAGTACAGAGTCAGTATCATCTGCTTCAAATATAGTGTGCATGGCATGCACTGCAGCCTCGCTTCCAGCCACAAGCTTCAATCACGTCCTTCTTAGTAACGTTTGTTACACACTTTCCGATGATTCTCCTTATGACCCTTCCGACTCCTATTGGTCTCACTGCACCTTCGTCTTTATCCAGGGGGATAAGAAGGCTTGCCATTAGAGGCTCTATGGTCATGGGGTCGATGTATCTTGGTCATTGTGGCTATTGCCTCGCAGAGCCTTGAGGATGACTGTTTAAACGACTTACAAACGAGCCTCTTTTAAAGCCATTTGTATACACCCCAGACGGACCCCCGGATCCCTTTGTCCGCAGAGCAGCTTGCCTGAGCATATCGCCGTTGATTTGTGAGTACACACGAATTCTGGGATCTCGTCACCGACCGGCCCAGAGAGAAGTCAGCCTAATTTTGCTGGTTGTGGATTAGGATGTTTCTGTTTAAGCTGCGTCATGACCTCGTCTGTTAGCGCTAATACACTACCGCTGGACGATTCACTCAGGAAACGCAACGCTGAGTTGATTTGACCTTTAAACACAAGCTTGGCAAAAACCATGGATCTGTCAGGGGGTCCGACCCCTTGTGTTTTCCAATATGACCTTGAACCCTTCTACCTTCCCTTAACAGCTTATCAATTCTGCCCTTGTCATGGAGAAACTCGCTCCATGAAATTTGGACCCGCGGGATTCCCGAGAACAAGTGCGAGAGAAAAACGATACTAGCCGCCATGTTGTCATGTTGTAAAGTTGTAAGTTCGGAAATAAAAGCAGTAAAATGGCCCAACGCGACAGCCCTCCTTCCAGAGCGCTAGGCGCTTAGACAACGCATCATGGTGGTCTTTTGTCTTGAACTTCGGGTTTGGCTTTTGAAGGCTCACAGCAATGAGCATAAAGCGGCTTTCAGGGACACGTGCTGATTTTCCAAGCCGCTGTTCCATTCATTAATGTGCAACGTTATTTGATTGAAGAAGTCCCCTCCTACTTTCTCATATCGCACAAGAAATGAATTTACGAAGTATTTACAAGAAAGCTTTCTTGAAAAGGTACAGTGTAAGTCTTCAGACTTTTCTTAAAAGTATCTCATGAAATACCAGGCAGAGCATTCCACAGCCGTGGGCTAGCTAATGCGAAAGCTCTGTCACCATAAAGCTATTGAAAAATTATTGCCTGCCGTCCTTGTGATGATTGACCAGAACCAATATGGGTCTGTTCCGAACTCCAGTACTGTACATGCGCTGATCAGCATGCTCCATAATTGGTACAAGGATACTGACGGCAAGGGTTCCACAGTGCGCGTGGTGCTCTTCGACTTTAGGAAAGCAATCGATCTTATCGACCATGCCATTCTTATAGCTAAGCTTACGGATTATGAGCTTCCACCTTTAGTGTTGGACTGGATTGCAGATTTTCTTACCGACAGGAAACAACGAGTGAAACTCGCCCACGATTGCTACTCGGACTGGGGATCTGTCAGGGCAGGTGTACCGCAAGGGACCAAATTGGGACCCTGGCTCTTATGGGGCGCCAAATGTATTTTTATTATTTAGCGTGGTTATTTACAAATAACCAAAACAAGGGTGGTTATTTACAAATAACCACATTACAGTTTTATTATTTCTAAATAACCACAATACCAAATTGGTTATTTGTTAAATAACCAAAATGCGAATTGGTTATTTATTAAATAACCACAATGCGAACTTGGTTATTTGTTAAATAACCAAAATGCGAATTGGTTATTTATTAAATAACCACAGTGTGAACTTGGTTATTTGTTAAATAACCAAAATGCAAACTGGTTATTTGTTAAATAACCAAAATGCGAATTGGTTATTTATTAAATAACCACAATCAGAACTTGGTTATTTGTTAAATAACCAAAATGCGAATTGGTTATTTATTAAATAACCACGATGCAAACCTGGTTATTTGTTAAATAACCAAACTGCGAATTGGTTATTTATTAAATAACCACAATGTGAACTTGGTTATACTTGGTTATTTGTTAAATAACCACAATGCAAATTGGTTATTTATAAACAAATTGGACAACTGGTTATTTGGTAAATAAACAAACATGGACGATTAAAAAACCAAAAGTGTGCAAAAATGGTTATTTACCTAATTTGGTCGTAACAAGTGACCACGTGGCCTATTTTCCCGCTCATTCCCCATAATGACTTGCTGACTTCTATTTCCAAAATGGCCTCTTCCACTTCCAACGATCACGCCCGGCCAGGGGTTTTCGGTATACGGTATCCCGGGCCGTTTTAATTCACGTATATGGTATTTTTTGGTCAAAATTCGGTTCATTTTCAGGTATTAAGTATTCTGTTTCAGAATAATTTTAGGTATTAAGTATGACACAGTTTACGACTTTAAGGTGTATTGGTATCTTGTGGGGAAAGTATAGGGTATATTGGTATCCCACTGCCCCCCCCCTCTCCTGGCCGGGCCTGAACGATGACACTTCGGCTGTTCAGTCTATTGTGTGGAATGCAAATTCTCAACAACAGGTACGTGTCGTAACATATTGAAGAGGTTTCTGTTTTCAAAAATGTCTTGTCAGTAATTGAAAACTGATACCTGGCTTTCAGAAAGGCCAACATTATGACATAAGCATAATGTGATTTTATCTCGAGGCCCGTCATAGTTAAGTATTTAGAAGTGCTGTTGAATGGGGCGTAGAGCGTTGTCAAGGCATAGAGCTTAAGCCAATCAAATAAGGTCAGATTGAATAACACCGGAGTTATAGGCAAGATCATTTTAACTCGTGGTCCTTCTCGCCTTCACTCCCATCGTGTTAACATCCGAACACAGATTTCCAGTACTGTAGGAGAATTTTCCCGCTTCCTCCCCATGTTCCGGCCTTCTTTTCAGACTTTTGTGGCCTTTCAATACGTACTTGGCTCTTAGCCGATATTTAACCCCACCTTTGCTTAAGAGATTGCGTGATGTTTATTATATCAATATTCTTGTTGTCGAGTGAAATAAAAGCGTCACTATTGTGGCCAATTTATTCCACATTAGCAGTTGTCATTTTATCTCTCGTCAATCTCGTCAGCAAACTAGTGCGACGACACGCAGAGCTTCGGGTTCCGTTTCAGTACTGAGACACGTAGATTTCGTGATAAAATATTCTTTGGATGTTTTCATTCGTTTAGAATGCTTACTACCCCAAGGAAAACGTCTTTAGTCAGCAATAGACTTCTTTAGCTATTAGTAATAACTTTCCACTTTCAATCACATTGCTTCTTGGGAGATCAGAGAGTGGTGCATGTGCATATCTGTGTACGATTATGCTTAATGAAAAAATCCACTCTCTGTGGTAAAATTAACTTAAGCTTATGTGCTGTGAAGGGAGGAAAATCAAAGTTAATAAGCTTTGCTGCCTCTCTTGAGCTTCTTAGTCCAAAACGTCCAGTGAAGTCCCAAATTTCCTCACAAAAATGTTCCAGCACATCCGAAGTGGAAGAAGCCATTTTGGAAATAGAAGTCAGCAAGTCATTATGGGGAATGAGCGGGAAAATAGGCCACGTGGTCACTTGTTACGACCAAATTAGGTAAATAACCATTTTTGCACACTTTTGGTTTTTTAATCGTCCATGTTTGTTTATTTACCAAATAACCAGTTGTCCAATTTGTTTATAAATAACCAATTTGCATTGTGGTTATTTAACAAATAACCAAGTATAACCAATTCGCATTTTGGTTATTTAACAAATAACCAGTTCGCATTTTGGTTATTTAATAAATAACCAATTCGCATTTTGGTTATTTAACAAATAACCAGTTCGCATTTTGGTTATTTAACAAATAACCAAGTTCACACTGTGGTTATTTAATAAATAACCAATTCGCATTTTGGTTATTTAACAAATAACCAGTTCGCATTTTGGTTATTTAACAAATAACCAAGTTCGCATTGTGGTTATTTAATAAATAAC
>OX419338.1:13425571-13430571 GCA_948470475.1 Galaxea fascicularis | reverse complement strand
ATATGATGGAAAATGTTTTTCGCCGGAATTCAAACTGACATAGCTCGCCTTCTCCGTCTTTCGCAAGGAGGTTCTTCCTTGAAAGTCAGTTAAATTTGCTCTTAGTATCGATGTTAGCCTCTATTTTTTTAACAAGTTTCCGGCGCTTAACAGAAGTTTGTGAAAACCCTTTAAAAAGTGGAAGACGTCCTTTGACTTTTCCTCTCCTCTTACAAAGATTACAAAGATTTTCTCCAGTGGAAGCAGTAATTCTTTAAATTGAGAAGGGTCTATTTTGTCAAAAGTAGCCGCCTCAACAGTTAAAAGTTTAATGTCAGACGTGGAAACTAAATGTGTTGAAGTAAATGACAAAGACCCCTGTAAGAGCAGTTCGCGGAAAGCCCTTAAAATGTCATTACGTTACATTACTGTCCAATTTTTTATCGCCCCATTAAAAAAATAACGTGGTCATTATTACTGGCTGTAATCAGGTAATCGGTATTCTAGGTTGTCTCCAGGGAATTCAGATAAGCATATGTGTACAGATTAAAACTCTAAAACAAATAGTTTATGTTAAGAACTGTAATGATGTCCTGCCCTCTGGTTAATAAATTGCCTGTGATTTTAGTTCTTTCGGCTCGAAACCGACCGACGTGACGAAAACATGCTGTGAAGTAACAACTGTTATAAAAAGAGAAATTAGTAATTTATGTTATATCGTCTCTTCTTTCGAAGAACACCTTCTGTCAAGAAAAGATATCTCCTTTACTAAATTAAAATATGAACATTCTGCATCAGTTTACCTAAAATTACCGCCGAATGAGGGACTCTGACTCTCTGATGATTCTGTGGCGGGAGTGGATGCAATGAACAGAATTCGAACAGAGTTGCTTTAACCCAGGTTTCTCAAAAAAAAAAAAAAAATGAAATGAGTTTATAGATCATGTAACCGCTGTACAGGAACTCAGCACTCTACGTTTATTCAGGTCACCTTGACACTCGTCCCGTTCGGTAAACAAAGCTCCGTCCTAGAACAGAAGCTACGAGCAGCGAAAAAAAAAGATGAAAGTGGACAACCCTGACTTTACACTATGAACAAGGAAGCGGAGTGAAAAACCTACACAAAAAAGATTGGCTTTTAATTACTAAGACGTAATAACGAAAATTATTTACATACGTAATGAGGTGTGAGTGCACATGGACATGAAAAGCGTAGCGTAATAAAACAAAGGAAAAAACAAATAAAGACGTTGAATAATTACGCAACTGCGGTAACAGATCAGTTACAACTCGGTTTGAGTTTGAGAGTTTCTATTTCCCCTGAATTTTGGAGATGTTTGTGTCGGGGCCAAAAGCCAATATTGATGCTCCAACGCGCTAACGGGCACAAACTAGCTTTATTTCATTATTCTGAGTTTATTAGCGGTCTTAAGCTGTTGATAAAATTAGAAAAGTGAATAAATCGACAAGAGAATTAGAAACGACGAAACGAGCAACACGCCGAGTGGACATAATACTTAGAAAGGTTGTATGGTTTTGAAACGAAACAAACTGAATGAAGGTCGATTAAACCTTTAATTTAGATAGATAGATAGATAGACTGTGTTTATTAAGAAAACATTGCAGTTAAAAAAAAACTGAATTGCGCCTCTTTACAAGTAAGAATATAACACATGATTTAAAACAACTACTATTATAAAATTACGAAGCCACTACTCTCAGAAATTACTTAAATGCTTCCCTCGCACTCTTAACTATGAATGAATTTGCAAATCTATTCGTCTTTACAAGAGGCGTGGCAAACCTCCTCTGCCTTCTCAGCTCATATGAGATAGAGACTGCGGGGGGTAGGAGGCTGGTAATCTTACTGCGTGGATCATTAACAATAGACTTAAATAGGTGTTCTGTTAACTTTCCCTGGTGGGCCCTGATGGACTCAAGCCCTGCTAACTGAAGGGCGTCCGAGTAGTGCACTCTAGGAAAAATGCATGATAGGGCCCTCCTTTGCACTCTTTCTAGCTCGACTTGGAGATACATACGTTGACTCTCCGAAAATACAAAATGCTGGTGCTGCATACCTCAGTGAAATGAGGCGAATATATCCACAGTGCATTGCGCGCGATTCTTGCCTTAAGTTTGATGTACTAAAAATATTAAACCACATCTTGCATTATTTTGAGCTTCTCCGAAAATCTTTGCCTACCAGAGCAACGTTTGGACAACAAATGAGCCATATGATATACAAACACAGTCAACCTGAATGATATTACTGTGGGTGACACGGTCGTGTAGGCGAAATCAATTGTGCGAAATCTTGGGTCATGGTTTGATCGTAATCTAGATATGTCATTCCACATAAGTAAACAATATTCTTCAGCATTCTATCATTTGCATAATATAAGTAGGATCCGTAGGTTTTCAAGTACAGATACCACTAAGGCCCTTGTACATGCGTTTGTTACCGCGCGCGTAGATTATTGTAATAGTCTTTTATATGGTTTGCCAGCTTCTCACCCGAATAAGGTTCAGCGCGTTTTGAATGCTGCAGCAAGACTAGTCTGTCGTGCGCCACGCTACTGTCGTATAACGCCGTTGCTGTACGAGCTACATTGGCTACCGGTAAGGCAACGCATTAGTTTTAAGATTCTACTATTTGTTTTTAAGGCCACCCATGGAATCGTGCCAACGTATTTGACAGAACTTGTGTCAATTAAAAGACCAGGAAATTACAACTTAGGATCCTCCTTGGATAGTTTGTTGTTTGCAACGCTTACTTGTAGAAGTAGAGTTATATTAGGAGACAGATCATTCCAGGTCGCAACTTTGGAATGTATTACCGCGTGAGATTCGTTCTATTACAGATCTAGGGATTTTTAAGTGCCATCTGAAAAAGTACCTTTTTAAGGAAGCTTTTTATTAATTTTTATTAATTTTTTGTCATGATGATTACTAGTATCTTAACATGTATTGTATATTTCAATTTTATCATAGTATATTTCTAATAATATTATTATTTAGATATGTAATGCACGCTTGATCATTTTATGGAAAGCGGGCAATATAAGAATTAAATTATTATTGTTATTATGTTTGCTGGACACTTAAAATGCTGTTGACGTGTAAAACAGTTGTGTAAACTTAGTACCAGTATGAATTTAAGTGCGCCCACAGACAGCGGTCAACCGCTATTATATTGATTTAACGTCGCCTACGATAAACGAGTTTTTCTGCTCGACGTATTTCTTGCCAAAATTCAGTGCTAGTGAAAGCTGGATCTAACTAGCGTTTTTCTACTCGACTTATTTCTTTTTTAAAAATGCCAGAACACCTGGTCTTTTGCGTGGAAAGGGCACGGACTGTTTCCTCACCGTGATTTTGAGTTAGAACTTGTTGAATCGGTCGAGTAGTCAACCAAGCTGCATCCTTCCACATCGGCATGTTTTCGGTTAATTCTTAGATCTTGCTTTGTTGATTTTTTTTTCGATTGAAGAACTATTTTATCCTCCTTACCCCGAAAGGAGCTTGCTAGAGAATAGATTGAAAAGAATTTGGCGTTCTTTTTATATTCGTTAGTTTTCCACGGTCACAAATTCGTTCAAAATTGGTTCAAAGGCAGGTGCGTAATAAACGAATTGCTTTCTGTTTTGACAAGGTGACACTTTTGATAGTGCTCAATCACAATTATCACCGAAAAACTGTCGCTTTTTCGGTAGGCAACAAGCAAACAGTTTTCGGGTTGTGGGAAGGCACAGCATGGAGTGGGTGCTTAGGGTAAGAGGACGTCATTTGGTGATCTGCAACACCAAGATAGTGGCTTAATTTTATTTTAATTCAATAGCGCCCGGTAAATTGTCCTCAGACAATTTTTCTTCTGCCCAGCTGCTCTAGCACAAAGGGAAATCCATGGTGATTAAAAAGTAGACCCGATCAATTAGACAAAATTGAAAGCTATTCATGTCCCAATCAAATCAAGTAAATTACATGTTTGACAACAATACTGGACGAAATACAACTTCCAGGTGCGTGTCACTTACGCATTAAAGATCAATTCAACTTCTTTTAGATAAAGCACTGAAAAAAATAGTGGCTGATGTCAGGGCAAAGCTGCTAAATTTCGTTAATAGATGAATTAATCTAGCTCTGATCATTAGTGAAAACGAACCTGAAACTGTTCAACTACACAGAGAATAAGAACCAAGAAGTGGTCCTATCCCTGTGCTCTGAAACCATGAATATTCAGCGAATTGGTGAAGGCGAAAGTAACCAATTCATATATAACCCTCAGTTTTTTCTTCCAGTTAATGCCGTTATGGCATTGATCACAGCGTCTGCAAATATCCTTATTCTAACTGCTTCACTCAAGGGTTCATCTCTTCACCCGTCATCACGGCTTCTGTTCCGTTGTCTTTCTACCACAGACCTCTGTGTCGGAATTATATCTCAGCCGTTATTTGTTATTTATCTAATGATGGTCGCGAGCAAGAACTGGAGCATCTGTAGAATAACCGAAGGCTTGGCGTACGCTTCGAGCGCTGCACTGTGTGGAGAATCTATCAGCACATTGACTGCAATAAGTGTGGATAGACTTCTCGCTCTGTTGTTGGGGTTAAGATATCGACAAGTTGTTACGTTAGCTCGTGTTCGCTTGTTTGTGATAATTTCGTGGATCACGCACCTTACCTTTCCTTTGACATACTTATGGAGTAAGCAAGTCTTCTTCCTTTGGGGCTCAGCATGGCAGTTATTTTGTTTAAGTGTCTCAACATTTTGTTACTCGAAGATCTACCGGAAACTTTTTCACCGTCGAGCACAAATACAGGATCGGTCTCAGGGAAGCGATCGTGTCGCGGCAGGGGTAAATGTATTGCGCTATAAAAAAACAGTTTCCAATGCGCTGTGGATACATTCAATTTTTCTTATTTGTTATCTTCCATACACCATTACCTCGAGTGTCACTGTGACAAGTGGCTTGTCTCTGTCCAATACTACTATTGCTGGAATATTTGTTTTCGTCAACTCAA
>OX419338.1:13388071-13420571 GCA_948470475.1 Galaxea fascicularis | reverse complement strand
GATTGCGTGAGCGAGGCCGTCGTATAATAACATACTTTATTATATGGGTAGCTCCGTGAGCGGGCAAGATGAACCAAATCCCGTGCTGTGATTGGCTACCCGAGCGGGCAAGATGGAGCGATCTTGCCCGCTCGGGATTACGCGCTTTGTCCCGCAAGAAAAATTAGTGTCTTATCCCATATAATAAATCCTTTATTGACCAAGCTTGTTCGGTCAAGATGGCTGGATATTGGCCAAGTTCTTTTTTTGCGAGTTTATGGACCTCGACTTCGTCTCGGTCCATAAACACGCAAAAAAAGAACTTGGCCAATATCCAGCCATCTTGACCGAACAAGCTTGGTCAATAACCCATACTTATGAGCTCAAAGAATCAAGTGATATCATAGCTGTAAAGAGGTCGCCCTGGTACCGTGTCAGTACTATTTAACACTTTACAATTCAATTCAAGCATCTAGTTTAACTAAAGAGAAATGAGTTGGTAACGAAATAAACTCGGTAATCACACTTAACATACTCTGTAATAGAAGACAGCATTATAACTTTCGCCTATTTATTTGCTTACTGTCACGAAATCCCTTTTTTGATTATCGTTACTTAATTAAGGCTAATTGTAGTAAAAACTGTTAATTTTTTGTTTCATATTTACGGCTGAAAGACGTTTTTCAGAAATCCAATTGTTCGTCTGTTGTCATTGCCCGTAAGATTCCAGAAATATCACATCACTTACGACTTGCTTCGTAGTTTGCAATATTTATCAGATAGTTGATCGAAGCCACGAATAAAACCATGTGACTCTGCAGTTGATAGCGGGCCTCATGACAGTTTCGACGACATCTTGTTTGGGTAGCCAAGTGTGTCGGAAACAAAAGTGTTTTTATGGGAGTCCGATGTCAAATAAGACCTTGAATGAAGAAAAATTTAAAATCCCACCGTGCAAATTTAATATTAAGTTTTATGACACCGGATTCCCATACAAACACTGTTATTTCCGACACTCTTGTCTACCCAAACAAAAGGGTGTCGAAACCGTCATAAGGCCTATTCATGGCCGTTATGCTTTCGCTGTGTCAAGGTTACGTTTCTCAACGAAAATTAAAGTCGATATCGCTCGAATTTTTTCGAAAATCCGCAGTTTTCTAATGCCTTTACTCTTATAGGTCACTAAAATGACATTCTAAAATTTTCGAAATAAGGCGAACAAACAAGATTACTCACGCCTTTGGGGTTTTTACTATTGTTTTTTGTTCGCGGTTATTCAAAAATATCGTTTTTGGTTTGATAGGTTAAAAGGTCAGCAATACATGTTAGAAAATTTGACTCGACCAAAGCACGTAACTTGTTCTGATGTTGAGAGTTAAAATTAGGGCTGTTAACCTACATTAACTGATAATTTTTATAATATGCTATTTATTTTGAAATGTCACGTTATAAAACTCTGATGAGGGAAAAGTTTGTTTATCGTTTGTATACTCATGATCACGTAGTCCGTGAGCCAGAAACAGCATTTCGAAAATAGACGTTTGCACCTGATTTGATGGTGGCTGTGGCTGTGCGGGTCAAAAAATATAATCACATTAAAAAAGTCCTTACTGAAATCCTAACTTGAGTCCCGTCATTGACATTAGTTTATATCAGCCGGGTCATTTGATAAGCAGACGTCTGTAAATGTCAATAAAAAAATAACTGTGGAGCTCCGCTTTTGGGCTTGGCTACATATACATATTACGTTTTTGAAGTGAACTGACTGTCGGTTTGTTGTTACTTATATAGTAACGCAATGACAGAATCTGTCAAACTGTCTGTTATCAGCTTAGATTTTTTTAAACTACGTCAAGCATTTTGGGTTTATCGCCAGTTTTAACACGTTCTTGAATGCTTTTCTAATGAAGCGAAACTGAAATTGTCGCTTTGTCGGTAGGCGACTAGCGAACAGTCTTTTTCGGTTTGTGATAAGGAACAGGGTAAGAGGACGTCATTTGGTGATCTGAAATACTAAGAAAGCGCCCTTAATTTTCATGCCTTAATTTGATTTTAATCGAATTTAAATAACCTGAAAGAACTTGTAGGTTTTTTTAACATGAATAGCGCTCGGTAAAATAATTGTCTTCATTTTTTTTTACTGCCCAGCTGCTCTGGCACTAAAGGAAATAAATGGTGATTAAACAATAAACCTGATCAATTACGCAAAATTGAAAGCTATTCCATTTCCCAATCAGATTAAGTAAATTGCATGTTTGATAACGTCAGTGGACGAATTACAAAAGGCTTATCAAAATTGATATCCCGGTGGATGCCACTTACAGCATTAACGTACGGGAAATCAATTAAACTTCTTTCTGATGACGCTCTGCGAAATTTCGTTAATAAAAACAAAAAGACCTGAATCACAACGAGAGAATGTCGTCACAATATCTCAAAACGTTTTAAAAATACCTCCAAAAACCCTTTAAATATATTTTATTTTTGTGTTAAAAATATACCGGATCACTTCGGCAAACTTAGGCAAAAAGTTTTACTTGAAGGGGACGAAAAATTATACTGATGAGATATTCTACATTAGAATTGTGTAATTGAGGTTACCGTATACCTTCAGAGGTGTCTCCCGTCCAATCGATGTAGCGCGTCGGGTTTAAACTGTAAATACCTAAACCCCGTATCAAATTAAAGCCTATAGAGCTGACTATCAAACTATGTCAAGAATTTTGAAATCAAATGAATTGTCCAATTTTTCACGACCTCTAAATGCGAGCGTCCGAATCATCTTTTCAAAGCCACAAGTCAAAGCGAATATTGTCTTTGGCAAATTTATCTTGTAATAATAATAATAATAATAATAATAATGAAAATATATCTTGAAACGGTGTCCAATGTTTTATCAAGTGTACTATACAAACACCTGCAGTCACTGTATGTTAAAAAGGGGGTGGGGGGGGGGGGATAAAATAACAACATCAACAGACTTCACGCTTACAGCTACGCTTTAAATTTCAGCTTTGATCCTGTGCGGGATTCCGAAACGCTTGTCTATTATCCTTGATTCAGTTATATCAGTTTCGTGTCTAAGGATTCACGAGTATAAATTTCGATTTATGATTAGAACTTTTCTCACGGAAATACGTTTATTGTGATCGGACTTTGCCTATTTTTCCGTACTACTTCCTGGTGTTTGGATCCTCCCCTTTTAATCTAAAAGGTGGAAGAATCGAAAGCTACAAAGTATTATACTGATTCTGTTACCGGGCTGATTACAAGTTGACCGGTTTTGTTAAATTGCATGGGATATCCCAACACCGGAAAAGCTTACGTTTTTCTGCAAGTTAGGATGTTTTTGTAGGCTGTCCGAAGTTCCTTCCGCATGAAACCGTAGATAACTGGATTCACCACACTGCTGCACGCAAACGTCGCAACCTGCCAGAAATACACTTGCCTCGGAAGGGAAAATTGCCCATGGAATGCCTCAAAAAGATCCAGACAGACCGAAGGAGCCCAACAGAGAAGAAATGCAATTAGCGTGATGAAGAGCATCTTCGTGATGTTTGCTTCGTTGATGAATGATCTTGAGGGATCCTGCGATAGCTCAGATTTTGCAATTTGCGAGAAATACTTGTGAACTGTTTTGTAAACTTTAAAGTAGCAGAAAGTTATGGCTGGAAATATGAAGACGCACACCGCAAGGTATGCGCAGATTGTGTAGAGATGGATGCCTTGGCCTTGAGCCATGTCAAGAAAGCAGAGGAATTTTCCGGGGTGAAAGCGAAAAGGTCGATTACTAAACGAAAATACCACGACCACTATTGCGATGGAGCATATCCAGGTGAACGCTATCGACAGTAAGATATTCTTCCTGCTGTACAGCTTGCGGTAAACGTTTATTGACTTGCAAATCTTGAAATAGCGGTTGATAGCGATCAGTGTCATCGTCAACACTGATGCAACGACAGCCATGAAGATGAGGCTTCCTTGAAGCTGGCACAGGGTTGGACCGTACGCCCACCTTCCCTTGATCAAAACACCAAGGGACAGAGACATGCACAGAGCTCCGAACAGCATGTCAGTGATCGCTAGGCTTGTTATGTAGTAGTTCTGAGGCGCTCTAAATCCTTTCGTCTTGTAGAGGGACAAGCAAAGTACAGCATTACCCAAGAATGCGGACAGCGCAAGGATAACACAGATTATTGACTCCCACACTACAGTAGCAACTTCTCTATCTTGTAACGACATCGCCAGCGACGTTTCTCGTTCTGTTGGGTTGGCCATTTAGAAACTAACTGCTAGACAACGCTCTCGACCGCTCATTTGAAAACCGAGAGCAGATGATTTAGTGGCCAGCAAAAAACACAAAACTGAATTAAAAGCAAAACGTTAAGTCGAGACACTTCAGTTGGAAAGCGAATGCACGGTTAGTGAAGGGTCAACTGTAGAAAAACACTAACAAAGCTGACCCTAAAAGGAAGATGAAACTAGGTACACTTAACGTGACCTGACAGAAAGAGAAACTGATGACGGAACAAATAAAATCAACAAAAATAAATTGAACTTGAAGGATTTGGATGGCTACTTAAGCTCGCGAACAAAATTTCTGGAAAGTGATGAAATATACCTTCAACTGTAATACAGGTGGCTTACATGGGTTTCCAACACTTTCCAGCATTTTTACTATACGTTATTACCTTTACAGTGATACTGCAAGCAAATGTCCAATTATTGAAACAAACTTGTTTCGACATAATGGTATAGGTTACCGTAACATAGGTTGCCTATTAGAAACACCCCTAATTTTAGCTTTAGGTGAGAGTAACTCAAAATTAGCTCGGCAAGTCCCGCTTTTTATTATCGGGAAGTAATTAGTAAAGTAGAATATAACTTTTTGCGAGGGATAAAAAAGTGTACGATATATATATATATATATATGTAGTCAGTTATATATATTAGTATATTTCATGTTTGTGTTATGCGCATATGATTATTTTATAGAATATGCGCAATATAAATAATAATAATAATAATAATAATAATAATAATAATAATAATAATAATTATTATTATTATTACTAGACCTTACAAGATTTGATTTCAGGAATTCATGAAACATCTACAATCTGTGCTGAAAATGAATCAGAGACGGACTATCGCAACTATAGAAGCAATTTTAAATTAGCCAAAATGTGGACTTTCTCGTGCAGTTTGTTGCTTTTTCAATTTTAAAACCAGGCTTCGATGGAATTTTCCCTTGATCAGGTTTCACTTCATCGGACAAGTTCTTCAGTTCGTGCATATCTGCAATGGTCCGTCACTCGTTGACAAATTGCGAGGATCTAGAGAAATATGACCCATTGGTGAACAAAGCGCCATGTATATGAATCTGATAACCGAGCTCTCTTTAGGAAATGCTAGTGGGTCCAAGTGACTGGCTCACAATTACAATGACTCCCAATCTCAGAGGTTCCCCAGTCTTCTTTCTCCGCTCCCTAAAAGGTTGCAAGCTGATTACATGCATCGACATTTTCGTTTCATATGGTTACCTACAATCTTTTCAATCTTTAAAGCCCTGGAAATGTCCATCTCACGATTCAAATTTATGCAAATCTTCAGTCATGGCAAAGACTGCGAGCTGTCTTACTTTTTTGCTCAGATCAGTCAGATCACTTGTACAAACGGACGGTAAAATTATCCAATACACGCTAAATCCAAAGCAAGTGTTTTTATAATTTAATCACCGCGCCTACCAGTAACCGAGCTTGCTGGCAGGCTAATAATTCAAGAGCCTTTAATCAAATTAATTTTGAATGCAGTCAATTACCCTTTAGGTAATTTTTTATCATTCATTGCCAAGTCTTTGTCGGCTTTAAAATAGGCTGGCGAACGTTATGCCAGTGCAAGCGAGCGTGACAATAAGAACGCCGTTTAACTTTGTGAATTCCAAGATGTCACGCAAGGTTTTGTGAATGGTCGTTCTGGGATACTGCAAGCAGATCAGGGTCACATTCGTCCACCATCCATGGGCCGTCTTGGCGAAATTGTGGTGGTTGCGCTAATCACTATTATAGCTTCTCATGTCCTCAGATCGCTGTAAGTCAAATACTCACGTATTTCTGGCCATTCGTGCGTAAGCTGACTCATAACAAATGAAACTGTCTTCCTTTGTTCTTTAGAATTATTGCTGGATTTTTCACTCATGTCGTAAACCATGCTCCTGGACCTTGCAGAGTAATAGAAGGTAACAGACTAGTATTAGACTGCGTGCAGGCGTATTGTTTTCGTCAGATCATTTGCGCGAAGTTGGAAGTTATGTCACTGTATGCAAATTAGATTAGAGGAGAGAACGTGGAAGGATTCTACCGTCTTTCTCCCAGTGCCTCACGGCATCGCTGCTCGCCGCTCGCTAAATCCAATGCGTGTTTGATACAGAACTAGGAGGAGAAAGAGAATACTCGCAGAATTCTCACTCTCGGTACCTTTGCTCGTGGTGATAGTTGGGTTAGGTCATCTATGCAATTATTTAATTTGACGTACAAACTGTTCGCTTTCACGCCGACACAGCGATCCAGCAATTGTAGTATACAAGTGTATGAGCACGCGTATAGCGATTTGTCTTTCTCTTATTCGGTTTTATACTATACTTCATGTCAACACGTGTCTAGCAATTAACTCCAGATCATGTCAAGCATCGGTGAACTTGCTGTCATTTGCATTCTAGAATGGTGCTTATTTGTCACGCAACAGTTTTCCTTCTTCTCGACTTTCAACGTTGAGAAACAAAAGAAAAACAGCAAAAAAGGGCAACGGAAAAACTACATCTAAATTCAGTGATGGTAATTGAGTATCATTATTGAACCCGTTTGAGCTACAACTCGGGGCCTTATGTGACCGCCCAGAAGTCCACAATCTTGAGCTAGTCCGTAGGAACCACGATATCGCAATTTGCCTCTCTCTCCGTGAATCAGAGAATAGAACAAAAGCCTACAGTAAAAAAAAAAAAAAAAAACTGGATAAATCACCGTAGGGTTAATTACCGTTTCAACATGCATGCAATGTGTTTGGGTTTTTCTCACAACACCTTGAGTTGTTACACTGTAATTCAGTTAATTTTTCAAGGGACTGTGTAAACCTCGCGTTTTGATTGGTCCAGACGGTTTTGCGATTATAGCACTATGACGTCACGAGTCAAAGAAAGCAAAAAAAAAAAATTGTAGTCTATACACTAGGTAATTAAGAGTAGACTTAAGAGCTGCTACGTTTTACTTTACCAAAATATGTGTGAAGGCCTAAGTAAAATCTCAAGTCACTTTACCAACACCACAAAAACTAGAACCAACTCCACAAACCTCCTTCTCTTCAGTTCAAACCTCCCGTACTTTACGACCCCATGTCCAGCACCACCGGTCCTCCCGTGCTTTACTTTTATCTTTTCGATGTTTTCTACTCAGCACGTAGTCTTTCAAACCTGCTCAAGCTCACGCTCTATTCTATCGCCACCAGTGACAAATGGGTTTCGTCAGGTTGTTTGCCAATGGCTCTTGGCACTGAATTCTCCACTCTTCTCTTCCTGAGCGCTGGCCCTTCAATTCGTCTCTCTTTTCCCTTGCTTACTTCCTTCACCAATGCTACTGCCACCACATTTGCTCGGCTAATATTTAAACTTTTATGCTATTTTTTTTTACAATTAACCGGCTTAAAGTGCCTATCACCCCAAATTATTTTTTCGCTAAAATAAATCTTTGCACTTGTTCGAAACGCATTGTGGCATTTTTTTCCTTTTTTCAACAAATCTTGACTTTTTATAGGCTTCTAAACTGAGCATCGTTTGTTTCACGACCGCGTCAGAAGGGGCATGGGTCTATTCCTGATTTGACGTCACAAACTGATTTGCATCGCATTAACTGTCTGTAAACATGCATGCAAAGTAGATTTTGACGTCAAATCGGGAATAGACCCATTCCCCTTCTGACTCGGTCGTGAAACAAACGATCCTTGGTTTTTCGTAAGTTTTGAAGCCTGTAAAAAGGCGGGAGTTATTAAAAATAGGGAAAAAAGGCCGCTACGCGTTTCGAACAGGTGCAAAGATTCATTTTGGCGACAAAACAATTTGGGGTGATAGGCACTTCAAGAACAATAAACTTACTGGCTATTCATATAATTACAAAACACCTATAATTACAAGATCTAAACACTACAATGAATAATTAACACTAGAGCAAAAAACTTGAAACAAATAGAAACAAAATAAAATCGTCATACCTAATAAAATGGGGAAATAAACTTAAGTTGCTTTTGAAGTAAAACAAAAAAAATTGTGTGTGAAGCCCCTGGGGAGGGAACTCCCTTATAAAAATGACGGGGTTGCTCGTCGTACCTGTTAGGAGGTAAAATTGATGGTTGGTACCGCTTAGGGTATTTTAACGTAAAGTTACTACCGCTAGAGTTGTCGCGGTACTGTTACGGTAGTGTGCTAAGGTAAACCGTCTTAACTGCTGTTACTGCTACTTGTCAATGTTGGGTAATTTGGTGTTTTAAAATTGGTTTCCACATTAAAAGTGGTGGTACCTTTTTGGGGGACCACGCCCACTAAACCAGATTCTGGTACCTTTTAAGGGTTCTTTCCAAAATTTCCGACGAGCAGCCCCGTCATTTTTATAGAGGACTCCCCCTTCCCCGGGGGGATGAAACGTTAAGATAGAATCATTTACTTGAAATATCAAAAATTTACTTGACTTGAAATATTTTTAAGTTTAATTTTCCTCTACTGTAAAGACTATCATGTATAAAAGATGACGCATGGAGACGTAAGAATGTGATGAGAACCAAACAGGGTGGACGAGCCGCAGGCTATTAGTTTGACTGGTGACTGTTTTTACCATGTTTTGACTCGTCAGCCGTGAGTTATCAGAGTTCACACGCACTGCGAAATGGAATATGTTAGTTAAAAATGTTCCTAACCTAACGGCACTAGTTTTTTTGTCTTATAGTAAACGGGTCAGAGGATCTCGCTCTTCTTCCCGACGGACTGGTTTTTGTGTCCTCGGTAAGTTAGGTTAGATGGTGCTTATATATCCGTCCACGCGTTGTGAAACGATAACTCAGTTTTTTTGTTTGATTTACTAAAATGAGTAAATTACCCATAGAGGAGATATTCGATAGCCTCACGGGTTCCTCACCCACACTGTGAAATTTACAAGGAATTGTATAGCTCTTTGGTAAAAGTTGCCGCCCAACTTTGACATCCGCGTTTTGTACAGTAAGCGACGGCAGAGAGTCAGGGCTATGGGTTTTATAGCTTCTTGCACTTTTGTTAGCTAAATATAATACTTCTAGTATACTTCTATGTTCTTTTCACGCAAAGCGCCCTTCGTCTCTAAAAGTTAAAGAATGAAAAAAAAAAAATTGTTTCAGCATTGGCGACCTTTTGCAAATAGCATCCAACCGAGGGCGGCTGGGGGGTGGACCAAGGGGGCGTGTTGTTGGGAGCCATTCTGGAATGAGAATAGTTGGAATGTATTTTTGGCGAGTTTATTTAATGCCTATTCTGATTCCGGAATCCTTAGAATCCATTCTGGTTATTCTGCAGCATGGTGTAAAATGGACAGAATAAGCAAGTCGTGACTTCAACAACAAATAAAAAATGTCCGACAGCGTGTCGGCGACAAATTCAACTTTTGCTTCCGAGCCTTAGTAGAAAACCAACTACAATTTTGACATCAGAAGAAACACTTTGTCTAACAAGTTTGTATAAGAAACACGAAGTTACCGTCTGAAGTCTGAACAACAATAACAGGTCTGGAAGGTGAGTTTTCCTTCCGCTTTCAGAATGGTCGTTTTCTATGTAGCCAAATTCCCATCATTCTAATTATTTCCATTCTTTCCATTCTTATTCTGGAAGTACCCCCAAAAAACGCACCCCAAGTACTTAACGCAGCCTTTTGGTAAAGAAACATGGCTAAAAACGACCCAGCTGTATTCTTCGTTAGATTACACTGACCAACATTACATGGGGGATTTTCCTTCATGCCGAATGACGTAGAGTTGTTAGATTAAATCAAATCAAAGCATTTTCCAATCTGACTGGCCCTCTGATTTTCTAACAGGGACTTCGCTACAAACCTCAGCTTTCTTACGATCCAGAGCTCGACAAGCGAGACAGTAAGCTACTGACATTTGACTTCAACAAACCCAATCAGGATCTAGTTGAACTGACCTTGATAAACTTCAATCGTACGGGATTTAACCCGCACGGGATCAGCGTATATCGGCACCCATCCTCAAGTGTGGTGTCCCTGTTTGTGATTAATCACCGGCCAGATGCCCAAGCTATTGAAATATTTGACTTCGAGCGAGACACCCATTTATTGGTTCATCGCCGTTCTGTTGTGGACAAGCTGATTTGGAGTCCAAATAATCTATATGCAGTGGGTAAGCACCGTAGATGGTTAGCTTTTACATTAGTACGTAGCGTGCCGTGCAAACGAATTCGAACAAAGCGACATATTGCATAGTTAGCTGGGCTACATAGATTCTAGTCGACTGACGGACCCCTTGAATTATGCTGGTGACAGTAGGGATCGGTACAGTAGGGGATGGTTGAACAGACAGACAACTTATTGACTGCCTTGCTAGTGGCATGGCTCTCTCTGACCAGAAAAACTTACAGACAGATAGACACACAGACACGGAATGTCTGACAGATAGGCAGACAGATTAAACGACAGACGAACGGACAGACAACGTTCTATATCTAAAAGTGGTACTTCAGCTGTTTACCTGCATGCCAGCAGATTTCAGGGTACTTAAGTTACTGGAACTTTATCCGACTATCTTCCTATTAGTTGTGGGGTCCCATCAGGTTCTGTTCTTGGACTCTTGTTGCTTTTTATTTATATAAATGACCTACAAGAATGTGAACTGTCATCGTCTGTACTCATGTTTGCTGATGACACCTCGCTTACCCTTTCCGCTTATGACCCCACAACTCTTGAAGAAAAATTAAACAAAGACTTGGATGAGGTTCAAAAGTGGCTGGAATCCAATAAACTCACATTAAATGTCAAAAAGACAAAATATATGATTATTGGAAGCCGCTACTGACTAAGGCACTTAAATGGTGACTTAGACGTCACTGTCAATAGTCAACAATTGACTCGGGTGACTAACTATAGATATCTGCGAATAGAGATTGACGAGGCATTAGGGTGGCAAGCCCAAGTAGATACCATTTGTAAAAAGGTATCTGCAGGTCTAGGGGCCTTAAAAGGTATTCGTTCCCTGTTGCCTCGCCAAACCCTACTAAGAATGTATGAAGGTTGAGTCGCTCCTTATTTTGATTATTGCTCCGAAGTTTGGGGATGTATGGGATAGGGCCCGTGTGACAGACTCCAGAGATTGCAAAACAGGGCTGGGAGAATTATAACTTTCAGTGACTATAATAAAGATCTGCGGATATTCTCCAAGACTTAGGATGGGATACCCTTGAGCAAAGACGCTCTAAGCAGCTCGCAATAAGTATTTTTAAATCTCTGAATAACCTTTACCCTGAGAGTTTAAAGAACCTTTTTAAACAAACCCCCAGGGTTCATTCCTATAACGTACGAGGTGCTTCTTCCAACAATGTTTCTGTACCTAGGCGCCGGACTGAAGCTGCTAAGCAGGCTTTTAGCTATTGGGGGGCAGTCACGTGGAATAGCCTAGAAAATGTGCTCAAAGACGAGATAAATCTCAAATCTTTCAAGTCAGCCCTGTCTTTGAACCGGGGAATGCCTTGAGGGAGTTGCGGTAGAATTAAGTATTAGTTATAAAATATACATTTTAGGTTGATTTTTGTGTAATTAAGTATAGGATAGTTTTCTTAATATATCGATATATTTTTAGTATTAGTGTAGTTTCTTGAAATTTGTTATGTAAACGGCTCACTGGAAGTGATACCGTGAATAAAGCTTGATACTACTACTATTACCACTAGAATCATCGGAAAGTTGTGAATAACTCCTCTACAGTTTTGTGAACAAGTTATGGTGTTATGGGCTACAAAGTCATCGGCCATTCGTCTGTGTCTGAGAGACGCATTTTAGTACTTATATCTTTTCAGTTATATACACTGCCTAACGGAACACGTGGTCAGATGACGCCCAAGCAGCAAATTCAGTCAGCCGATTTTGTTTCCGTTCTGTTGCAGGCCCAGATAGCTTTTATGTCACCAACGACAATTTCTTTCATTTTGACAACACGGTACTGCGTTTGATGCAGAAGACGTTTCTCTATTACTGGCTGCAAGGAAACATCGTGTTTTTTGATGGAGTCAAGTGCATCGAAGCTTTTGGAGGAGGTCATCCAAGTGGGATTAGCATGGACAGAAGTGGAAAGTATGTGCTTTGACAGTTATGCAGTACCACTCATTATTATGATTAATGTTTTTTCTCTCTTGTAGATTCATAACCTCCCCATTCAATTCATCCTCAAACACCTAATTATCTGCCTCTGCATGGCCCACCGAGGTTTTTTCTATGTTAACTGTAATCTTTTCAGAAGGTTGTTTTCAGGTGAGTTACTCGGGTTTTTAAAGCCAGTTACTCAGTTGATTTTAATTGAATGTCTACGATTATCAAACTCGATACGCTTCCCTTTTCTAACTGTTTACAGGTTCGTCATTGTCCCTAATATTCCTGCCCTTAGTGTTGCCATTTATAGACGTCGCCGAGACAACACTTTGGAGGCGTCTCAGGTAGGTTTATAGCTTTGGGGTGGTGGCTTCATCGGGAAAAGGGGGGGGGGGGGGTGGGGGGTGGGCGGCGGCGGGAAGAGAGCGATTGTATTGTGGGAAGGGAGACAGGTGAATGAAAAACCATTGATCTTAAGCCGTTCAAAGGCTGTTAAATCCAAAGTCAGGGGGTCTCTCTCTCTCTTTCTGTCTTGGAACTTGTTAGAAGACAACACTGACTCTTTCCATAGGTCAATTGTGGCTTTCCGACACTTCCCGATGTTGTTTCCTATCTCAAAATTTTATCCTTTCCAAAAAAAGCGTCTCCATTTTCCCTTTAAAATGGCAAGTTTCTCTGTCCCAATTATCTTGTTGGCTTGTGAAAGACGAACCCTAAACATTGACGAGAAATTAAGTCTTAATGGGCCTTGAACTTAACACTTAATCGACTGATACCCTTACATAGAAACTACGCTGATTGCTTGACTTTACTTTTTTCAAAAAGATGATTGAAGTTGGGTCAATGGTAGACAACATCAATGTTGACCCCGTCACTGGAAATCTATGGCTAGCAGGAATTCCTCGCCCTGTGGAATTCGTTGAGTACGCCAAGAACCTCAGTCACCCCAGTCCCTCTCAAATCGTGACGTTGCGGCTTGGAGAACCATCTACATCCGGGAAAGCTTTTCTTGATTATCAGCTTCGTGAGGTCTATATGAATAATGGGAAGGAAATCGCGGGCGCCACGAGTGCGATTGTTCATGAAGATCATCTTCTGATTGGCTCTCTGTTCGGTAACATGCTGTACTGCGAAGTCAAGTTTTACTGATCAAAGTTGAACTAGATATGGCCTGATAGGTCTCACTAGGAAAGTGGCCATGATAGTTTGCGATATTTTCATGTAATCTGTGTATTTTCATGCTTGCTGTTCTGTGGGAATTTACTAAACTCTTTTACGTGCCTTAAAAGAACCGAATTTGTAGCATGTTTTTCCCAGACCTGAATCGCCTTCATCCATTGTCTGAGTTTTTGTATTTCGTAAAACCGCATCATGTTAGTATTTCAGCACAAAGCTCAGAATTTTGCGCTTAATCATCTAAGAAGGTACCTGGTAGTGCAGCTATGATTTGCTGATTCTCTGTCGGATGGTGATGATGGCTGGCCTTTGCGCAAGCGGACGCTAAGCATCTGACTGGTGAAGCGGCGGAAAGGAACAATACGCTGCAGTTTATGGGTCTTTGGTAAAGCCATTTTTGTCGAATAAGTTGTAACCAATCAGACATGGTTTGATGCTACTCTGGTTTGAAAATTGATGAATGTAACTTAAAAATTTACAATTCACGACCTTTTTAAGTTACATTCATCAATTTTCAAACCAGAGTAACATCAAACCATGTCTGATTGTCCACCTGGTTGCAGTGTGAACTTGAACATACCTTAAGTTGTAACCAAGTTTGGAAAAAGTATTTAAAAAGTTCCGTTTTCATCTGACGTATGCATTGACGACAGCGGTCTTTGTCTCTCGAGTTGTGAATGTTGAAGCCTCATAACCTGCCATCGTCAAAGACAATTCCTTATCTTGTTCAAAATTATTGCTAAAAAAAATCCCTCCAACGTCTTACCTGTTACGCCAACTACGCCCTTTACTCTGGGTCAGTCATCAACGGTGTAACCGTTAAGAACACGTACAAAACTTCACTCATCGGTAGGTTAAATGTTTTCAGTCGCTGTTTTCTCAGCCGTATAGAAGAAGCAAAAGATGTGGGAAGAGTTTTCCTCTGCGGCGCCATTTTGAAAACTGTTTTTCACTGTAACGAAGAAATTTTCAGCAAGCGTTCGTACGGCTCTCTGATTGGCTAACAAATACACAGGGAGCAGAAAAGTTCTAGTAGACCGTATTTCCAGTTGAATTTACCATACAATCATTCGAATCATCGTACGTGATCAAACACAAAAGCCCAAAGAGGGAAGAGCGGCCCGTTTTACTCAAAATTTCCGGATCGACTTGCGGCCCTTGACTGGATACCAGTTTCAAGGTGGCGGCGCAGGTGCTGGTGTTGAATGGACGTTTAGAATTACCGACTGACCAGCTCTATCAGTATTAAAGTGAGGAAAACACGTTACAGGAAGTTTGCATGCAACATAAAAAAATTTACGAGGGAGAAAGTCAAGGAAAGTTCAAAACAAATTTCAATTTTCTCCATCGTTAAATTAGCAATTGAAAGTCTGCTTGCCATTTAGGTAAAAGGAACAATTGCAACTCTTGAAACAATTCCAGCACTGACTACGTGTAATGGCAACGTGTAAACACTAGTTCAAACTTTCCGTGGAAGGAGGGGAAGAACCCGCCGTTTTTTATGTAATCACGACCGTGGAGCCAAAAGGCCTGCTATAACCAATACAAAACGTGAAGATGGAACATTAATTCCCACTCGGATCGCCGCAAACAGGGTAAACAGGACTACCCATTCAGTATTCCCGTTCGTCTCGGGAATTTTCCAGTAAAACGAGGCAAACGGTGGTGTTCGTTTTACACCCCAACCGGAATTTCCAGGAAGTGGTAAATGATAACTACCAAACAGCGTCATGCGATCGCGTTAAACGTCTGTTGAAATCCTAGCCGCCATCACGGTCGTCGCCTTTCACTTTCCGTACGAGGCACGAAGTGCCCATCAATACAAACTGTTTGTCACCTCTAGTGATACGCCCACAGTGCGGCTTTCGTCTTGTGCAACAGACGCGTAACACGATCACATGATCTCTTTAAATTTTTGATCACAGGCAGCCCAAACTCATGTCGCGAATACTGGGGTAATTACTTATTTCAGCGTTGAGAGTGGGAAGTAAGTACAGTTTCTTTATTTCAGTCAGTTTTAGTGAAAGTGTTATGTAATGGGGTTCGAGTGGCCGGGAGAAAACACATAAAGTATACTGTAGAACTCAACGATTTAATTCAACATGTCGAACGAGCGAAAGCACATGGCAAAAAGGCCCTGAACTGAGCATGCGCTCACTTACGCAAATATTCATGAGATATAACATAAAAAAGGACAAATTAAACCTACGTTATTTCAAACTTCATACAACGTCTTATAGAACGCTCAAATTACCAACGGTTGGTGGTTTTAATCAACGGAGTTGATATAAATGGAAATTGGCCACCGTACAGGGACTCTAAAAGCTGACTTTTCTCGCGTTAGTCCTTCGTCCCCACTGACACAGCACCACAGTTTCTTCAGAAACTAACCCCTTTACTCCGAGAAGGATTTCCAAATTTGTAGTACACTCAACAAAATTACTCAATTCTGATTGGTCGAGAGCAGTACAATTAATCCCAAATAGTACTCGGCAGGAGTACCTATTAACTCTTCATAGCAACAATACGTGAGGACAGCCAAACGTTGCAAATGTGAACGTTTTGATGGGTGAAACTGGATGAAAAGGCACATAAAGTTACCATTCTCTAGAATGATTTGTTGAACTAATTCATTAATATACGCAATAATTTACAAGTTGCGCGACTTCATACAATTCGTAGTTTTGCTAAGCCAACTATAAATAAAAAATCGCACGACTTTCTCGTACAATTCGTTATTAATGGTACTCGTGATTTTGAAAGTTCTCAAACTGCACTCGCCTAAACGCTCGTGCAATTTTGAGAACTTTCAAAATCACGAGTATCTATTAATCACGAAGTGTTCTCAAGGTCGTGCGGTTTCCTATACTAACGCCGCTTGCGACTTATCATGCTTATTGGAGCATGTGAAAAGCTTCCGTCGATGGGTTGAATTTAAAATATTTTCCACACACAATACACCCACTGATGCTTTCGAAGCAGGGGAAATACTGACCCGAAAAACAGACTTTGTCGGATCAAATCTTCCCCTTCGGAATATCCAGTAACATTAAAACTGTTTATCACACATTTTCCTCGCGGCGGTCGGCCTGGAACCATGACGGCACATCTATAATTTTAGCGCAGCAATATGCAAGCCAAATTTGAAATCGTGCAAGTGGAACAAGTCGACTCGCGGTTCCGACACTCGTCTCGCGACTTGCCGCTCATAAAAATCGACTTGAAGCAAGTCTAGTGGACGAACAAAAAGCTGAAAACGAGCTAGTGAAAGGTCTACTGTTTACCTCAACAAAGCATGGAGACGATGGCGTAAAGTGAAAAAATACCCATTGTGTGACGCTCGCGACGCTCAAATAAATTTAATATTGTATTAATTTGTTGTTTGATCACGTAGGATGATTCGAATCAGCGTGATCTATCAGCGATTGCACGGTGATTTTTTTTTGGAAGTAAGGTCAAATAGGACTCCTCTACTCCCTGTTCGGTCATCAACACGATAATTCTTGATTGCCCGACTGGCTAGAGCTTCTTTCAGCTGAATTTTGCAGAGAAGAGAGAAAGAAATATGGGTCGTCTTGTTGAATTCGTGGTTATTGCATTTGTCGCTGTTCTAGCCTCTCATGTCCTTAGAACGCTGTAAGTTAATGTTCTCGTTGTTTGAGTTTTGCTTGTCAGTAGAAGCAGAGCGTGATTGAATCTTCAGCAAATCTGTTTTCCTTTGGTTCCCTAGGGTTATTCTTGGGCATTTCAATCATGTTGTTAACCACTCTCCAGGACCTTGCAGAGTAATAAAAGGTGAGTAAGTGGTGTTTTAAGCCTGGTTAGTTGCAAGCTATGCAGCCGTATGCTAACTGCTAATCGCTTCTCTTTCGTTATTCACCCGCTTTGTTCATTGAATTGACTGATATGACCTGTTTTTCCCTCCGGCTATGCTTTCCACTGAGATCGCGGATTGCGCAACAGGCGAGCTTTGAATACGATGCTAAATTTACAATTTTTTTAGGTGATAGCAGCCGATGATTTGACATCACTGGATTTATTTTTATCATTTTTGGAGCCCGTGATAGTCATTGGCTAGTAAGTCAGTTGTATCCAAAAGCTAAGATTTGGAAAGCTAATACTCTGTAAATATTATGCATTTTTTTTGCAATTTTTTTTCTTTATTAACACATAGGGAAGTTACAGTAATCACAGCTATACATACAACAAAGCAGTATACTAATAAAGTGTAAAACTAAGATACAAAAGTGTGACACAATAGAATTTACTAATTGAACTTACGATTTAACGATTAAACACAAAAAAGAAAGGATGAAAGAAATATAAATTTAACTGAAAGTGAAAAGAAAAAAAAACGCGTTAGATGAAATTCTTCCACTTCTTGTTAAACTCTTCTAGCTGTTTATTTTTAAGAGCAATTTGCCTAAGGGTATCAATTTTATTACTTAAGAAAGGGGGGAATCTGTCAAAAGTTACGGCAGTGTTGTCTTGAAAACAGCTAAAAATTAAGTATTTGGCGACGAGTGTGACGTAGTTTAAGACGTCTTTAGAATGAGTATCATTGTACCAACCATATATTACATTACATTCACTTAGTTCGAAAGTTTGGAAGGTCCTTTCACACCACCATTGTTGAAAAGCAATCCAAAACGCAGAGGCTATATTACATTGGAAGAGCATGTGTGGAAGGGTTTCAGGTTCAGTCTGACATACCCGACAACTCTCGGAGTCGGACAGCTTTGCTCGAAACAAGGAACGTCTTGTTGGGAGTATGTTGTGTACGATTTTGAGCTGAAACATTTGTAATTTAACCTCCTGCGTTATGAGAAAAGGCAACATATAAACATTTGTCAAGCTTTCTTTAGTAAAGCCATAACCTAAAATTTTAGTTTCAGATGTGGGTGGTTGAAAGAAATGATCAAGGATGGCCGCATAAGCAGAACGAGTAGTGATGTTCATATTCGGGGAATCTGACGAACTGATCTGATTATAGTTGGGGAAATCTGTGGATTTAAGTTTTCGTCTCCAACTAGCAGGAATAGAATTTATCAGCCCATAATATGTGGTAAAGGGAATATGTAGCCGCAATTTTTGCTGAAATTTTTGGAGGGAAAGAAAGGTGCCATCAACGTCAATCAGGTCTTGCAGGCGTATGACTCCATTTTGGTACCACTGTTTGAAAAAAATTGTGTTCTTGTTTATTAATATGCTGCTATTGTTCCAAATAATTTTGTTTTGAATCTGTGTATTATCATCGCTGAAATCTGATCTGTAATCTTGCCAGTATTTCAGAACTGAGCGATAAAAAGGAGGTAGGTTGTGTAACTGAATTAAATTTATGTCATAACGGCAGTGAGATAGAAAGGTAAGACCCCCCAGGTCTCCGAGCAAGCGTTCTAGTATAGCTTTCCATCCTGCGTCAGAATTTTGTTGTATCCTTTGAATCCATGAGATTTTAAGGGCAATTTCCATTATGCCAAAGTCGATCATCTTAAGACCACCACTGACTTTTTCACCTATGATTGTGCTTTTTTTAATTTTTGGAGGCTTGCCTTCCCAAATAAAATTAAAAATTAATTTGTTGGCTTCGTCAATGACATGAGGTGGTACGTAGAGGTTAGAAGCGTTAAAAATCAGTTTCGACAGCGCTAAAGTTTTCACGATGTTAATCCTTCCGATTAGAGTAAGTAAATATTATGCATGGGTAACCCATTTTGATCCACTGTAGTCACTAGTGTCACACAGTGACAGGTCACGCTTTCGTACTTTTTGCTGTTTAATTATATCTGACAAAGATGTCGTCCATCTTAAATTGAAATCCTAAAAATCTAAAAACTTGATTCTCTGCGTCATACAAAACAGATAAAACTGTTTTTATTTGCAATAGCCTGCGTGACAGGCGTACACCGAAAGAGAGGGGGATGGGGAGCGAGAAAACGAGAGAAAAATGGCGGGGGGCTGGGGTTCCTTTTCCCTTCTTCTGACAAAGATGTCGTCCATCTTAAATTGAAATCCTAAAAATCTAAGAACTTGATTCTCTGCGTCATACGAAACAGATAAAACTGTTCTTATTTGCAATAGCCTGCGTGACAGGCGTACACCGAAAGAGAGGGGGATGGGGAGCGAGAAAACGAGAGAAAAATGGCGGGGGGCTGGGGTTCCTTTTCCCTTCTTCTGACAAAGATGTCGTCCATCTTAAATTGAAATCCTAAAAATCTAAGAACTTGATTCTCTGCGTCATACGAAACAGATAAAACTGTTTTTATTTGCAATAGCCTGCGTGACAGGCGTACACCGAAAGAGAGGGGGATGGGGAGCGAGAAAACGAGAGAAAAATGGCGGGGGGCTGGGGTTCCTTTTCCCTTCTTCTGACAAAGATGTCGTCCATCTTAAATTGAAATCCTAAAAATCTAAGAACTTGATTCTCTGCGTCATACGAAACAGATAAAACTGTTCTTATTTGCAATAACCTGCGTGACAGGTGTACAAAGAGAGGGGGATGGGGAGCGAGAAAACGAGAGAAAAATGGCGGGGGGCTGGGGCTCCTTTTCCCTTCTTCTCCTCAGCCCCCCTCCGCATTTTTATCTCGTTTTCTCGCTCCCCACCCCTTCCCCTTTTACGCCTGCTACGCAGGCTAATTTGCAAAGGCATTGGCACTGGCAGATAGACTTTGTTCCCCAGTGGATTACTGTCATCCATGGGTCTATGAAGTAAGGTCTAACATAGGCATAGGTTCATTGAAGTTTAGACTTTTTAGCTCCGTGACACGTGTATACCTGTGACTTATTCTTTTTTTTTTTTGTAGTTTTAATATTAACATGTTGCACGTTTTTGGACAGAAAGAACTGTGTCTTCCCAACGACGTTAGCATATTAAATTCTCTTTTTTTCTCGCTTATGGTGTGTCATGCCGTTATAGAAAACATGTCATTGTAAAAAATTATCCCCCAACGCCCCCCGCACACCCCAGGAGAAAACAAGCCAGTGAATCTGTTTGGGCATCTTTATTAAATGGGACTAGAGGCCCTGAGGACTCGAGAGGAGCCCCAGGGCGGGAGGGGGGGAAGTAAACAGCAACTCGAACGACTGAGCGAGACAAGAGATCGAATAACAATCAATGCCAGTCAACACCCGGCCGGGAAACGGCGTGGGGTCCTGGGGCTAATTAAGTTATTCCTAGGAATATGAACGAGTGCTTGGTCTACTTATTTGTAGATTAATGAAGTAAATACAACTCGAATACACATTCAAATTGCTTTTGGAAAAAAGCACAATTCTTGGAACCAAATGTCAACAGAACTCAACTGCTGGGGTATCAGTCGTCTGACGTCGAAGCGATTTTACGGGTGCCAGGGTGCCAAAAGGAGACACTGTGTTTTGTGGCCAATAAGATGCTATTGGTACATTGGGTGGTACCACTGAGCTGTATTTTTGTCATAGCCATTGGATTTTCATTTGTGTCTTTCAGGCACTGGTTCGGAGGATCTCGCCCTTCTTCCAGACGGACTGGTTTTTGTATCTTCGGTAATGTGACCGCTCTGTGATTTTTAGGCCCGGTTCAAACGTCGAACTCTTCATACGCCGAATCAAATCATTTGATTCGGCACATGAGACGTTCGACGTTTGAATCAATTACGACCCAACTATTAAATTCCACTGGTTCGGTCGAAGTAATCAACCAACCATCCGATAAATAAAGACGTAAACGTTTCTTTTCTTTGAAGTAAAGTGTTTCCTTTTTACACTCTATTTTTTCCCACTTTGGTTTTAAACAGGGATTTCGCATGAAATATGAACCCTATTATGACCCGGCGATCTACGAGAGAGATAGCAAGCTGCTAACGTTCGACTTCAACAAACCCGATCAGGATCCAATTGAACTGACCCTGATAAACTTCAATCGCACGGGATTCAACCCGCATGGGATCAGCGTGTATCGGGACCCATCCTCGGGTGCAGTGTCCCTGTTTGTTGTCAATCACCGGCTAGATGCTCAAGCTATTGAAATATTTGACTTTGAACGAGAAACCCATTCATTGATTCATCGCCGTTCTGTTGTGGACGACTTGATATGGAGTCCCAACAATCTAGTCGCATTGGGTAAGGACTGTTGATGCTCACTGACGTTGACAATAGGGTGTAAGGTGTAAACTGATGGACTAAAACCTAATTTAAGCTTGTGATATCGTCAATGAAGTGACCTTTATCCTTATCGCGATTAGATGGTAATTTCCTAAAGTGGGCACAACCCGAAACAGTGGGAACAAAAAAAAAAAAAAAACCGGCGCAGGGTGGACGAACGGACGAGTCATCAGACGGACTTACTGGCCGAGACACAGTCGGACGGTAGGAGAGGGGGAACTTAAGCCCGCAACAGTGCGCGCGATGAGGAAGGGCGTCTATCGCGCTCTCGTGCGCCCAAATTTCTCTTTTGCTCTCTCCTAAGAACGCCTATCATGCAGGTTAAGTGTGCGCCTGGCGGACTGGGTGATTGACTCACTGATTAAAACTAGCAATACTTGCTGGCCGAGCGACCTACTGACTGATTGACGAATAAAGAAAGTTCTGCTGACTGACTGAAAGGTTGGCTGACAAGCAACAGTTGAATAATGATAATACAGTGACCTCATGACCCCAGCAGTTTTAGAATCAGATTAACAAATAGATCCCATGTTACCGTTTGTCTGTTTTGCAATAGATCACGTCTTCTGTGATTTATTACTGAACAGACGCACGACAACTTGGAATCTCTTTGTTTTAAAGAAAAATTTCGTGTTTCGTTTAGTGCCTGCTAGAGTATTTTGTTTAAGTCATTTTCTGAAAAGGAACGTGTTTTCTTCTTGCTTTTGGAATTTGTCCATAGCCTTGGCAAGACTTTTTTCGACGTCTTCGTTCGAATCTAGTAAAATGTCCTGTAAATTTTCAAAACTTTCCATCAAATCCTTGTGCAAATCACAAGGTTTTCTTTTAATTTGCATAAATTACTCTTGAGAATCGATACGTGTTACCTTTCTCTTTCAGGTACGGACAGCTTCTATGTCACCAACGACAATTTCTTCCATTTTGATAGCACTATTTTGCGCATGTTGGAGATTTTTTTTCTGTATTACTGGTTGCATGGCAACATCGTGTATTTCGATGGATTCAAATGCGTCGAAGTCGCATCAAGAGGTCTGCCGAATGGCATTAGTATGGATAAAGATGGAAGGTAAACTCTCTCTTTATCACCGATATCACCTAAGTTTGCTTTGTTATGTTCAAATATAGATTTGTAACCCTAGTTTGTAATCAGTGTAATAATCTGCGTAATTTCCAAAATTTAAATTCATTTATTAAAATCTAGTTATGTTAAAAATATCGCATACGAACAAAATCTTCTCTACCGTTGTTTTTCTCTGAATTGTAAAGCGTGAGTTAGAATCGATTCGTGAGCTAAAACGGTACCTTTCTTATGGAAAATTTCGTTTGTTTCTTGGTCAACTTCTCACTTGTTTCTAATTCAGTTCAGCAGTCATTAAACAAGCCTAACGGATCTTTTGCCATTCTTTACAGGTTTGTTTTTGTTGCCGATGACACTGTGCGCAGCATTGTGGTGTACAGACGTCGCAAGGACAACACATTAGACGAATCTCAGGTACTGTGTTTTACTGGGTAGTCAGGACTGTTTCTTTCCGTTGTTTTAACGCTAACGGCATTTTGAACGTTGGCGAATTGTTGGAACGTAAACCTCCGGTTCAAACGTCGAATTTCACATGTGCCGAATCTAATGCAAATGAGGGAAAACAATAGATTTTCCTCACTTGCATTAGATTCGGCACATGTGAAGTGCGACGTTTGAACCGGGCCAAGTTAATTTCAGCTTGTTCTCGAACTTTCCTAAAAGGCCCTCATGTTATCAAAGAGGTAGCCTATGGAACCGTGTGCTAATGTAAAAAACAATTAGCCCGGTAAGTCCTCATTAAATATTCTCGCTTTTCGTAGAAGCTCCCTTTATTTTAGGTGAGTCCTGTTACAGCCGACCCTCTGCTCAGCTACGCTGGGATCATAAAGGGTTGTCAGTTACGGCACACGTTTGCTGCAAGAGCAGTGCTGTAAAAGCAAACAGCGAGGCATAGAATGCCTATCAGTATAGAAGGGGGCAAGGCTACTCGTATTTGTGGTGTAATGTTGAAGAATGTGTTACCTTGTCATCCTTGACTATAGTATATAATTAGAATTTCTTGTAATCGTACTGAATATTCTTGAGCATGAAGCGTACTCATATTAGTGGGGCTGTCTTATGTGCGCAAATAGTTGCAGGTAAATTGTGGGTAGATCCAGTCCTTTGTGGGGGCAAACGGTCAGAATTAGAATTTCAAACAACGTCCTAAAATGGCCGTTTGCCCCCACAAAGGACTGGATCTACCCACAACTTACTTGGAACTGATCATTAGCAAAATGGTGTATTTAAGTGCCCTTGCACTTCGTGTAATGACATAATGTTGATCCCAGGCCCTTGGGGTCTGCACAGAGAAAACGTCCCAGATGAGATCCCTCCTGTTGTGTGTCTTACATTCGGTGATTTAAAGTTGTGTTTGATTCTTCAGAAAATGGTTCATCTCTCGTGTTACTACAGCGCAACACTACGGTCTAACCATTTACGAGTTTAAAATTTATAGTCTGGCACTATTTAAAGTGTTTTGTTTGATTTCGTTTTCGTTGCGGTACCTCTCAGGGGATAGCCCATGTTTCTTGTTGCATTTTCCAGTTTATTTGACACAACCAGTTTTTCTGATCAAGGTTTTAAAATTAAATGGAACGACACTTACCAATTAGGGTCTGTATGTAACCTTTTGTAGGACAGTGTTTCAAAATCTCCGGTTGCGATCACTCAATTCAGTTGGGATATACCGAGGGTTTAAAGCCGATCTGTAATTTACCGAGCTTGAAGGATGTTATGATATTTGAGAAAGGGACCTTAAGTTACAGTGACAGTTAGCTTTACTTTCTCCTAACAGGTTATTAACGTTGGAACATTGGTAGACAACATAAACATTGACCTCGATACGGGCAATCTCTGGATGGCGGGGCTCTTTCAGCTTCTAGAGCTTGCTAAGCTTGTCATGAACCTTAGTCACCCCAGTCCGTCTCAAATCATGACAGTGAAACTTGGAGACCCATCTACATCCGGGATAGCTTTTCCTGATTACGAGGTTCGCGAAGTCTACAAGAATGACGGGAGGGAATTAACAGGCGCTACGGGAGTAGTTTACCATAAAAATCGCCTCCTCATTGGCTCACTTTTCGGGGATATGCTGTACTGTGAAGTGAAGTTCTATTGAACAGTTAAGATGCTGTATATTTTTTATTAAGTTTTTAAAGCATACATTATAGTAAAGAAATAAACTGCAACTCTTGAAACCCCGGCAGGTCTGATGCTTATTTGTGCAAATTGGCCCCCTTATAAATAAATAAATGAATAAATAAATAAATAAATAAATAAATAAATAAATAAATAAATAAATAAATACTTAATTGACCGCTCCCCTATAGGGGCTTTTCAGGGCCAATGAAACAAATTATACAAATGAACACAAAAGAGTTAAGAATCCCAACTGGCGGGAGGCAGACCAGTTGGCTATTTACAAGGATGACCGAGGTGTTGAACCAGGCACGAACCCAGAACAACACCAGCTAGTAGCTAGAGCGGGATTTGAACCCGGGTCACCGCATTGAAATCCAGCGCCCTAAACCACTCGGCCATCCTGCTTCCTGATGGAATGAGTAGGGCATGGGAACGAACTTTTTAAATTTATCGATTGAAAAAAAATGTTTCTGCCACATGAAAAAGCATCTCCAAAATGGTCACCTTACCCATACTCATACTCATACTATTTTTTCGTTGGATAATTCTGTCCAAGGGGAAAAAGGCAACACCAGGGCTGGTCACAGCCAGGATTCGTTACGTCCCACCGAATGAATTACCAAAAGTTGTGAGACGGGGCCTACGGTTTATCGTCCTTATCCTGGAAGATTAGAACGTCTAACCATTTGCTGTTACAGTTATTTAAAGACATGAGTGTTGGTCCGGCCAGAGTTTGAATAGTAGTCCGGCGCTCTACCAACTTAGCCAACCGGTAGGCGGTTAAACTTTGAACTTGTTCAGTTGAATAAAAGTTGAACAGAAGGCTTACAGAAATCGTGAAAATCAGAGTCTGTATGGTGAGGGGGGCGCACTTTATGAAAAAGAGACATTTGTATGGGAATTTCTTAAGTTTGAATGCTTAAATATTTTGTGGCAGCTTTTCCACGAAACAAGGTCAAACTTGCTGACACTTCTAGCTTTGAGGTGCTCTTTCATGTTTGGAAACCATTTAGTTCAATTTGGTTGATTTTCAATCATGTTTGGATTCCTTCCCAGGCCCTTTCTCGTTTCTAAAGTGGCCAATTATATTACGCTACTTCAGTAACCTTACTTGAAGAAATACGCGCAGTACGAAAGACAATTAATCTTGTCAGAGATGACTGACGGCATAATCACCTAGCACATGATCTCTGGTCATAAGATATATTTTTTTTATTTGAACTGTTAAATGTCCATGACTTTTCGTCCTCTCTTGTTTGTTGAAGAGAAAGCTTGAAGTTCCAAGTGCGGAGTAAAGTAGACTGCCCTTTTCTAGCATTGGCTCGGTTCGCTCGCTCGACCATCATGGGGGACTACTCGCAGTCAAGGAGTGAATTCGCAACTACGCTTCACAGTCTGCTCTCTCTACTGAAGAAGTTTCCTTTTACAAGGGGAGGGGTGGTGCCTGGAGACAAGATTCCTAGGAATGTAATTTTTTTACTTGACTAGTTACGTCAACAGATTAAATTACGGCAATCAAGAGTCCAGCTTGAGTTTTTCCGAGTGTGGTATGTTCATGCCAAAAGTAATTCCTTTGACGGAGTCTTGCAGGTCAAGACTCAAAGGAATTAAGCTATGTGACACCTTGCCGAAAAATGATAGCGACGAGTTTAGCCTTGCCTATCCTAGTCTCCTTCGCAGCCGTTATTAGGCTCGTCACGTAACGCTACTTCCCACTAACGGCTGCTCACTCGAGCTCTGCATTCCTTTCCTCAAACTGAGCAATAAGGAGCAGGCTTCCATTTCCTAGAAACCTGGACCTTGTTGTGTTTTTGGCGGCAAATGTAACGAGAAATATGATTGGTGCAGCTGGTAACAGATACATGCAGGTTATTGGTTCTCAGTAACAAAGCGAAAGGAATGCAGAGCTCGAGTGAGCAGCCGTTGGTGGGAAGGAGCGTTGCGTGACGACCCTAATAACGGCTGCGAAGGAGACTATGCTTATCCTGGATTGATAAAGAAGCCGTGCCACATTTACTTAGTTTTGCTTAGACACAGACGGCGACTACATGGTTTTGGTTTTGACTGCTCCAGGCCCGTAGCCATGATTTTGAATGGGCACGCCCATAGCAAGGTTAACATAACTGGGGGAAGGGGAGGGGGGGAGGGGCTCAGCAAATTGGCCAAGCGAAGCTAGCTCCCCCCTTCCCCCCTTTCCCCCTCCCTTCGTAGTTTAAGGTGGCACGGCAACTGCGACGGCAAGGAGAACAACAAAACTTGAACCTACTAACAAAATCCATACAATTCTTGGTGCAAGACAAAATGTAAATATTAATAGATAAACGTTTACCGCGCTATAGTGGTAGGGCTAACTAAATTTACAGAGGCATGGGGCACATTAAAAGGAAGCGAACAAAAAGGCTCGATGCAAAACATCTTAAATTTCCCATTTCAAGAGGCTTTTCCTGTGTTCTGCATATCCAAACAAAATATCTGGCAATAAGAGCAAGACATGAGGTCTTCTTGTTGAAAAGAGAAGGTTTTAACTCCCAATACCATTTCAGGTGTGAGTTCATTTTCGACGAATTCTTTTCATGATTGATTACCATCCATTGCCTAAAACCTTGCCAAAATTGCGAAGTGACTCTGCAGTACCAGAAAAGATGGATAAAGTTTTCCTCTTCAGATATGCAGAAAGTACACACACCAGTTTCTTTTATTCCTACTTTCTTAAGAAATGAGTTTGTAGCAAGCCGACGATGCAAAAGTTTGAACTGAAAAATGATTAGCTTTGTTACTTTAGTACATTTAAATGGTGATAAATAGACCGCTGTCCAATCAATCAGGTCGTCTCTTTGGAGTTTGCAATCAGCAATCCATTTTTCCTGACTTTGGGTAGGCCATACCTGCTTCATAGAAACCAGCTTTTTATAAACGACTTTATTGGCCTTTTTGGTTTTAAAGAGTCTTTCAAGGAAGCTTTCACAGACGCTGGCACATTGATTGTCTTTACATTAAGAAAAACGTATTTTAAGGAAGCGCACAAAAGACATAAAAAAGTCTTGTGTAGGATGGAAAATCGTAATTAAATTGTTACGGTGGCCATGTGAAGTGACGAAGGAAAGATTGCGTTACACTCACTAGACCGAGATTTAATTACGAAGTTTGTTTGATTATACAAGAAACTAAATGAATATCAAGAGGTTGCTCACTGAGAGATAGATCTTGCAACATATGGATTGATTTTCCGGAAAAGTATTGCACAAACTCAGCCTGGAATCGGCGTACAAGCTTGATATTAAGATATGACCCTAAAGCCCGGTACAAGCGTACGACGCTTATGCTTATGCTTATGTTTATGTCAATCATGTCGTCACTGGAAATAACAGCGACAGCATAAGCATAAGCATAAGAAGAACGCAAACATTTGATATTCTTATGCTTACGCTTATTTTTATGTCACAGCCATCCTCGCTAGTGCATAAGCTTATGCTTATGCTTATTCTTGAAAAATTATAAAGCGCGGCAACAAGAAAGCATTGGAAAAATTAACTGAGAACTTCAAAATTATTTGCCTTCGAACATCCATTTGGAAGGTAAGCTGCCATCGAAATGTTATCTCAGGTTTACTGAGTAGTTTTAAGCCCGGTCGTCACTTGCGACGCAAGTTTAAGTATAAGCATAAGCCTGATGCACTAACGAGGATGGCCGTGACATAAGCATAAGCCCAAGCATAAGAACTGTTTGCGTTCTTCTGATGCTTATAGCTTACTTCTGTCACTGTTATTTCCAGTGAGGACACGGTTGGTTTAAGCATAAGCATAAGCATCGTATGCTTGTGCTTATGCTTATGCTTGTGTCGCAAGTGGGGACCGCGCTTTAATGGGAAACGGCAAAATGTTTCAGTGGTTTACCCAGAAAGCGAGCTAAAGCGAGTCGAATTGTTTACGTTTTCTGGTTAAACAAAATGTCTTCGAAAGGTCAAATTGGGTCAACTTGCATGGGGCCGCTCGCCTGAGAAATAACTTTTGCCAAGAAAAATAATACCACGTTCAAAAACAGCTCTTTTACTTGCTAGAATTGAATTTTGAAAGAATTCTACATAATCCTAGTTTGTTTCGGTATGGAATTTTTGATTTTCAAAGTCTGGAAATTTCGGTTGTCTTCGCTTGCTCGCCAGGAATTCAGAATTATAATGGTAAGTCTAAAATATCATGAAAGCAGCTCAGCAATACCTCCTAAATAAAATTATAAACTAAGCAAAACCATAATTTGCTATGCGCCTTCACGCGAGTTCGATTATCTGTTGATGAAATTTGACCTCATATCTGTGATTTTCGGCTTCCCGGGTTGTCGACGGGTTTTCGTGTATTTCTCAAAAAATTAAATGTAAAACCTCTAGAACCTAAGACTTATATTACGATTTTTAGCACACCATACGTTATCTCTGGACGAAATATCAAGGGGTCCATTTTTCCAACCTTGTATAGCGAGTCGCTCTTAACTAATTTCGGCCGGTCTAAACTGTAATTAAGGGTGCGTTCGATTGGGAAATCCGGATTTAGATTTTGAAAATCTAAATGCGGATTTCCCAATCGAACGCACCTAAGGCCCATGTACGGCGTTTGACCTGGGCCTCAGCGGCAACGACCCTCTGCTTTTCGCGAGTCAGTTGGCATCACAATGTTTCACGTAACTGATGTCACGCTCCACTCATATTCGATAGGTTTGTTGATTTGGTGGTTGCGTACAGACCTACAGACAATTCGTAGCCAGGGAAGTAGCAGCAAACTCGTTCAGCATCCATGGGTCGTCTTGGCGAAATTGTGGTGGTTGTACTTATCGCCATCGTAGCTTCGCACTTATTTAACACGCTGTAAGTCAAACATTCTTATTTCAGACATTTTTAGACCGAAATCATCATTTGAACTGTCGTCCTTTATTCTTCAGGATTATTGCTGGATTTTTCACCCATATCATAAAACATTCTCCTGGACCTTGCAGAGTAATTAAAGGTGAGTGAGAGGTACCCCTCGCATCTAATCGAACAAATCAAGCCAAAAGCCAATCGAACTCAATCGAACGATCGGTGATCGACTACGTTCGGTTATCGAAAAGAACCGAAGACCTATTTTGCTGACTGAGTTCGATTTCCGAACCATTCGATCGAACAAAATCAAACAAAATCGAAACTAATGCGATTACATTTTGTTCGGATTACATCTCTCAGTCGCCTGAAACGTAGTAGAACACACAGTAGGGTGGTAAAAGGGGGTTAGCACTCTTTCACAACGCTCAAAATGACTTCGAAGAACAAGTCAATTGACGACCACGTGAACGGTCGTTTGTAACCGCATTTGCTTCTCAGAGTCTTTTATGAAGTTTTTTTTAGGTTCGTATTTGGCATCTGGTGGTTTCGGAGCGTCATTTATTCATATGATAGTCCGATTTGTGGTCAATTTGCGCAGTGGAATTGTTCTTGTGGTTTCAAGATGGCGGGCAAGACTCGTTCGAGCAGTACAGCTGAAGATTTCACTAAGCATTTGGATAATTACATTAAGAACTCAGAACCTTCTAAAAATGCTATAGTCACCACAGTTCAAGCAGCAGTTCTCCCATTACAAGAGGAGACTATAAATCTCAAAGATGAACTTCCTAAATTAAGGAATGAACTTAACGAAGTAAAGGTCAAGGCTATTCGCATCTTTGGGCTTAACGAGGAAGAGGGGAAGGATTGCTATCTTAAAGTCCTTAACTTTTGCGAGAATTTGTCGGAAATACAGGTACGTATGTGGGCAAACCAAGCGAGGATGTGGTTGGTGGTGAGAATCCACCTCCACGCGCCATGATTGTGAAACTCAGTGGCTATGTACGAAAGTGAAATTCATGAAAGCTCACAGGGGTCTTAGAGGTAAACAAATTTACATCAATGAGGATTTGACTAAGGCTAATCACGATTTTCTCCTACGAGTTAAGAATTGTTGCGTCGATGGAGTGGCAGTATACATTGTTGACGGCAATGTTATGGCCAGGTGCTCGACCACAAAAAGAGTTTATCGTATCGACAAAATTTATGACCTCAAAATACATGGGTTTTTCAAAACAGCTCCAAACACAGCCCAGGATGCCACTAATGTTGAATGAACTATTGTACTTTGTTCTTGCGTGCTTTACGATCTGTTACCGTTTTGTTACATCTTAGTACATGTTTTCTTCGTATCGTATTTAGTCCTTTGGTAAGCACTCTTATGTTTTTTCTTTTTATTGATGGGGGATAGCCTAGTTCAATACAGAGCAGCAATTGGGCTTTTCAACTGTTTTAAGTTTATTTGGTGTTGCATTGTTTTTTTGCCTTCAATATCAGCTGTTGTTCTTCTCTTGGTTTTAATATCCAGTCTTTTAGTATGTTATTACTGTCTCATATCTGGTTCAGTTCATGCAAATCCTGGGCCCAACAGCGTTAATTTTTCAATCGCTCATTTGAATGCTAGGAGCCTAAATGTCAGTGATAAGCTAAGCGAAATATTTGCTTTGGCAAGCTCGTATGGATTTGATGCTTTTGCTTTTTCGGAAACCTGGTTGAATTCTAGCATAACTAATGACCCTATTGTATTTCCTGGATAAAGTTATCTCTTGAAGAAAGACAGGGTTGGGAAGCGTGGAGGAGGTGTTGCTCTCTATGCCAAGAACCACATTGCAGTAAAAAGACGTGTTGAGTTTGAATATTCTGCTGGGTTAGAACTCCTGTGGGTTCAGTGCAATGTTGATAACTTTGTTTTTCTTTGTGGAGTTTGCTAATATCCCCCTCTGAATCAATCAGTGAATGAGGAAGAGGCCTTTTTTGACTCGTTGCAATTCATGTGCTTTGATAACATTAAAAGTTGTGGCCAAATCTTCTTGGCTGTTGTTCTTTTGGGCGATTTTAATGCTCACCTTAATTATGGTGATACTTCATCTCCAAACACTGACATTGGCAACAGGGTTTTTATTTTTTTGGAAAGTAACAGCTTATATGAACTGGTAGATAATCCAACACGAATTACTCAGACTGGGGAATCCATTCTTGACCTGATTATATCAGACTCGCCTAGCTTTTTTGTTTTTTCTGGTACTCTCAGTTCACCAGCAAATTGTGATCACTTCATTATTTACGCTAATTTTAATTGTCAAAAACATTAACCCAAATCGTTTTCTAGAGAGATCTAGAACTTTAATGATGTTGATCTTGATAGCTTAAATAGCACTTTATCCAGTGTGGATTGGAATGATGTCTTTGACACTGCTCTCCTCGATATTGACTTCATTTATCAAAGACTTTTTTCTTTGTGCGTAAGTACAGTTGAGTCTTTCATACCACATAAGAAAGTCATTATTAGACCTCGCAACAAACCGTGGATGATTGTCAATCATCAAGAAACAAAACGAAAACGTCACTTCCCTTGCAGTAACACTAGCTCTGCCTTATTTGTGTGATCTGATAGGCATAAAAAATCGTTTCCTTTTTCATCAATTAAATGGTGGAACAGTCTTCCGTTAGAGATACGTATATCGTCTTCTCTAGGCATTTTTAAGCACAGTCTTTTAAAATATTTGCAGTTTCCATCTTGTCACTACCTTTTTTATATTGGGGATCGTTC
>OX419338.1:13378071-13383071 GCA_948470475.1 Galaxea fascicularis | reverse complement strand
CTACAGGACTTCAAACGTTGCCTGAAGAGAAGCCTTATCTCAAACTTCTTAGTGACTTAATTGCTCCACTTTTGTTGTTTCATTTCATTAATTTAATTTACTTATTAATAATTAATCAGTTTGATTATGCCATTTTACTTACTAGACAATTAGTCAATTAATTTACTTGTATATAGTATTAATTGTTTCTTTATTCTGAAAAGCCTATTTGGACCATTTGGGACGAATAAAGTGTGTATGTATGTTCTCCTAAAGAAGAAATTCTATCTTTACAGCTTTATGTATATCAATTGTTTTCGCTATTTTTTTTCAAACAGGGACTTCGCTACAAGATCCAGCTTTCATACGATCCAGAGCTAGATAAGCGCGACGGTAAGCTGCTGACGTTTGACTTCAACAACCCCAGTCAGGATCCAGTTGAACTGACCCTGATAAATTTCAATCGCACGGGATTTAACCCGCACGGGATCAGCGTGTATCGGGACCCATCCTCGGGTGCGGTGTCCCTGTTTGTGGTCAATCACCGGCCAGACGCTCAAGCTATTGAAATATTTGACTTCGAGCGGGAAACTCATTCTCTGATTCATCGCCGTACTGTTGTGGATGACTTGATATGGAGCCCAAATAATCTGTATGCAGTAGGTAAGTACCTGTGATAATTTCACTAAATATATTTTATTTTTAGAGGTTGACAGCTCGTGTGCAAGGAATCGCTGACTGTGCGATTGACGGCAAGGCGAAAGGGTGAACAAATGGAAGGAAGCCTTAAACTACCTATAGACTGAATACTTGACTTTTTAACCAACAGGGAGACAGGTTGACTGATTCAACGACCAACCGACAGATTATTTGAACGGTCTGACTTACTACCTGCTCACTCTAATTCACCTCTTGAAGTTGAATAATGCATTAGATGACTGCTTGACAGGCGCACCAAAAGGTGGTCATGTGGAGATGAACGAGCAACTAACAAGCGGACGCACAGATTTGACTTACTGACGGATTGACTGACTGAAAGACTGACTGGTCGGCTGACTGACTGGTTTGTTGAAAACCAAAACCGGAAATATGAAGGGACTTTGAAAATTGTGTGTCACGCAAGAGTGAACCCCCCTCTAGGAGGGAAGGAAGGATTTTGTGAGACAAGCTGTTCTCCTGTTTTGTGATTCAAGTTTTGTAGAACCTAGAAGTGAACGATAGAGTAGCCTCGCTCTAATTCGAAGAACACCTTTAGAACGTTTTCCATTCATTACATGGTTGACTTAATGACTGACTGACTGACTGAATGAACTACAGTCTGGTTGACTTAATGACTGACTGAGGAATGATCGACTTACTAAGAGAATGAGTGACTGAAATGACTGACATCAACCGAATAAGACACTTATTTTCAATAGAAGTTCTCCACCCCATCGCCGTGTGCCCTGTTTTTTGGTTTAAATTTATATATGACCTGGCAGTTCTAAAGGGTCATTCAAAAGCTACAATAAATACATATCATGGCTGTCCTAGTTAGAGGTAAGGAGTAAGGATGTTTGGTCACATTCTCCAACACTGAAGCGGTAACTGAACAACTCTTATATTACTATGAAGTATAAATGTTTAAATCAAATGGCGCCTGATTATCTCGGCAAAAATCTGGCCAAAAGATCTGCCGGAAATGTATACTTACAACACGTTTTACAAATCAACATTAGTACGCCATGTTGTTGTACAAAGACAGCTCAGGAGCTGTCTTTGTGTGGTGAACTGTGGTGAAGGTGCGCTTAGCGAATTCGTTTTCTTTCCTTGCCTTCCAGGTCCCGATAGCTTCTATGTCACTAACGACAATTTCTTCCATTATGACAACACGTTTCTGCGTTTTTTGAGCACGTTTTTTCTTTTTCACTGGTTGCATGGCAACATCGTGTTTTTCGATGGATTCAAAGGGATAGAAGCCTTTGGAGGAGGACATCCCAATGGTATAAGTATGGATAAAGATGAAAGGTGACGTATCTTCTTGGTACATGAAGCTATCATGGTAGGTGGATTTGACGAAAAATAGAATTTTTTTTGTTTTTTTCTGTTCAAATTGAGAAGACTGAGATAAATATTTTGCAAAAAGAATGGGAAAAAAAGCTTTTTTGCTTTTTAAGATAAAGAGAAAACTATTGGAATTTTTAACACCTAATCACAGAAATCTCATAAACGTTTTTCGTCTTTTTCTCGATAACATAAAACTGCATATAAGGGTGAACATTTTTAGTTCGTTTAGGCGCGTCTTCCGACGGAATTAGCTGAAAATCGGCAGCCATGTTCAAGGATACTTTGTTCGAAAAACCGTGTCGGGCTTTGTTTAATTTCGCTTCCGTTTCCGAGTTATGGCCTCTTTTGTACAAAGGAACGTCCGCATGGACAATATCAAACTTTAGGAGGTTGTAATAAAAAAACCAAACCGCATCTGGAAAATCGCAGACACGGTTTTTGAGGGTGATGTGTGAGAAAACATTTCCGATATTAATCGCGCCGATCCGATAATTCATGCGCGGAAACGAACCAATTTATGCGAAGCAGCGTTTCTGGGCATTTCTTTTAATATCACTGCAACACTGACTTTTTAGAAAATTTCAAAGATATGATTGTACTGTATAACTATTAAGGTTTCAGAAAATGTATAGGTGATGAGGTTTTCTTTCAAAGCGTCAGCGTAAGGGCGCGATTTCCAAACACTGTCAGTCCACCTACCATGATACCTTAAGAAACTGTTGGCAAGGCGTTTTTTAGACCTGTGTCTGGCTACTGAATCCTTAAATGAATGACACATTTTATTCAATCTTCAGGAAATGACATTTTCCTCAACAGACTGCAAAGGGCATATCGTTGCAATTTTGTCCTTTCTTACGGCAAATTAGAGACACAGGTTTTGCATGCCCGAGTAAAGGCTACTTTTAAGCTCTTCTTGAATTTGAAATTCAGATCGGTAGACGACGTTCAGGTTATATCGCCATCAGTGTCTAGACGAGAGACCTTGGGGTAGTCCTACCTTTACACCTAAGCCTTTATCATGCAATCAGTTACTTCTCTCATTTTCTTCATTCCATGACTTCAACCAATTCCCGCAATTATTCTTTATAAACATTCTATGCGTCAATTGGAAAAATCTTTTAGATTTCTGGGGCGTTATGATAACCGTTTTGCACGGCGTAAAGTTTGGAAGGAAAGCGACTGAAAAAAGACACGCAGCTTTTTAATATTACAAAATAATTGCTGCCTTTGTCTTAACCATTTACTCAATTGATGTAACAACTGAAACTGTAATTCTTTACAGGTTTGTTTTTGTCCCCAGTCAGCCTGCCAGAAGCATTGTAGTCTATAGACGTCGCCAGGACAATACTTTAGAGGAGTCTCAGGTAAGCCGGGTAGTATTTGAGGTTGTCTAACGGTGCAGGCGCAAATTTCATCTGATGTGACCGTAACAGGTAGGTCGAACTGAACCCAGGTTTCGTCTTCTTTTACCGCCACCAATTTTTCTTCCATCCTGCCATTCCTCGCACTTAATTCCCACTCGTCATCCCGATCCCGCTGCGTTGCAAAGACTTTTTGATGTAAGACACGGTTTTTCCCAAACGAAGTATGTTTTTCTCAAGCTAACGCTTTGTAAGACTCATTTCATCTTTCGTTGGTCGTTGGTTAAGCTACAAACATCAATTCACTCTGAGTAACTCAAATGGTAACTAACCGAGCCCTGTGCCGGTACTTACGTAAGACCGATCGTCTTCCATCCTATTTCCGCCCGAGAGAGCCAGAGAGAGCATGTTACAGCTATACTCGAAAAAGGGTAAATTAATCCAAGTGGAATGTAGGGGGTTTGCTTCATGAACCAAGATTAATGGCCTAGCTACTTTGGGTCTCCTAATTCTTTTGCAGAACTTCTGAACTTGTGATTGGGAAGTCGCTAGCCCAACTTCGTTACTATCATTTTCTTTTTCCGAATATGTTAGTGTTACGTTGTTGAACATTGGAGCATAATCAAGAACGAGAGCTCGGGCCAGTTTTAAAGACAAACAATCTGGTTTAAGGGCTACAATAGGTGCTCATAAGACATTTTAGTTGTCATCTACAAAGTAAAGTTTAAGATGCTACCACAGAGACTCTGCGACTTCTAATCTCGCACCTTCTCCTCAGCCTTGAGAAGGGCCTTGCTTCATCCTTTCTTGTTTTACTTCTGTCACTTTTGGAAAGCATTCTCTTCGGTATACAGGAACGAAACTACAGAACAATCTGTCCATTGAAGTCAGGAATTCTTCAGTTCTAAAATAATTCGAAGTCTTTATTCGTTTAGATGATCTGTCCAAAATAATTCAGTGTTTTTTCGTTTAGATGATCTGTCCAACTGGACACTCATCTTTGCCAAAGCTGTACTTTATGTCAGTCGACATAACCCACACCCAGCTCCACGTGTAAAGTAAATAATAACAGTGTAAGTATTTATATGTCACCAAAATCAATAGACACCAACACGTTAATACAGTTTCACCATCATCATCATCATCGTCGTCGTCGTCATCGCCATCGTCCTCTTGCTCCTTATCCGCATGCGCATCTGCATCGTCATCCTTATCATTTTCATCTTCATGTTCATTGTCATCTTCCTCTTTTGCCCCTTCCTCCTCCTCCTCCTCATCATCATCATCACATGATGTTCGCTCGGTAAGTCCTCGATAAACGTTTTGCAAGATTTTTTTGTGGAAGCTTGCCTCCTTGTCATGAAGTTTGACCAGCCCCTGACTTGACCTTTGACAGCTCACTAATCTTAGCCTTCTGTTAACAGATTATTAAAGTTGGATCTTTGGTCGATAATATCAACCTTGACCCCGTCACGAGAAAGCAGTGGATAGCGGGAATTCCTCGGATTATGGATATTGTTGAATACTCCAAGAACCTTAGCCACCCGTGCCCTTCTCAAATTATGACGTTGCAGCTTGGAGAACCATCTACATCCGGGATAGCCTTTCCTGATT
>OX419338.1:13335571-13373071 GCA_948470475.1 Galaxea fascicularis | reverse complement strand
CCACTCATAATTCCGATTGGTGGTTGCGTGCAGAACTGTTTCAGACAAAACGCAGCCAGGGAAGTAGCAGCAAACTCTTTCAGCATAAATGGGTCGTCTTGGCGAATTTGTGGTGGTTGTACTCATTGCCATAGTAGCTTCTCATTTATTTAACACGCTGTAAGTCAAACATTCTTATTTCGGAATTTTTTACACGTGCACACCGGAAACATCATTGAAGCTACCTCCTTTTATTCTTCAGGATTATTGCTGGATTTTTCACCCATATCATAAACCACTCTCCTGGGCCTTGCAGAATAATCAAAGGTAAGTGAGTGGCGATCAAGTGTGTTTGCAACTTAGTGCTGATAAATGAGTTGTTTATCTTGGCTGGTTATTGCTTCTAATTCGGTGATAAAGGTCAATTTGGTCTTACACCAGTTGATTGAACGACGACTGTTCCAATCGACATGAGATAATACTATGTGGATTGTAGGTATACCTTCAGCGTTTTTGACAAGATTTGAAGTTTTGAAGATTTGGCCTGTTTATTTCTTTTTGTTTGTTTCTCTGGCGATTCCTGTAACATGTACGAAGTCCATGGGGAATACATGCAGCTTGTTTGTCATGCAACGCTGCAACTGACGATTGAGAAAGAAATGGATTGAATACCGTCAATACTGGATCTTGCATTTTTGAACTGAAGGAAAAAGGTGAAAGGAAAGGGGGCTAGGAGGGTTGGAGTGAACCAAAAGATCGTGGAATCGACATTTTCCATAATTTGTGCTGCAGTTTTTTCTAAAGCTTGGAACGAAAAATTTGGAATAGGGAATGGGCTAAAACCCAGACGATAGACGATAGACGGTAGACGATAGGTCAAATTTATCAAAACCGAAAAAGATTTGCGTGACAGATGCGTAACAAATTTGTCTTGCAATCTTTTGGGAAACGATTTCCATATATAAAAACGGCAATGTCACATGAACTATTAGAAACTGCACGCAGTCCGCAGTCCGAAATAGTGACGAGGTGACGCGGTGGACAGCCAACACATGTAATGTACGTACTTACGTAGACTACCCACGTAGGGAGGGGCTACAAGTCCGGGGGAGAGGGGGGGGATTGCTACCAGAAACGTTGGGTGGGGGTGTGCAGCGGCTAGAAAATTAGTGAATTTGTGTTGACTTGTGGAAACCTTTGCCAATGAAGCTTTAAACCAGGCTCAAAACTAAGGTGTAATTGCTTGTAGCTCCCCCCCCCTCCCCCGGGGGTATATACAGGCTATATAGGTATGTGCGACCCTAAAGGGTAGGGTTTTTCAGCCGTTCTGGTCATAAATAGGGTATCGGTTTTAGCTATTTTGGTCTTAAATAGGGTATGGTTGGAGCACTCTAGTCTTTGATTGGGTATCTTTCTTAGAAGAAACTACTTGCTGCACACCCCCACCCAACTTTTCTGATAGTAATTCCCCCCCCGGACTTGTAGCCCCTCCCTACGTACGTAGTCTACGTAAGTACGTACATTACATGTGTTTGCCGTCCACCGCGTCACCTCGTCACTACTACAGTTTCTAATAGTTCATGTGACATTGTCGTTTTTATATATCTACCTGGATTTTTGAAAACAGGGTCGCAGGAAAGTTATACTAAGCCTTGTTTATTTTAGTACTGAGGTGTGTTTCCCCCTTCTATTCTTCTTCGTCTTTGCTTGTGCTGGGGGGGAGCGACGATGGCAATTAGCTGATTAGTAAGAGAAAGTTAACATTGAAAGTGAAAATAAGCTCTCTTCCCCCCCTACCCTCCCCTCCTCCCTTTTAACCCTCTGCATTTGGTCCCACTCTCTCTCTCTCTCTTTCTTAAGAAATTTTGCATGAATTTGAAATCTTAGCGTAGGCTTAGTTTCAAACAGAGTCAGTATATTTAGCTTTCCTGTTCACTTCCTAGAGCAAAGTTTTCCTTAGAGCATCATGAAGCTCAGTGAGGGAGAAATTCTAGCGAGATGCAGTGTCTGCCTCGTCTAATAACCTTCGTGCGTATTTATCTTGTTGGGGCTATGAAGTCGACTGTTATGCACCTATCAATGTTTAGACGGAGAGGGGGGGGGGAGTACGGGCAAAGATGCGGCATTTGAACACTTCTGTTGTCCCCTCTCTGGGGAATTTGACCACTTGTACTAATTAAAGTTCAAATATTATAAAGGATTGTTAAACTATTTCCAGTCCTAAGGGTCGGGAATTTGACCAAAAAATGCAAGAAAATTCAAATGACGCACCTTTGCCAGTACCCCCCCCCCCCTCTCCGTCTAAACATTGATAGGTGCATTAGGCGCAGTGAAGGTTATTGTAGAGCTTTGCTTTCGGAGGTAAGGAGTCATTAGGCTCAAAACGTAGGTGTCAGGGTTGATTTGTAAGCGCACATGGTGAAACTGGACTTGACTTTTGACCAGGCTAAAGACTTAGTAAAAAGTTAGCAAGAAACAAGGGCTTGACGGAAGTTCGCTTAAAATCGTTTTTCAACATCCGGGACTTCAAGTAACTATCAGGCGACGACAAGATTTGCCTCGGTATTTCTGCGCGAAAACCGTACGTTTTTCCAGTTTCTTGACTTGTTACCGCCCTTGCGGCTTTAGCGATTCTATGCTAGTGATCTGATAAGTGATGTGATAATTTGAAGTGTCATAATGTGTGATTTCCGGTCTCAAATCTAGTCGTAACATTTGCCACATGTTTACGTAGATGTAATTTACCAAGAGCTTGCTGTTATTTGTGTTAGCCACCAGGGAATTCGGTTTAAAACGTTACTTGATTTCGTGCAAATCGATGCCTCTTTCCGACGGCAACTTTGCTCTCGGCAAGGCCGACGTTTCAAAGCAAGATTTGGGCAAAACTGACACTACTGCCGACACGATAGTTCAGGTCAGAGGTTACGTCGATTTCATGTCTAGTGATATAGCAAACAGCCATGTTCTTTTTTTTTCCTTTCGTCGACACTGTAATCTGGTAATAAGCAAAACGTTAAGTGTCCTTGTTGAACAACGGAGGTAATGGCAAAGGAAGTTCTAAAAAGCCTCGAATTTTCGTCGACCTGGTTTTCATAAGGTCAGGTATATATGGAAATCGTTTCCCAAAAGAGTGCATGACAAATTTGTTACGCATCTGTCACGCAAATCTTTTTCGGTTTTGATAAATTTGACCTATCGTCTACCGTCTGTCGTCTATCGTCTGGGTTTTAGCATATGCCGAATGGCGAACTAATGCGTCACGGAGGGGGTCCGTTTACTGATTGAGTTCTCTCTGTGACTAACAAATGCTATATGTTTGTTTCAGTCAACGGTTCAGAAGATCTCGCTCTTCTGCCTGATGGAGTGGTTTTTATATCATCTGTGAGTGTATTAGCATTTAGTTTTAATAACAGAGTACATCATCAGATATCGTAAATAGTTAACCTATTATGCAATTCAGAAAGAGCATGTGATGTAACAATCTAACAAGCAGACTTTATATCTACATCTACATGAAGGGGGGGGGGGGGGGGTCCTGCAAAGGGGAATACCCATTACTGCAAGACAAAGAATACAGCAGGATTCCTCAGGAAGAGTTGGAAGAGAAGTGAAGTTCACTACATAACTAATTTTAACGAATTAACGATATTTTAAAACGTGATAAGAAGTCCTTTTCTCTGTGATCACTTAATCTGGAGGGTGTGGAGATAAAAGCCTCCCTTGGGATTGTGGACTCCTGTAATTACCTAGCAGGTGAGGTCAAGTTCGACACCTCCAACGGAAGCATGCTGTCACAAGTGAAGGACGTTTAACGAATCTAAATGTTTACATAATACTTTAATCCTTTTCCACTGGTCACTAAGGACTTTGGAATTGACAACTTAAAAACCAAGCTCCCAAGTTCTGTAGCCTCGGTCTTTCCCACACCCCCTCCTCAGCCCCATTCCCGCAGATCACAAGAATAATTAATTTAAGTATCGTAACGCCTGACTATGGACGTGTGCCAGACTAACGCCAATAATTGAAAGAGGAGATCATTTTGACAGGACCACTCTATTTCAATACTTCCTCTATTATCTGAGGTTGTTGGAAGACGTGTGTGATGAATCATAAAACTAGCCTACAGGTAATGACCTACAACGACCTATAACGAATATTCTTTCAAAACATCAATAATGCCAGCAGTTTCAAAAGGTTCCTTGCTTGGACCGCTTTCATTCATAATAAGAACCTCATCAAACTACGCCAGCAAACTTTCCACCGAGACGACAAAGAACGGTATCTGTTCTACCGCAATTTAGTAAACCGCGAGCGCAAATCACTCCACATTAAGTACTTTGCGTCTTAAGTAGGCAATTTAAAGCACACTAAGCCCTCACAGTGGTGGAACGCTGTTAAACGGATTGCTGGCTTGACACCAGCCTCTTCGCCGGAGTGACTTCTCTCAAACGTACGTGTCAGGGACAGCTTTGAGAACTCAAGCGACGTTGAAATCGTTAACGCTGTTAACGCGGCGTTCTTGGAACCGATTGGAACCCTACGAGCCACTGCACCTAATCAGCACCAACGAGGACGACTCAGCTGCGCTTAGCATTACCGAACCAGCAGTTCTATCCGCTCTAGCGAAACTGAATCCACGCAAAGCGGCCGGACAAGACGGCATCGGAAATAGGCTCTTGAGAGAATATGCAGAGATTCTTGTGTCTCCTCCATATTAAACGCCAGCTTCAGTGAACAAAAACTCCCCACTTCATGGAAGCTCGCGGACGTGGTCCCCCTTCCTAAGCAGAAATCTGTTGAAGATCTCCTCAAACATCTACGACCCATCTCGCTGACGCCCGCCGTCTCCAAGCTTGCAGAGGATTTCGTGGTTTCTACACACGTCGGCCCGGCTGTGTTGCAAACAATCGACTCTAATCAATACGGCGGCATCCCAATATCCTCCACCCTGTATGCTTTGATATCCATGATGCACTATTCGTCGCAAGCCACCGACGGTACGTGCGCGGCCGTCAGGGTTGTACTGTTTTACTATTGCAAGGCATTCGATCTCATTGATCACAACTTGCTGGCCACAAAGATTTTAAGTCTAGACATCCCACGAAGCATCTCTGGTTGGGTATTGGACTTCCTGACAGACTCGAAAACAGTGAGTCAAATTAACAACGAACTGTCTGTTGGACTGTGGGGCCCTGTCCCCGCCGGGATTCCCCAGGGAACCAACTCGGTCCCTGGTTGTTCTTGTTGATGATTAACGATCTCAAGGTTGACGCGCTCACCTGGAAGTACGTGGACGACACAACTTTCTCTCAAACTATACCTCGAGGTTCCAGCGGTGATGTTCAAAGTGCGGTCTCAGCCGTCGAGGCTTGGTCACAAGTGAATAAGGTGGAACTGAACGTTGACAAATGTAAAGAAATGATAGTGGATTTGAGAGGGACACTCATAATTTGTCACTCGTTGTAATCAATGGCAAAGATCTGCCTGTATGCAATAGTGTTAAAATTTTAGGCGTTACAATCTCTGCAAACTTGAAATAGAACGATCACATTCTCAAGTTTATAAAGAAAGCCAACAAGCGCAATTACTTGATTGTACTCCTAAAGCGCGCTAATGTTCCATGCAGTGATATCATCAACTTTTATTGTACCGCTATTAGAGTACTGTGCGCCTGTTTTTCACCACGCGCTTTCGCAATACCTCAGTGAGGATATCGAAAGAGTCCAAAAGAGAATCCTCTCTATCATCTGCCCGCAAGTTTCGTATTCTGAATGTTAAGTCAGGTTCAGTCTTACAACATTGCACGCCAGGCTCGTGGCACTATGTCATAAGCTTTTTAACTCTATGACGTCATGTTCAGGGCACAAGCTGTCAATACTACTGTTACCCCTAAAGAGGAATTTAAGGTATTACCTAAGACGCCCCAGGACCTATGCCACGCCTTGTACGAACACAAATCACTTTATGAACTCTTTTATTCCAAACATGTGCTTTAATACTTATCTTTAAGAGACAGTTTTACAGATTTCTTAATAACGGAGTATCTGTACATAATTTTACTAGCATAGTTTTTAAAATTATAATATAACTGTTCTAATTATCTTTTTCCATTTTGTAATTTGTAATTTATATACTTTTTTGTATGTTACGCAAATCAGTCTTCGGATTGCCATGTATACATTTTAATAAACTATCTATCTATATACAAATGAATGACCTTCTTTATCTGGACGAAACGGTTTCTTTGCTTACAACAGTAATATGTTTCTGGTAGGTCACTTCATAGTATCGAAGTAAGGCTGAACGCGGGTAGTGTATACTCGAGAGGTATACTTTGACAGGATATTGTAAGCACAAAATGATGGAATTAAGGGATACATGATGATACAGTTTTTTTTTATGTAAGTCAGTTGTTTTTCAATATTCTTTTCAAACAGGGACTTCGCTACAAACTTCAGTTTTCTTACGATCCAGAGCTCGACAAGCGAGACAGTAAGCTGCTGACATTTGACTTCAACAAACCCAATCAGGATCCAGCTGAACTGGCCCTGATAAACTTCAATCGTACAGGATTTAACCCGCACGGGATCAGCGTGTATCGGGACCCATCCTCGGGTGCGGTGTCCCTGTTTGTGGTCAATCACCGGCCAGACGCTCAAGCTATTGAAATATTTGACTTCGAGCGAGAAACCCATTCTTTGATTCATCGCCGTACTGTTGTAGATGACTTGATATGGAGCCCAAATAATCTGTATGCAGTAGGTAAGTACCCATGATTACCGTAATCATTAAAAGGTCAGTAATAAATTTTATTTTTAGTGAAGGTGGCTGGACGTTTGTACAAGTTAGTATCAAATCGCTGACCGTCAATCTTGATTGACGGGAAAACGACTGAAGACGGACAAGTGGAAGAACACCTTAAATTACCTTTGATCTGAATACTGACTTGTGGACAGATGGACGTGAGTTTGGACAGAATGACTATGTAACGACCGGGACTCGTGGATTTGGCTTGCTGACTAACTGACTGACTGACTGATGCTGACTCAAAAACTGACTGACCGGTTGACTGGCTGACTGAGTGACTGATGGATTGACTGACCGACTCACTGACTAAGTGACTGACTAAGTGAGTGAGTGGTTGAGTAACTGACTGACTGGCTAGTTAACGGACAGAAAGATTGACTTACTGACTGACTGTCTAACTGACTTACCGACTGCCTGAGTGAGGGATTAATTGACTAACTGAAGACTGGCTGACCGACTAAACGGTTGACTGAATAAGAGGCTGACCGCCAACTGACTGACTGACTGATTGACCGGCTGAGTGACTGAAAGACTGACTGGCTGTTTGACTTTTACCGAGTGACTAAGTGACCGGCTGACTGACCTTCCTGAAGACTGGGTGGCTGGGTCAATGACGGACTAACCGACTGACCAACTGATTGTTTAACTAACGGCTTGTTATAGAACTGAATTGTTACTTACTTATACAGCATGTTTTGCTTTGACTTGAGCTAACCGCCAGATAACCCGTGAACCGTTGAAATGTATGTCGTTGATTTATGGCTTTCCTTGTCTTTCAGGTCCCGATAGCTTCTATGTCACTAACGACAATTTCTTCCACTTTGACAACACGGTTCTGCGTTTTATGAATACGTTTTTTCTGTTTTACTGGTTGCATGGCAGCATCGTGTTTTTTGATGGATTTAAAGGGATAAAGGCGTTTAGTGGAGGACATCCCAATGGCATTAGTATGGACAAAGACGGAAGGTAAAGTGTGCTAGAGAGTTTCTTCATGGCGGGTTAAGGAACTGTTAGCAATAGTTAAATGAATGGCAGATTTAGTTCAATCTTCATAAAATGGCATTTGCCTCAAAGGGCGTATGCTATGTATTTTGCAAACATCCTACTTTTCAATAATTGCTCACTCAATATCACTTTAGCTAATGAGCCCAGGAAGCCTTCAGCAATTAACTTAAACGAGGTTAAAAGTATTGCCACGGTTTCCAAAACGCAGTTCATTTAATTGATTATGAAATTCACATTGATATACCCCGTCCATAGCTATCCCGGCGAGAGACCTTGGGGTAGTCGTTCTTTTATGCCCAACCTTTCTTCATGCCATTTACTCTCTCATTTTGTTCATTCCATTACTTTAACCAATTCCTGCACTTATTCTTTATAAACATTCTATACATCACGTGGAAAATTCTTATGGAGTTCTGGGGCGTTACATTCAACACTTAAGAAAGCATTTTAATACGACGTAAAGCTTGGAAGGAAAGCGACTTTAAAAGACTCGCACCTGCTTGTTAATATTGAAACTGATTAGTTGTTCCCTTTCTTTTAACCATTTACTCGCTTGTGTATATGTGTGATGTAACAACATTATCTTCAATTCTTTTCAGGTTTGTTTTTGCCCCCGATCTCCCTGCCAAAAGCATTATTGTCTATAGGCGTCGCCGGGATAACACTTTAGAGGAATCTCAGGTAAGCCGGGTAGTATTGGAAGACGTTTAACGGTGCCCAGATTTCATCCGATATAACGTAACAGGAAGATATATGAAATAATGGTTTCCAATCCCCTTTATCATCACCAACTTTTCTTCCATCCCGCCATTCCGCGAGCCTGATTGTGACGCGTCATCCCGAACCTGCTGCGTTCCACTGAAATATTTTTTGCACGACAAGACACGGTTTTTCCCTAACGAAGTGTGTTTTCCCTACCTAAAACATTGCAAGACACTGCTACATTTTACTTGTGTCACCTTCGGTAGGGTTCCGTTCAGTATACATCCTCGCCCCTGATCATCATCATCATCACCACCACCACCGCCGCTACCACCACCACCACATAATTTAAATACTCAGTTCAATTTTCGCCCACAAGTCCTCGATAATGTTTCTCAAGTTTGTGTGGAAGCTTCTTTGTCTTTTTCGTGGAGTTTGGAGAAACCACTCCCTGACTTGACCTTTGACAGGTCACTAATCTTATCCTCCTCCTAACAGATTATTAAGTTGGATCTTTGGTCGATAATATAAACATTGACCCCGTCACGGGAAAGCAGTGGATAGCGGGAATTCCTAGGGTTATGGATATTGCTGAATACAACAAGAACCTTAGTCATCCCAGTCCGTCTCAAATTATGACGTTGCAGCTTGGAGAACCATCTGCATCCGGGATAGCCTTTCCTGATTATGAGATTCGCGAGGTCTACATGAATGATGGGAAGGAAATTTCTGCCGCCACGTCTGCAGTGGTTTATAAAGATCGTCTTCTGATTGGCTCTCTGTACGGTGACATGTTGTACTGTGAAGTGAAATTCTATTGAACCATTGCATAGTCAGGCGATGCACACCGCAAACTGCGGGCGAACTCTTTTGATAGTAAATGATTATGAATTTTAAAAAAAACCAACATATTTTGGCACTATTCTGGAATAGGAATTATCGGAATAAATCGTGTTCTTTCCGAATTTATTCTGTTTTCGGACTGAAGAGTATTCCGCTGATTTTGGTTCCGATAGCGGAATGCAAGAAGAGAATGAACAGAATGCTGTTAGTAGGAATACGCGGGACATCATTTTTACAGACAGTTTTGGCGAGAAAATGGTACGCGGTCCCGCCATGCCTGTGACGTAGCAATAGGCCATTCCAGAAACGTGAGAGGACTGGGACGAGTTTCTTATATTGATTAGATTGAAAATCTAAACATTTCAACTGAAGTGTTACTGAATGAAAAGCTACCAGTCAAGGTTGAGAGTTTTCAGCTGAAATTTGTCCAAATGAGCGTCTTGCAAAAGTTGCAAAATTCCATACAAACCCTTACAATTTTTTGGCCTGTCTACCCAATCCATACAAACTCTCTATTTTAGGTGATATTTGAAGAGCTATCATTTTGCCATTTTCCTCCACTAAATAATACTTCTATTCTTGCTTAAGACTCTCAAAGTTTGTTGATCTTTCATTTGAATATCTTAGTTTTTCAAACAAACTAAAAACAACCACACTCTATCCCAGTCCCCTCACGTTTCTGCAATGAGCTATTGAAGTCAGGTTTATATAGTCGGTCCTTGGTCTACACCACTCTGCGTGCAGTTGGGATGGTCAACTCCACAACGTGTATTCCGTTTTCAGAATATGTCTTCTTTTGGAAAACCGTTTCTCACTTATTCTTGTATTCCTTTATTAGAGAGTAATTGATGCAGTAAAATTACAAGTATTCTGTAGAACGCGGTCAGAATTAGAACCTCACAGTAATACGAAATCGCCGGGACATTAAGTATAATAAAATTACTCAATTTAATAAAAGATATGGAGTTGAAGCTCAATAAGTCGTGTGCTGTCTATTGCGCGCCGTTATTGGCCGCTTAAACTCTGGATATTATTTTCTTTTCACTTCCAGCCATAAATATATAATAAATAAGCATTAAAGTCTATAAACTGCGCTTTGTTATCAATGTGTTGAATAGAGAAAACAATTACCCTGCTCAATCTTACAGAATATCCCCTGATTGAAGCCAACTCGGCTTGTGTTCTCGTTGGGTTTGTATTTGGCGATATTCCGCGTGATTCCGCGGGATAATTGTTAAATATGTACCTTTCTCCTTCGCGGCTTGGTAAATATTAACCACTAACTACTCCATTTTTGGGATTAATTTTCGAATAGCCTGGAGAATGGATTTAAACTTTCAGTCTAATCTGTTTAAATAAACAAACATCCATTGCCTGTCTTGGTCTGGTTGTCACTGTCCCGTATTTCCCACTCCCTCTGAAAGGGGAAGACAGAAGTAGACAGTACAGTGGAACCCTGCCACACGTCCACCCATTAATACCACCACCTGGTTATTACGACCACTTTTTTGTGGCCCGAACTGCGTAAGCCCACATATTTTCTTAATTGAAAGCCCTGTTAATCCGACCACCCCGTTAATACGACCAACGTTTCATGGGCCGACGGTGGTTGTATTAACGGGGTTCCACTGAATTTAGTCTAAAATAAGCTGCTTCATTATTTTTGGGTTTTCCCTGATTTAAAGGCATTTTTGGCATCTTGTGGTGGACCGAAATAGCGTGACAGTGCTCCTTTAAGGTTTGCCTTGAAAATATAAAGGCAAATAACGCTGACGTACTGCGCGTGCTGTCCGCGTTACCAACACTAACTACCGCAGTTATCACACGGAACGAATGACGGCTCAGGCGTGCGTTTCTCGAAACTCCCGAAACTTTTCGGGCACATTTCGGGTGCAATAATTTCCTTCGTATTTTAAAAACGAAGACATTTCCAGGCATGAAATTTTGCAACAAATTTGCCCTTTCGCTTCTTGAGTCACATTAAAAGATCAACTTTTTAGAATAAGCGGATCGCAAGTTTACAAATGGCTTTTTCGGGCCCGAAAAGTTTTCAGGAGTTTCAAGAAACGGGCCCCAGATTTCAAATGTCGCAGAAATACGGTACGTAGAATTTTTATGTTTGGGTCTTCGAAAGCAACGAAGTGTCTGAACCAATTTGATATAAATGGGTTGGAGGGGAGGGGAAGTGCAAATAATTCTTCAGTTATTGTGAGCCTTGCCCCCTCTGCTAAGTTGATATACACTGACGAACTGTCTCATGCCAATCGCTTTTCTCGTATCACTTTACAACGAGCGTGTTGAAGCTACTCTCTTCATGGGAAGAAAGTCTCGCACCACAGTGATAAGTTGACTGTGGAGCTCGCGGCGATTTATCCCATGATACCTAGCGGTGTCCACATCAAAACAACATGGCGGTCGAATAATTAAACATACGTGAATAACGCAACTCGCGATTTTCTATGGTTTCCGTTTTTCCTCCAAATTTTTTTTTTTTGCCAGATGCAGTTACAATCGATATGTTAGTGTAGATGGATGGTAAGAGAACACCTCATCTTACGGATCACAATTATTGGATCTTGAGTGGTAAGTGCTCTTACTATTGGAAAGCCTCTGTCCTTCACGTGAAATGTCGTTGTAGGCCAACGGGCAAAATTTGGCAAGATTTCCGCAGAGGTACCAACATTAATTATGCATGGATTTTGTGACTCAAACTCAATTCGTTTTTGGAACAGGGTTAGTATGAGAGGGATGCATGTATAATTAATGTAGGGACCTCTGTGGAAATCTTTCCCAAAATTTTAGCACAGCCCCATACATTGATTATACATGTAATTGCTCGTTCTTCATACGTGTGGAATATTATGAGAGTAAAGGGTTGTGTAATTAATGTATGGGGCTTCTGTGGAAAGGAATGAGGTTAAGGGGGTGGGGGGTGGGGTGTTGGTCGGTGGGGCTTGCCGGGGTTTCTGGATTTCAAGTGACTGAGAACTAGCATATGGGGACAAAGAGGTAACCCAAAAGCTTAAGCCATAAATCCGATGCTCTTTTTTGAAGTTAAAATAGGCACAAAAGGGATTATTTAATGATTCTTAGTAACTGATGATTGTTGTCAGAGTTCTTGCTTCATTTATCTGTTTGTCCAGATAATAAGATAAGCTTAAATACTTGAAATAGCCTCTAGATTGTAGAAATTGTCAATAGTATCCTGGAATTAATTATACATGCATTTTGTGACTCAATCTCTATTCAAAAGGGTTAGTATAACAGTGATGCATGTATAATTATTATTGTTATATTGGTCAGTATAAAATGCAGACTGCACACTGCAAACTGGGTATAAAATGCAGACTCAGACTGTCTCTGTCAAATATGCGATTAATTTTCAACTTTTAACTTACGCTTGTGTCATGCAACTCCCTGTCTGAGAATCCCAGATCAAATGTGGACATTTGTCAATATTTTCTTTTCAGAAAGTGCCAATCTTAAAATTATTAATGTTATTGAATAAGCTAGTTCTTTCGCTCTAAAACGGAATTTAAAGCCTTGAATTCTTTCCAACTTTCTGTCTCCTGATCATAAACAACCCAGCCATAACATGATATGTTGGATGACGAAAGCATGCAATGATCTGGCCAACGCATAAGCTATTTTTGTCTATTTTGCACATGGTTGACCTCTTCTCCCTTGCGAAATGAATTCCCAGGATTTTAAGAATTTCTGGGAATTCCTAGGAATTCCTAAGAATTCTCAGAAATTCCCAGCAATTCCAAAGTATGCAAATTAAGTGCAAGTGCAATATCTTTGATTTCTGGGAATTGTTGGGAATTGTGTAATTATGCTTTGAATTCCTAGGAATTCCTAGGAATTCCAAAGTATTGAAAGCAAGCACGAGTGGAGGGGTTTAGAATTTCTGGGATTTGTTGGGAATGGTATGGTTTATGCTTCGGATTCAAGGAATTGGGGAATATAAATTCCTAGTTAACGTTATTAACGTACCTTGGAATTCAAGAATAAGTTTAGTTTGTTAGAATTTGATGGCTTCTTAGTTACCCTCAAATTTCTACTACTGATTTCTATCAAAAGCAAACTAAGTTGTAAGAGCTCTAAGGCACCATTTTATAATAACAGCAGTGCGTATCAACATTTAGACACAGCAAATTTATAAGAGCTCATCGCTTCTTTAATAATCATATCTGAATTTAATAATTTCTCACCTACAGTATTACAGTCCATTACACTGTGTACGTATCGCAAATGAAGACTCTCCATCCTTTACATTGTCGAAAACATTGGCAGAAAAACAGAGCACCTGATATGTGTTTCATTCTTGCAGACATTTGTTTAAGAAAAACTGAAAATTTTGCCAGCAATGAGAAAGAGATCGCATTGTTAGAAGACATTTGCTTTGAGCCATCGAACGCCACATTTTTATGAGACTGCAGTTGAAAGTCTAGCGGATTTCCATCCCTAAACCAATCAGGGTGCAGGAATCGCCCCACGTGCTACACTGGGCGAATTTCGTTGTAATTTTATTCGCTTTTGGCGCCACCATTTGAAATTCTGTTGGCTTTCTGATCGCTCAAAACCTGTATTTGATGCTATGATGCTTCGCTCTCAGTTATATTGTTTACACTGAGAATGGATTATGCTGTGTGAAAGAAGAATTGCCTACTTTTACCAGGCTTGTGGGTTTTGGAGCTGATTGATCGAAGGCCTTGTGTATGTTGCCGTTCAAAGAAAGCTTTCCGAACGATGCCGTTTCTTTGGTGAGTACGACTCCTGAAGTCTTATAGAAAAATAACACTTCACTTTGTTTACAATTAACTAGAGGCAGTTAAATTTGCTGAGCTATCTATAACATGTTGTTCCCACAAACTGTACTGCGGCCGTTGGATAATTTTAAATTGCATGTTCCCGTGCGCGTGTCGTATATCAAAGTTAAAAGTTTTATTTTACTTCAAGTAAGTAAAGGAGTTTTCTTATTTTGAAAAGGCTCAGTCATCGATTTCAGACGACTGTTCTCGTTCTCGGTTCTCGGTTCTCGGTTTCTGGTATCCTATGCCGTAATCATATGATTTTTGATTTGAATGTTTCATTTTCTTGTCATAACACTCTGCGAGTCTTGTAAATTAAATAGACTTCAATTTCAGTAAAGTTTGAGCTTAAAATTATACCAAAACACTGAAACAATTCACCATATTTTAACAGTGCCATATTTCGTGGTTTTATTACTTTCAGTTTAAAGTTTAAATGGTTTTACTTTACACTCAACATTAAATTTAATATGATATATGTATTTATTATTTTACAGGTAAAAGAAAGACATGGAAACCTTCAAATAATAGTTACAAAGACCAAGTACAGAAAACACAGTGCACCAGCAGCTAAGTCTGTCTTTATCCTAATGTCAGTCATGGACAATACAATGGCAATGACTTGTTTAGATCATTATGTGGGCCACTGAATTTAAGGCCAACTTACATTTTTGTAGAGTTCAGTAGCAAATATTAATAAACTTTTGAACAGTTCTAATTCAGTGTATAGCTCCCACAATTAAGTAATTAATTGTTCTGTTTGCAGAAATAAACCTCTTAACTATGGTTTCTATTCAATGCTGTGGCAGTTGTGAGTGTATTGCTGTCCATATTTTCCTATTTAGACTATCAAGGTTGGTTAATCATTACTTTCTAAAGATTCCTAGGAATTCCTGGGAATTCTTGAGAATTGAGAAAAAATTTCCTTGCAGGTTAACAAATCCTTGGGAATTCCTAGGAATTCCTAGGAATTTTCTTCACGATTTGTCTTGTCACATCAATTCCTAGGAATTCCTAGGAATTCCTAGGAATTTTTTAACCGCCAAGCCAAAAGCAAGTAAAGCTTGGAATTCCTAGGAATTCCTAGGAATTCCATGTTCCAATTACCGTGAAAATTAACACCTCCGTTCCTAAGAATTCCTAGGAATTCTTAAGAATTCCTAGGAAAGATTTCTTAGGAATTCTTAAGAAAATCCTAGGAATTCTTAGGAATTCCCAGGTTCATTTCGCAAGGGCTCTGCTTTGCGCCAACATGGCATCTATATCGGGATCTGTGACAACAGTGAGTAGCAGTATTAAAAGTACTGGTTTTTGAAATAATTCTTGCATCTTGAAAAAGTTTAACACCTTTTAAATCTTGTATGTGGTTTTCTTTTATTACAGCATTCAACGTTTTTCTCTTCCTAGATGTAATCAGTTCGTGTTTTGTTTTTGTGTAACTTTAATTTCGTGCAAGCTGACGTGTAGAGACATATCATCTTATGCGTTGTTTGCAATCAAGCAAGAGCATTTGAAAGGAAACAACCCATTAAGGTTGGCGCTTCTGAAAAGAAATTGTAGACAAATATCCATTCTTTGACTGGGCTTCTCAGAGAGGTAGTTGCGTGACACAAGTGTAAGTTAAAAGTTGAAAATTAATCGCGTAATTGACAGAAACAGTCAGACTGCATTTTATACCCAGTCTGCAGTCTGCATATTGTACTGACCGACTGTTATATAGCTGGCATTTTTCCTGCTACAGCACACCCATTCATTGGTAAGTTCATGGTCACATGACATCTAACAATGAAACTGTTTACTGCCAAATGCCAAGAGTGGGCAACATTGAAAAAACTATGAGGTCAAATGGGAAACAGTCCACTGCTACCCGTGAAATGTTGATCGCTGTTGCATGTGATCAGAGCGTACAGTTGAAGGTAGCCTGATTTTGTCGCTGCAATGTCAGTGTGTTTTTCAAAATTTGCTTTTTGTTTTTGTTTTCTACTGGTTTGATCTTGCTATATAACAACTCACTTAATGACTGGTCCCCTGGGGAACAGTGAATTTTGTTTCCCGAGAATCTCAATGTTTCCCTCGACTTCATCTCAGGAAACATTGAGATTCTTGGGAAACAAAATTCACTGTTTCCCTTGGGACCAGTGACATTAAGTGCTATGGGGCTGTATGGAAGTCTTTCTGAATTGATGCCAAGAGCTTAACTGGCTATTGAAGGAAATTAGTGACTCTGTGACAGCCACATGGTTACCTAATATCCTAATTATTAATCATGGACTTTAAACCATATTTAGGGGTCTATAGTACAAATTTAAGATTTGTGTTGGTGTAATGAGTCAGATGAACAGCATTGTAATGGGAATGCTTGTGACTGTGACAAAGACTAATGTGTAGCAGGTTAATTTTCACAGTAATACAATCCTGTCATTGCATAAATTGCTTTTAACAAGTTTGCGTGTACTACATGTGCTTCCATGGCAATACTTACCCAGGGTTTCCTGTGTTAACAGTTTTTAATCTGCAAATTCTAACGTTGTGTTGAATGCTCAAAAGGTCTGTAATTAAATCAGGCAACCAAAGGGAGGAGCAATTTATTTTCCTCTTGTCTGTTGAATTTCAAATATTTCAAGGAACAACTTATTACATGTACAGTAGATGCTGCCATAAGGGGTTTATGGCTGTAAAAATAAGTGATATTTGAAGTGCTTGAAATTTTGTTCAGGTACAATCACAATTTGTGACTTTCAAAGCTATCCAGCGCTTTGTGTTGCAGTAATATTATTCTCAACATTTATTACTTATTGTGACCAAAATAATTGTTATTTGCTAATAATACTTCTCTACACCCCTGCTACCCCCGTCTTCCTGCCAGTTACCTCATACATGTTTGTGGTGGATGCAGATTTACTCTAATGAATCTATTATTTTCTCAAATTTATGATATCTGCTCAGAACATCCAAGAGTCAATGGGCCAATATCAGAGTTGATGAGTCCCTTGGATGATGTGATCTTAGATTTTATGACAGAGCAAGATATTCCTGGGGCAAGTCTTGCTTTGAGTAAAGATGGAAAGCTGCTCTATTGTCAAGGTGATGTAATTTGATTAAGGAGAAACTGTATCTGTGAACATGCTAAGCTTGTCACTTGAGGTACTAACAACATATAAGTAATAATGGGCAACTCTGTTGGCAACCCCTGATTATCAGGTATTTCAGTTCATTGTGACTGTCTTACCTTTAATTTTGGTTTGAGTTCTCCTTTGTACATAAGATTATATATCTACTCTGCTACTTGTCATTTTCCAAAGGAGTGATCTAAAAACTTGGAACTTTGCGATAGTCTTTGATAGTAAATCTGTTTTCAAGTGCTTTGCGCAAAGCCTCAAATTGTCAATAAACAAAGGGTTCTTTGAACGACTGCTACATCAATTTAAAGTGTTATGTAATTATATAAAGGTTAACAACAGACTGCTTCCAGATCATTTGGGGCAACCATGAACCAAGTCCTGCATTTCTGTGTAATAAGTTATAGTTCCATAGTGCTAGAACAGGAAGGACAATAATATTATTTCTACAGGAAATCTGAAATTTTTTCTGGCTATGTTCAAAACTGGTATGCAAATTTCAAGTTTCAAGAATACTCACCATGCATGATGTAGGTTGACTGTAACGCTAACATGGTCTCATAAATCTTGTCAACAAAGCGTTCTTTGAATGATGACTGCTCCATCAGTTAACCCTTCTGTTCCTAGGAAAGACCAATAGTAAATTTCTCCTAGGAATATCATTACATTGTCAAGCCGACAGGTGATGAGAGTAAGGAAAAAGTCAAGGGATATTGGTTGATTAAACACCAAATTCACAGAACTAACATTATGAGAAATGTATGGCAGACAGTAAGGAGAATTAACACTGAAATCATGAGAGTAAAGGGGTTATCTTAAGTGCTATGTAATTAAGTGTAATTAATGTACGGCACCACTGTTTCCCGTGTCATTTGGTGCTAACCATTAACTAAGTCTTGTCTTTCATCCTGACAGGTTATGGTAGTGCTGGTGCTGGAAGGAAAGTTCAATCTGATTTCTTGTTCAGGATTGCCAGTATCAGCAAGACAATCACAGCTGTGGGTGTTATGAGACTGGTCCAAGAAGGCAAACTCTTCCTGGACGACAGAGTCTTTGGATCACAAGGTAAAATGTTCTGCAGCTAGCTTGAGGACAGCCTCCAATATTTGTCGATATGTCAAAAAAAAAAACAAAAACAAACACTGGCTTTGAATGAGGCACATGCGATGTTTTGGCCTTAGGATATGGTTATGATGTTACTTCTGTGGTGCAACAATGTAGATTTGTTGTTTGAATGCCCAGGTTCAGAAAAATATGTAATTTGACTTCTGATTTTTAAGTTTTTTTTCGATATCTGCAGCCTTTTTATGCAATGCACTGTGTTGAACAGATATACATCATTATGAAGCATTTTTCTGTTTGTTGTAAGGAATCTTGAGTGAATACAGTCCCTCTCTCAATGGAGACAGTCGAATTGTGGAAATTACTGTTAGGCATCTCCTGCATCATTCTGCTGGCTGGGATAGAGACAGAGCTGGGGACCCTGTGTTCTGGAAGGTTGGCAAGCATATGAATGTTGAAGAACCTGTGACTCCTAAAGTACTTATACAGTACATGATGGGAAAGAAGCTACAGTTTAAACCTGGTAATGTCATGCACCAAATGCTTAGTCATATCATAGAACTAAACCTTCAGTGATCCAGTATAATGAAGGGTGAATCTTATCTTTATACACCCAGGGTAAATAATTTAGGATCAATGTCAGTATGCGCACTATGCACCCACCCCTCCCCTAACCCAACATTGACACTAACTTATTAACTTATTGTGACTTGTTTGGTTAGGGGAGGGGTAGTTGCGCAACTGTCCAGATACTGTCAGTGATCCGTAATTTATGCCAATTATTTTGTCTGTTTTACACGTGCGACTATTCATACTTTTAATGATGAGGATAATGAATGAATGAATGAATAGCAGGATCAACACAGGTGCCCTTAGAACAGAACAAGTTATAGACAATCACACCAGGGACTATGTCCCCTACTCTTTCCGATCAGTGTGTGGGTTCTTTAACGTCCCACACCAGTACTGTGAGACGGGACCTCCGGTTTTATCGTCCTTATCCGACGAGACTAGAAAGTCTAACCAATTGCAGATGTCATTACAAAGGTCTCCTCACTTATTTTAAAGACCCTGAGTGTAGGTCTGTAATTAAATCAGGCCGCCAAAGGGAGGAGTAATAATATTTATTTTCCTCTTGTCTGTTGAATTTCAAATATTTCAAGGAACAACTTATTACATGTACAGTAGATGCTGCTATTAGGAATATATGGCTGTAAAAATAAGTGACATTTGAAGTGCTTTGTTTTGGGCTTGAACTCATGACCTCCCGCACAGCAGTCCGGTGCTCTACCACTGAGCCAAATGGTCGGCTAATGTGACGGGAGTGCCATGTTATAAGTTTTTTCAAATTATGCGTTAAGTACTTTCTGATATTGCACAAACGGCCCGTGTAACACGAAGTATATAACACGAATTATTTTTTGGGAGAAAAAGACATAAGTATTTTCTGATTGTAATTTTTCCACAATTACAGAACTTGAAAAAAAAAGTTAGTCAAAGTTATCCAAGTTGCAATCCATTTCCTCTTCCTCATCCGTGACCATAGAAAACCGAACATAGTTTCAATGCACGTCTTAAGTACTTCATAAAAATCTTTTAAAGGTTCCGTTGTTGCAAATACATGGGTTTGTCAAGGTTACTCGTCAGCGGCTCTTTAACAGTATTTTGCTTTTGTGAGCTTCCTTTGAAACCAGTCAGTGTTGTAAGGCGCGTTTGTTTCGGACTATTTCGGAATAGAAATGCGTGGAATGGACAGTAATCGTGTTCATTTAGGGCCTATTCCTTCTTCGGAATGAATGAAATTCCGTTTATTCTGTCTCAGCGGATACCTTATTCCAGCTTTACTAATTTTTTTGCGAACTTCGCGATCAGAAAAGAAAAACTGACGCGAATTTAATAGTCGTTAAAAAATACTCGCTAAAAACTGAATCTAGAAACACTAATTAAAAAGAGAAAGTTTCTTCCTTTTGTTGTTTTCAAGGAAAGAGACATGCTTATTCCAACCTGGGCTATACCATTCTGGGGCAGGTGATTGAAAGGAAAACGGAACAAGGATATGAAGAGTTTATGAAGAGTGTTTTGAGGTATGCGGGAATAGAGCAAATGAGGATTGGAAGAACTCGCAAGAAAGAACTCAGTCCTGAAGAGGTGAGCGTTCCTCCCCTCCCCCAAAGCCTCATCAACGTTTGCAAGCAGCCCTGTGTACGGCATAAAAACGACTTAGAACCGGTGGAATCATGGAATTGTGGAGCGTTTTTGAATGGGGAAACGATGGATTAGTGGAAAGACGGGACTACACCCCAAACCCTGAGATGGAGTCGCACCCTATTTGGGTTTGATTGCACTTTATGAATACTAAGATGAGTTAAATTAGCCCAGGCAAGGCTTTTGCCCACTGTTCCTAATCCGTGTTTCAGTATGATTTGCGGTTTTGGTATTTGCATTCCATGAAATAACGTCCCCCTTATGACGAGGAAATCTGCGAACCTGCAAACCCTATCTTTTCGGTTAAAGCTTTTTTGTGTTTTTGCAAATGAAGGTTTTGAAATTCATGGTGCTCAAGGAAGGTTAGCACACTGACTTGCATGTAACTCTCACATTTCTTGAGTTTGATGAACAAGGCAATTTCACCTGCGTATTACACAGAAACGAACTTCAGACCTTGTCTAAAAAAGTATCAATCATTCAGTCAAGAGAAAAATCCAGAAAACAGCCTTCAGTTTAATTTCATATAAAACCTAACTAAACGACTGAGGGAACAAAGACCGGTTGCATTTCCTTAGAACCGGAGAAACTGATATAAATTATCGGATAAAATTCATCTGCTGTTAACTGTCAAATGAAAAAAAGAAAAAAAAAACATCAGAAACAAAGAAGTAAACATAGAAAAGGATGCTGCTACAACTCGTGTGTGTGGAAAATTGTTAGCGAGCTTGAACTGTGGTAACAAGTAGTTTCGCGTGAAGAGTGTGTTTTACGGCCGTTTTATCGACGTATTTAATTAAGTAGTGTCAAAAGTTGTATAGCTATCTCGTTGATTGAAATTCTACGGTTAACCTCGGTCTGTGTGTTCTTTTACAATTCAGTCTGCGATCACTTCAGTCCGAAAGCCTTGATTTCAAAGATGTCAGACAAGGCGTCCCAATTTCATATACTACATTGCTACTGGAGTTTCTTTGAACACCAGTTCTTTTCTTATCATTGTTGCAACTGCTATTCGCATCAAAAAGACAGCGCTCCTCTCCGGCTTGCGGCCCGATTCCCAAAGCCTTCACTGATGCCAAGAGAGCATACTGACAGTGTTGACTTACAAGACGCGCTGTGTGTACTATCGTCCGCTTAATTGCCACAGATTGTCACCACGCGTGCGGTTGTATTTTGAGGTATTCGTGGGAGATATACAATCGATGTTCTTGTAATATCATCAACTGTAAGATTACTTTTATGTGTTAAACCCTCTCTTATTTTACAATTAACTAAAAAGGGGAATGTCATTTAACACTGTTACCAGAGAAGCAACGGCTTTAAAGGACAATCGAATGCACAGAAACACGCCAGTGCCAGTAAATCAGGGACAGCTCAATAAGAGTGGTGGTGCAAACAGTAATGATATTCAAGTTAATATCGAAGGTGAAGATTCTCACTTTTGAGAACAGAGAAAGAAACAAAAGAATAAAAACTAAAGCTTGTCTTTTAAGTAGTGAAAAATCAGTATCAGTTGTTTTAGCAAAACAGTTTCAGAAAACGAAAGGATGTGGGGAAATACGGGAGAATGATTTGCATAGAGATCCGTCTACTTTGCACGAGGGAAATAATCAGTGCAAGGAAAGGGCTCTTCCGAACTATAAATGGTGACGCCGTGTTAGCACTGAAGTGTTGGCCCACTGAGATCAGGGCTTTCGCTAGCATTTTAAACTACCGGATTCATAGGTTAAACAAGCGGACGTCAGACTGAAAAAAATAATTATTTCGTGTGAACCATCGGACGTTAATACCGGACTTTTCATGTCAAACAATCGGACGTTACGTCCGGCGTCCGGCCTCAAACGAAACCCCTGTGAGATGTGGCTAGTATTTTGGAAGGAACCCATGTCCGATCAGGAGAAATTTTAGAGCCTGATTTCCGTGTGAGTGCAGACGATCGCAGACGATCACGGATCGCAGATCGCAGTTGATCGCAAAAAGCGCTCTTTTTCCCATATAATTGCAATTTTGCAAAAGCCAATTTTTTTGTATACATTTCGATAAGAGGAAATTGTGAAAAGTACGGTTTGACCTCGACCTTCAGTCGGCATACCGCCGTGATAGTGATACAAACGCCTAAAACTGAAATATGACGCTCCCGCTCCTCTCAGAAAACGAAATCCAGCGCCTCTATGTTCCAAACATCCGAGTCACTCGTCCCGTTTGCAGAACACTTTTCCAGTTCCTGAGCGGACAGTGATGTCGAGGGCGTGGCATCATGACATGTACTGCCGAGTGTCAGGACGGCTGCCCTTCAAAGAGAAACCCGGCTGTCAGCAATTTCAGATCCGACTTGTTTCCGAGAAGAAACTCAAGAGAGTTATGCGACGCCAGTACCGTAAGCTCCCGGGAAAATTGTTTGATTCGTGGGATCAGTACGAAGCCAACGAACGATCGGCGGAAGGCGGGTTGCTGAAAGCATGCTCCTACCTAGATGGATCAGGAGAAATGGACATCGGTAAAAAATGATGGACACAATCTAAATATGATGACTTACGCTCAGGTTTTCGAAACGTCGCCGGGTCAATGTTACCTCAAAAATTCCTTCTCAGAACTTCACTCACCCGGACGATCGTACTTTACTTAGTTATGATATGATTCCTGGGTTCGAACCATTTGCGATAAACCGAAATAAGTGGATTCTACAGGAGCCACCACCTAACACGAAAGTAATGACTAACAACTTAGAATTGAAACTATAATTTATTTGTTTTAAAGTAACAGCCAAGTTCTGTTCTTCTCATAAGATGCATTTCGGGACGATAACTCGCCTTTTCGGGTCGGCAATAACATTCTCCATTAGAAGGCTCGTTTGACTTGACATGCAACCCCACACCAAACACCATGCAAGTGTCTGTGTAATGAGATACGTTTTTCGGCTCGATCGACAGGCTTTTTAAAATCAGTCCATCCCTATACGGGTCAATAGTATGTACTTATTGACTGAGTGGGAGGGCCGGACGGGAAAATATTTGGCTCGAGGTCATGGCCGGTACGGACCGAGCGCAGCGAGGTCCGTGCACCATGACCGAGAGCCAAATATTTTCCCGTCCGGCCCGACCTAACTCAGTCAATAAGCATTTTATCATATGGCCTCCTCAGACTCTTCATGAGCGCTAAAAGATGAGGATTTTACAAAAAAGCGACTAATTTGCACATAAAATTGATCTAATGTGTGGTTTGTATTTGCTTTCTGGTTGTAAGATAAACTTACATGGATAGAAGCGACGAAATCCTCTAAAATCGTATCGCGCAGGGCCGTACGTGTTCCTGCTCGCGCTAATGCGTACGGCTCTCATACGGGGATTCTCAATAGTTTTAGGATGAAAGCGCGCGCGGGGCCGTACGGGTCATTTGATAAATGGTTTTATCGGTTCGTATCACTAGGTCGACAGTACTGAAATCACACCACACACAACCCATAAATTCCGATTCGCTCTGACGAAGGGCTGACGCTCAAAACGTCAGCTTATAGAATATTCGCACGGTGCCAGTTTTCTTCATCAACTCAGTGTACCACTTCTCTTCCCCCTCCCCCGCGTGATGCAGCACTACAGTAGTTTCTTTAGAAACGAACTTCCTTTAAATATTGGACACTTTCCTCTGTCTTGGGTGGCAAGACAGAGCTAATTGAGGAAAAAGTAAGGGAACACTGCGGTAACCATGGTTCAAAATTACACTCCTTTGATCACAGGCTAAAAATCCGTAATATTTTTCTCTGTCGTCGTTTCAGGTGGAGTATTTTCACAATCGCCATCCAAAACTGGTAAAATCCATCTTCCCCGAGGGGGGTAGAGTACCCCCGCAGTACGGGAGGTGGACCATAGAGGAAGCGGATGCGCATGGCGGTTGGGTGGCGACCGCGGCTGATCTGTTGAAGTTCCTCCTTGCCCTTGAGTTCGGTTTCAACGATTGCAGAATGATTTCATCTGAAACTTTTAAGCTGATGGTCGAGAGGCCGTCATTCGAGAGTAAAGATGCGGAGGAATGGTACGGGTTTGGGCTTGATATCCGGGACAGTGGTAACACTTGGGGACACAGTGGACAAATGGAGGGTACCTCTGGTGTGTTGACGCGCCACTGTAAAGGGTATGCTTGGGCGCTGTTGTTTAATTCGTGGGCTAAAGACTTGGATTTAGATGGTTTGGTCAAGTACGCGTTGAGTCGCTCTGCGCATGTCGTACAGCAGCGTGTCGCTGGTGATGGTATCTACTCGCTGACCAGTGGAAGCGCAGTCTCTATGAATGTCCCAGAAATCATTTTGACTGCCGACAAGCGACAGCTTATTAAAGTCATGGTGTCACTTGACCATTTCCGGCCCTTATATGAGGATTTAAAAAGGCAAGGATTCGATTTGACATGGCTTAGCGCCTATAAGATCGCGGATGGTGTGTATTTCAACACGATTTTCTCTCAAGGTGGAGGGAATTCCGCTTCAACTGTCTACATAGGATTAACAGCTAACTCGTGTCGTGAACTGCTGAGTAGTCTTATAAACCGTCGACCCTTTCACGTCGAGACTTACGTTAACAGCTATGAACTTCTTTATGCGGTACTTTTGACTGGAAACAGTGGCGTACAGTGGGATGTAAATTATGATCTCACTGTCGCCCAGCATAGAAAAAACATGCCGGTCATGTTTAAAAGTGGCTATAACCTTACAGTGCAATGCTTGACTGAATTCAAAGGTCGATTGCATGTTACGGCTCTTTACGAAAGTGTCCCTGATGGTGAATGTGTGGCTGAGTTCGACCTCAAACCGGATTATTACCAGTTTGAATTTAACAGGCAAGCAAAGCACACTGGGACGTTATCATATATCAGGGCCTATCATGTGAAAGGTCAACCTCGGTTTAGTGCTATCTGGACCAACAGAAACGCGGAACTTAGCGGAACGAGGCATAACGTGTCAAAATACGGTTTTATGTATGAACTAGAAGAGGCAGCTAGAAATAACTTTTATGCGCAGTGCATCAGTTGTTATGAAAATGAAGGTGTTCTTAATTTTGTTGCATCGTGGAGAAAGTAAAGCTCAAACAAATAAAATATCTGTACTCCCTTTTTTGTTATTTTCTTTCTTTCTTTCCTTGGTCTTAAGATTTGACACACAATCTCTAACGCAGGGTGTCCAGTTCCTATTTTTTCCTATTTTTTCCTATTTTTTGAGCCTATTCCTATTTTCTCCTACTTTTAAACTAAAACCTCCTATTTTTCCTATTTTTTAGTGGGTGAACTCAAACTTTGTAATAACATTGAAAATGGAATTATAGTTGTATGTTTTTCAGAGTGAGATTATCATACAGCAAGTAGCATGTTGACTTTGATGTTCTAATATTAGGAAAAGTAACAGTCACAGTTATATGTTATGCCGCGTAGTAGTGCTACGCAGCATAACATATATATGTACCATTACTTTCTCTTCGCCGCGATTCACCACCTTAATCGTCCCCGACTTTCTCTGTCCGACCTCGTAGCTTAGTCGGCAGAGCAACGGTAGATCTAATCCGGAGGTCGTGGGTTTGATTCCCACCGAGGTCATAAGAATTTTTTCTTTGCCTCGTGTGGTTCCCTGATACCCTTTACTAGGGCTAACGCCCAGTGGGTTTTTCATGGGTTTCTATTAGCACTTGAATTTACACTTCAGAGTTAATTCTCTGTTCCACCACTTTAACAGTCACAGTTGTTCTTTCTATGACTTCTATTACCTATTAGAGGTAACCATTGTTCAAGATGAGTGGTGAGTTTATGCTGTCGATGAAGATGTTGAGCAGTTACACAAAGAGAAACGCATTGACCATTTTTGGCAATAAGTATTCAATCTCAAATCTCTTAATGGGACCGAGCCTCGATATGTCGCTCTTCCAAAAGTAGTAAAATCAGGTCTTATTCTTGCGCAAACAAATGCTGAGTCAGAACGAAGTCTGTCAGTGAATGCCCGAATTGTGACACAAGAAAGGACACTTCTTGGAGAGAGGACCATTGTTGGCCTTAGATCTGTGAAAGATGCTGTGAAATTTTATGATCCAGAAAACCTTAGACCTGAAAAAATTGCCATGACAGATGGTCTTCTAACTGCTATACGATCTGCTCACATGCATCATAGACAGCAGCTGGATGAAGAAGAAGCCGAGAAGAAGAGAAAGGAGGTGGAAGAGAAATTGAAAGCTGAAGAGGAAGAACGAAGGAAAAGAGACCAGGAGAAGCTAAGAAAAGAGACAAGATCGTTGAGAGATAAAGGAGAGAGGCTAGACAAGAAGGAGCAGGAGGCAATGGATGAAATGCAAACGGCTGATGAGCTACTGTCAGAGGGCACAAGTAAGTTGCAGGCTGCGCTTTCTTCAGGTTCCAAGGTTGATTCACAAGGCGCAAAAGTTGCTTGTCTCATGATTGAAACGGCCAAATCGAATCAGGCAAAGGCAAAGAGGAAGCTTGAAGCAGTAGGGGAGAAGCAAAAGGAGGTTAACACAAACAATCAGAAGTTGCTGGAAAAAGCTCTACCAGCAGATGTTTCTGCTGTACCATCAAAGAAAAGAAGGTCAAAGTAAATGTGAACTATCATATTTTTACACCTCTCAGCAGGTGCTCTGCCAGCTCAGTAAAGAATAAATTTTGTTGTGTTAGCAATCATCTGCTGGATTAATGTTGAAGTTATGAACATAATGAAAAGCCAACTTTGTTTCTGAACCCAAGTGAAGGTGAAATAGTTCAGTTGTTACTCAGAAACTAGGGAAATCAAAGTAACTAAAGTTATGTTGTACAGCGGATTCGTTGATAGATTTATCTCAGTGAGAGATATCAAGAAGAATAAAAATTCAAAAGCAAAAGCTTGCTTTGTCCTATTTATGTTCACTGCTGTTGATGGACTAAAGTGGTGAATTGTGATGGCTGATGGGGTGCGGGGAGCCTGTCTTTGTTGATGAAAGTACTATTGATTTTCTTATTTTTCTCCTATTTTTTGATACAAAGTTTCCTATTTTTCCTATTTTCTCAATCCTGAAATTCCTATTTTCCTATTTTTTTGAGCGACCATGCTGCTGGACACCCTGCTAACGCAATAACTTTTTTTTTTCGATTTTCTGTTGTTCTGTCCTCCAGGGTAAAAACCACAGTATATACGCAGGTTATATTTTAATCATAATTGTTATTATTACAGTCATGAGTATCATAGTTATTCTTAATGTCATTATCATTGTCACTTTTTGCTATTTGTACAATTTAGATCACTTGGTATAGTTTTGTTTTGTATTAACCCATTTGGTTTTCTACTGTGAGGAGTCTGTGAGCCTTGCGTTAGATCTACGATTATCAACCCGTCCATAGAACGTAAGATCTAAGAGTTATCATGTTCGCTGTCACTAAACACAAAGTCTACAGGTGGGACGGGTGTGGCTGGGCCCCTGATGTACCGATGCGTGTTGCGAGATTTGTCCTGGTACAACCATGACTGGTCTGTAAACAAGTTTAAGTTAGGACAGGTGTGAATATTTATCAAGCCCTCTCTTTTTTCGCGCATTTCTGGAGCGATGTTCACGTGAGCCCCCGACTTAAAATGCCCAAATTCTTGGGGGACGCCGTCACTCCTTTTAACCCTCAGTGTTGAGGGAGGTATTGCGGGGAGTGATTTCTCTACAAAAGCTTGAACCTTCGCTTTTGTGGCGTCGGATTCCGATCTCGCGCGGCTGTGAAGCTGCTCAACATTCGACAAGTTTCGGCTTCCCACATCACCGGGTTCGGACCGCGCTCGTAATCGCTCGATAGTTATGCTGATGGATTCGGAGTCGCTCCCTTCGCTCCTCGGCTGAGATGGAAAGTACAATTGGTTCAATTCTCCTCTCACTTGTTGACTGTGAACCGAATATGCTAATGACGATGACGTGACAGGTAGCGCGCGTGGTGATTCGGCGTCCAATGAAATGTCACTTTTGCCAGCATTTGGTTCTAAGAAATGTCCAGTTGATAATGAATCCAGAGTTAGATTTCGATTATCCGTTACAGAGCTAAGGTTGAACATATTTGATCTCGTGCTTACTTCGGGCATTATTTGATCCGAGTCAGTCGTCCAGTTGACCATCTCGTGACTTTTCGAGTGATGCTTCAGTGATTTTTCTGTCAAAACAGGAAATGTACTTGCACCCGGGGTAGTGGATTCAGTGCTTTGTTTGCGATATGGCACCTCAAATTTTCCTCCGCTCACTTTCTTGTAATTGTTTCTTCTTTTAAGATTCGTTTCATAAATTTGGTGTTTCAAACGGTCAAGTTTCTCCCTCTGCCCTGTAGACAGGACAGAGCCTTCAAACACATTGCTATCTGAAAGGCTTCTTCTCCTCGTGAACTCGCCGTATACCGACGGGTCAGGAAGTTGTAATCTCTCTGAACTACATTCATGTTTAATAAACCGTAGCTTCTCATGAAGGCCATATTCTCCATGCGTAGAAAGCGTACGATGATCGCTCTGTAGACGGACTCCCTTGGGTTCTCTTCGATTTGTTAGACCAGAAGTTGACAGTTGAAATTTCTCACCATGGTTTACTTTTGACTTGGTTGGGAAAGAGTTTGACTCCGACTTGCTTTCCTTGTAAAGGTCGTTGCGTTTGGTTGTGGTTACAGACACAACTTTGTCGTTCTGCCATGCAATGTCAAAAGAAACTTGGCGAAAGTCCGGGATGGGTTTCGAGTTACATATGCTACCGTTATACTGCCTTCCGACATCCACGAATTCACCAGTGCTTTTCCTTCGTGAAGGTGCAAATGTGGTTAACGTCGCTTTTATAGGTAATAAACGTACTTCACTTTTCCGTCGACTTTCGTCTTTACAATGCTCATCGACTTCTAGGCCATGAAACGCGAATGGCTCATTTGCCAACTTCACGCTCTCTTCCACATTAAATCCTTTATCCCTATGCGCATTTCGTGGACGTGACCCACGTTCGGCCTTGCCGTCGTCGGCTGCTCGTTTACCACTATCCATAATCTTCAAAATCGTTCGATAGCGGCGCTTATTTCAGCATTTGCTAAACAACGGGACCGGGTCTTTTGCGATAACAGATAGGCTAATCGGATTTTCGTCCATGGCGACTTAAAAACGGAGCGTAATTCTTGTCGTTTCCAGCTGATTACTGAATCCTGTCATAACGCATGAAAGTGTTAAATTGTTGATTACTGTTTCGCATATTGACCTCCTTTTACGGCAGTAATCTTTGCAATCACTTTCCTCTGGCTTTGTTGTCACGCATGGAAGAGAACAATCACTCCACGCCAAGGGTCACGGCCTTCGGTTTTACGTATGATTACGAATGTTTTGAGACAGCTCCTTATGTGCCTAGATGGAAAATGAGACAGGGTCACTTTACTCATGAGATATGTTTACTTACAACCCGAGTAATAAGGGGAGTATTTACAGGGCTGATTCCACCACAGGAGCGTAATATTCCCGCTGATTACTGATTCCTGTCCTGAACGCATGAAAGTGTGAAATTATTGATTACTGTTTCGCATATTGACCTCTTTTACGGCAGTAATCATTGCAATCACTTTCCTCTGGCTTTGTTGTCATGCATGGAAGAGAACAATCACTCCACGCCAAGGGTCACGGCCTTCGTAATAGACTGCATGTCATCCTTTGTTCGGTTTTACGTATGATTACGAATGTTTTGAGACAGCTCCTTATGTGCTTAGATGAAAAATGAGACAGGGTCACTTTACTCATGAGAAATGTTTACTCACGCTAGCCTGCGAATGCAGCCACCTCTCAACGCTCCCGGCCCCCGAGGGGCGGGAGCGATGAGAGGCGGCTGTATTTGCAGGCTACTCACAGCCCGATGAATATGCATATGGGGAGTATTTACAGGGCTGGTTCCACCACAGGCAGCCCAATAATACTATATGAAACCTGGGGTTATTTCCGGATTGAAAACTGCAGAAATTTGGTTGCATATACCTAGAGGAAGTCAAAATAAAATAGCAGTTATCTTAAGCCAGTATGGTTTCCTCAGTTGCTATGTGCACTAAACAGCCAAATTCCTGGCATTTGCACGTGAAAATTGGCTTTGCAGCTGTTTTTCATTGTCCCTTGATGTCGGGGAGGTTCTGGCTTGGTTGGCACAAACTAGCTATTACAAGTCTAAAACAGCTCGATGATGAATTGCAACAGGAATGTAATTTTCTACTCATCTTCCGCATGTTTGCACTGGGCGCTTTGAATTTTTATGCCGTGACGTTTGAATACGCGATGTCGTACACTGTACAGTTTGTATTGTTTTAAAACTCCGTATTCAATAATGTCGGTAAAGATCCTCTTAATCTTTACTTTTGAAAGCGTTCGAATTTTGCTAAACGGTTAAACGGATGTAGGATGCATATCGAAAGGAGTTTTCCCCTGAATGAGGCCGGTAGCGGGGTCACCATCATCTTCGTCATGAATGAGTATTTCCACTCGGACTGTCACTGGAGCAGTAATTTCCAGGATGACTTACATTGCGTACCACAAGCCCTGGCGCGGTTACATGTTCCTCAAAATGGCGATCCTGCGCCTTGCAAAGAGCAGAATGGTGTTTCTTCCTGCACGCTCCCTCGTAAATAGTTTCCAAAAATCCTCCTTTGACTTCGTAAATCAACAATCTACGAGCGTTTTGAGGCCATCATGTTGCACCCGCTTTCTTTTCAGGAGAAATATTTGGTCTAGTTCCAGGCAAGATGAGTTGACGAAAGCCTTGTCAGACGCCGAGAAGATAGTCGGTTATCCTACATCATTCTTAAATTTACGTTATCTCTTGAATGACGAGATCTCGAACGTCGCAATGTACATGAAAAGGTTCGCCATGAGCAAGCATCCGCTGCTACGGACAGCTCGTGGTTTTATTTCTGATGAAAACCACACCATGCAGACGCGGGGTCTCTTGGTTTTGCTCATATCCAAGGCTTCGCGGCCATGTTTGAAGAATGACTGGATCACAGATCAAGAGTTGGTAGCTGATATTTATTCGAGCCAGAGACAGTTGGCTGACATCACGGAAACCATACACACAGGTACTCAGGTTAAATGCATTCTATGTTACTTGTAGGCTCTGCCTCCTTCTGCATGGGTGCAAGCCTGTACTGTAGCTTCATGTACAGGCTGTAAGGTGGGAGTTAAAAAAATTCCACTCAAAAATTGAAACCAAACCAAGTACTTTATTCTCTCTTGAACTGCTGTTTCGAAGTTCCTTTGGGATCACCTAGCAACCTAATATTTTAAACCTGAGAGTTACACTGACTAAGTGTCTCATCGACAGGATTGTTCACCCAAAGTTTAGTTATGGACAAGTTGAACTAAATTCTAACTATTAAGTACTGTCAGATGGCCATAAAGATCACTTTTGAATTTGTTGTGAATTTCTTCTTTGCTAGCCTGCGGTGCAGCCGGACTTGTTACTCAAGACCTTGGTGAAAACTGAGATATAGTCCGTCTGGGCAATGGCTCCCAAAAGCGTGTTCTGACATCCCGCAGGTTTGCAGGGATTTCTGTATCCATTTCTGATTGGCTAGACTTGTTACGTGCTTTATGATGGGACATCTGCTGATGCGACAGATCATGCAAATCTTTTCAAGTGTATTAAAGTCAAACCTCCACTAACAGACACCTCCTGTTAGCAGACACCAAACTGCTGTCCCAGTGATTTCTCCTCTCAAACACTACAATGTACATTTTAAACCTCTCTTAAGAGGACACCTCTCGTAAGCGGACGTGGACACACATTTGGGGTCTGCATGGTCTAAAATAACCTCATGTAGTTAATTGTAGGGTTCCACTGTACAGTATGCTAAGGGTCCAACATGGAACACTGTCTTGACATTGCCTTATAACATACATGTATACACTGCTCTGTTTTGTTTTAGCGAGTTTGGTGCATACAGGCATAGTTAACATGTCCAGCATCTCAACGATGAGCAAGTCTCACCAGGATGACATTGAATTTGGAAACAAGATGGCTGTTTTAAGTGGCGACTTTCTTCTAGCCAATGCTTGTACGGGGCTAGCAGAGCTCAAAGACACTGAAGTCGTTTCCATGATTTCAAAGGTGATTGGACATTTGATGGAAGGAGAATTCTTGAAGATTGCATTTAATGCAGATAACTTGAACATAGATTTTTGGAATGAGTTGGTTTTCAAATGTAAAGGAAGCTTAATGGCAAACAGCTGTAAAGCAGCACTGAAGATTGTTTCACATTCAACAGAGGTAAGAATTTTTAACTTATTTTGGATTTATAATAATTATGTTTGAAGAATTAATTGCACTACAGTAATTTTTATTGGTTGTGTCATAGGTCACACATGTGTATTATGGAATTATAATGCATGCATGTTTTATGCATGTTTTAATTAATGTATTTAATAATTTAATTGATTTATGTATTTTCTTTCTTGAAGATATTAGCTCAATAGAGCTACTCTGATAATTCAAGTTGAAATAAAGTGTATGTATGTATGTATGTATGGTGCAGGCTAAGTGAAAAGTATGTGTACACAAATCTTGGGAAATGTTATAAAGGAAACAGAGTAAAAACAGTAAAAATATGCTATTCAATCCAAAATTTAATATTATTTTGAGGAGGCGTGGTGGTTGAGTGGTTTATGGTGCTAGATTTCAATGCAGTGACCCGGGTTCAAATCCTGCTCTGGCCACTAGCTGAAGCTAGTGTTCTGGGTTGTGCCTCAGCAGTTCAACTCCTCAGTCATCCTCGTGAATAGCCAATGCTGGCCAGTTGCGGTTCTTAACATGTTATGTTTATTTAAATTACATGTACAGTGTTTGTTTCATTTACATGTATTTGCTTGGCAAATAAAGCCAACTGGGTTTGTCTCTGGCCAGTTCAGTAGGGTTCTTAACATGTTATGTTTATTTAAATTTCATGTATTTGTTTCATTTACATGTGCAGTTGTATTTGCTTGGCTCTACTAGCCTTTGTGCTAAACATACTGCCCTAATAATAATTGTCTTTATTATGCTTTTATCAGTGTACATTTGTTCTTTGTTTGATTATTACAATCTAGTAAATTTAATTGGCAAGCTAGGAAGCTAAACGAACCAGTTGGTTCTCTGGTTAATTAGCTCCCTGCTGAGGGTATTTATAAGCAAATGGAAGAACTCACTGATACATTGTTTAATAATAAGGATGATGATGGTAATGATGATGTTAGTAATATAATTTATTATGTAAGTGTTAGTGATGATGTCCATTAGTTCAACAGCACATTACATAAGAAAGAACAATTCTATTATAGATACAATTTATACAGGAAACCAAAAGTGGGGTTTTAAGGAGCTCTGATTTTGCTGATCAGTTCAATACCATAAACTTTTTTCTTTGACTCTAGTTTTGGTGCCGGTCCTTTGACCCCTGTTCCTCACACATTCCCTTTACTTCTTCAATAACATCATGATCCTTGTACCCCAAATCCTCTATTACATGTAAACCCCTGCAGTCTTATTTACAGTGTATTTTGAGGGGTACTTATTAGAGAAAGGAGGCGCTACTGTAATTTGTGAATCACAGTACTGCCAGCAAACAAAGAGGAGTGTTGATTCTGCAAAATGAACCAGAAGGCAAAATGGAAACGTTGGAGTACATGAAGTTGGGAGATTATGCAGCCAAACTTCAGAAAATCAAAATTGCATGTTCCAAATGTCCAATGTGAGAGTAAATTGAACTTTGATCACTGCACATGAATTGGTACATTTATGATTAATCAGTACAGTTTGGTCTGTTCTGTAATTATTGCAAAAGGCAAAGTCAGGAGGAAGGGAGGATGGGAGAAATTTACTTTCTCCCTTTGTATATATATATATATATATATATATTACACAAGGGGGTATAGCTTAATACAGGATTGACATGATGCTTTCGTATAGTGAAGTAATTAAATTCCAAAGAGTAATTAACAGTAAAGTTTTGATGTTGGTTACGCCATCTTTATAAAATACTACGCGCGTTCTGATTGGTAAAAAATCTACATTGTACCGTACTGGTAAACTCATACTTTCTCGTGAAACTCCTTGTTAGCATTTGAAATTATTTCATAAAAGCAATGTACCGCATTTTCTTTAGATTGCGAGCAGTCTCTCGTTTGCTCTAAAATCTGTGGAACGAGAACGAACGCGATATGCGAGTGGCGAATCCGCAAGCCGGTAGTTTCGTGGGCGCTATTTACGACTGGCGCCCACGAAACTACTGGCTCGCGGATTCGCCGCTCGTATACATATAGGTATGTAGTTTAAGTGTGGTTATTAAAGTGTACCCTCGTATTTCGCGTTCGTTCCACAGATTTTAGAGCAAAAGAGAGACTACTTGCAGTCTACATTTTCTTCGTCTCGTGATTGACAGGCTTTCCCCGTGCTCTCCCAAAATCCCGCGTGAGTATATTACACCGGGAAACCCGTAGAAAGTGTAGCCTTTTGCTTAAATAAGGTACACTGTAAGAGTTTAACTTTTGAACTACAATGCAAATCTGATCAACACAAAAATAAAGTAAAACATTCGGATGTAAGCCAAAACTGATTTTATGACAGTATGTGAAAGCATGTCCATTTTATTTCCTCATATTTCTTTCACAGAGGATCTCGTCTATAAGCCGAAGCTCTTTCTATGGCTCAGATTTGACTTCGAGTTTGCGTGAAACTCGCTTGACTTATAATCCGTTATGCCGAACTGTACATGATGTACCACAGGCAATCCAAACTCACGTTGATGGTTGAGAACCATAACACCAGGTCGATTTGTTGTACTTCAGATTAAAATTCAGTAAATATACAAAATGTACTTACTTTTGCCATTGCCTGTCTTACGTCTTGTGTTAGAGGTTTAGGCGATTTTTTTAATCCTGTTGTTTCCTTCCAAAGACAGGAAGAACAGGATCGAAAAATCATCCAAAACACCTCTATGAGACGTACAGTAAGACAGATACAGTGCTAACAAATCCCATATAACGCCTCGTAACTGTCAACGGTCAACCTGAGTTTGGGCTGCCTTTGGATTTACTAAGGTCGTATAATTTGTCTCAGTCTTGCATCATGTGGCAACCAATTTCTGCTTTCAGCTTCAGGACATGGCTTTTCAGTTTGGTAAAAACCTCGCCTTTGCCCACCATCTAAAAGAAGATTTACTGACTCTACAAGAACAAAAATCCTCTGCTGTGCTGTACAGTGCTCCTGTGATTCTCTCTGCTGGAAAAACTGAAGTGAAAAGACTTATAAATCAAATCTTTTCTGAGAAAGACACGGAAGAACTAAATCGACTCCATCAGGAACTGACAAATGAGGTTGTCAAACGAGAAGTAGTTTCAGAGACCAAGGGATTGTGTTTGTCATATGCCAACAGAGCTCTGGAGGCGTTGAAGCTATTTCCAAACTCTGAAGCGAAGCAAGCCTTAGTGAATATTGCAAACTCGTGTACTGTTCAGGTGTAGAGACATAAGAAACAAGGGCACTAGTAACAAAGTTAAAGAAGCTGACATTTGTGTAGGAACATTTCACCACTGTAAATCAACCAATACAATACATCTTGGGTAACATGACAGCTGAAAAGAGAGAGGAGGAGAGCTAGCGACTACACATCGTAACGTACAGATGAAATTTGCGACTTAAAATAGCCAAAAACCCCTAAAACCGCAGAACGAAGGAAAATTGCCCCCCCCCCCCCCCCAAAAAAAAATGGATAGATAATAGTTTCATGCTGATGTTGGAAGATAAATTGTTGTCCTCGAGATTCCAAGTGCTTATTCTCATACTAAGCAGTTGGAATGTGCTTATGGTGAGGATATGTCCAAAGTCGAATAAAGTGACACAATATTCTAGTCGTGTGGATGGATGGAGCTACGCTATTGCTGGTAACATGAAAAACAGGAATACATTAATTGAATGAGAAGAGTTCTTTGATACCGTTTGGATTAAGGGTGCGCCACGGTATTAACGAACGCTTTTCGTGAAATTAATGTATTCCTGTTTTTACGTTACCGTGTTTCCCATTAAGGAGTGGCAAAAAAAAAAAAAAAATATATATATATATATATATTGAAAGCAAAAATGTTAGCACGTTCACCTAATCGTTCGGAAATCAGTCGATGTGAACACAATCAGCTCAAATGGTCAGCCAAACAAATTCAAAAACACCATTTTTATTGTCCTTTAGCATCTTCCCTTGAAATCCATTTCAAGTCCGCTAATCGGTTCCAACATTTGAGCAGACTTATAAGGTTTTGTTTTGGAAATCAAAGCAGTTCAAACGCAAAACGATCTTTCATCGCCTTAAGATCTCCATATCCTCCCTTTTTACCACCGATTAATCTTTAGGTTTACATCTTTCCATTTTAAGCTCCGCAGAACGTCATCCCAATACTGCGAGGAGAAAAATGTGTCTTTGAAATTTGGGACCGATGCGCGTATGACGCACCATTTTGTTCTTACACAATCTCATGCGGTCCGCCTAACAACTCCGTTTCCCTTAGGCAGGCAAATCATCTAGGCAGGTTATTCAAAACATCCGCCTTCGTTTCCAGGAATTATACGATGGCTTCTGTTTGGTGAGCATTTAAATAACAACAAAATTTTTGAGACACAGTCTGAAAGTTAGCATTGAAGTCCGCCAAACACGCGAAACAAACTTGAGGTCAAAGTCCTCGTGAACAGAAGTCGCTGTTCGTTGGGGAGGAAAGATGGCATGACGATCCAAAAGAATGTCAGCGCGGAAAGTATTTAAGATGATTATTCTTTGTGATTTGTAATTCGTTTTACTTGGGTAACAGGGCTTTTTAGGCAATTTTCAACTGGTTGTAGGCCATTGTAGAGAGCTTGAAATGGTTGTTCTACCGTTTAGTGTTTGGTCGGTTGTTGATCATTTGAGGCCATTTTAGATCATTTACAGTGGATCATTTCAGATCATTTTAGCCCAGA
>OX419338.1:13298071-13325571 GCA_948470475.1 Galaxea fascicularis | reverse complement strand
TCTCATCGATTTAGTCTTGAAACACTTAACAGAATTAACATCTGTTGAAAAAGTGGAAGAAATTCTTCCTTATATAGCCGTGAGATTGCTGGAAAGATTTTTGATATTATCCAGCAGCATATAGCATAGCATGAAAATGCTAAAATTATAGTTTCTCAATATTATGATTGTGAGTAAAAGGTTTTATGATGTAGCCAAAACTTGATAAAGGGGCAAGGTTACATAAATTGAGGGGCTGGGGGCATAACCGAAAATGTAGTGAAAATGATAATAATCAACAGAAGCAAACAAATTTATATGAAATATTGTCAGTGACAGCCCCAACTATTCATGTTAATGTTAAAACACTTAAAATATTTTACTTAAGGCTAAGGAGTGTAGTAATATTAGCTTGGTCCTATATACTGTTCTGGCCTGGAAACACTGAACACCCCTGACCTAAACTAATCCATCTCATCTAAAATGCCCTCTTCTTCCGCATCATCACTTCCATAGTCATCACAGCTAGACTGGTTAGCCATATGTAATTGACCTTCAGTCATCTCACCGCCATTTGTACCACCGCATTTTATACCCTTTTTTTTTTCCACATTTTTATTTCCATTGGTAACTTACAAAATACAACGTCATTATGTGTGTCAATAACGTGATTAGTTGATAAGAAGAATAATTTAATCTTTGATATAACAAATCATAATTACTTATCAATAAATAATTTCCATCTGGCCTGAAATTTCCTTTGCGTATTGTTTTTTACGGCTATGTACTTTTCAGTTTTATATTTCATATTAATCACTTCTTTGAAGGCTGCTATGTCTGGGGTGAGACTACGTTTACGACTCATCCAGATATGCCATTTTGCAACAATTAAAAAGTAATTTAGTAAGTCACTTACTTCGTCTAACCTACCAAAACATCCTGCAAGGAAAAGTCAACATGTCTACCAGAAAGTTATCCAAATTACATTAAAGCAGGCATCCTACTTACTAACCACTTGCAATTTAATAAGAATAATATAGAATCATATAACAGTGCTAAAAGTAAAGGTTTGAAGCATACAAATTTTTTAGTCTGGTCAGGAGTTCGTGTTGCTGTTCCTGCCCACCTGAAGAATTTGGATGTGACTGAAAGTGAACTAGAATGCCCTTTGGAATTTCATTGTAGGGGGAAAAAATTTAATCCTACTGTATGTAAAAATAAACACTTCTATGAATTGCTTGTTTCGGGTAAGGCAAGAGTTTCAAGGGGCTTTGCTAAACTGAAAGAGGACTTTGGTTTAGCAGATTCAGCATTTTATACCCTTAACAAATGGGTGTTTGGCAAACACAACATAAAGTGTAATAAATTGTTAAGATTTAATTCATTAGCATTTTAGCAAAATAAACACAACAAGCAAGAATGAGGTATTGCATGACCTTTATCAATTTTTTCCATAAATATTATAATATTACTTCAATAAAAAAAAAAAGAACAGATTGTACAATGACTGGCAGATTACACAAATTAGATGCATCAGTTCTAAGACCTAACCTCACTATTACGAAGACCAGCCTTTGCTAGAATTACTACACTCTGACTCTGTTGAACAATAGGAGAATTCTGCGGCCGACTCGGTTGAGTTCTTTTCTTTGGGATAAATAGGAGTAAACATCTGCAAACTCCCCCGGACAGCAGGAGCAGATGATCCATGTTGGTTCACATCATTCTGTTTACCGCGTTTGGCCACACGTGACTCCAACACCGATGGACTTTCAATTGCTTTTTTACCCCGCTTAAATCTCAAAGAGGCCTCTTGCTTTTCCCGCGACTTCAGACACAGACTCCTAAAATTCCGAAAATTGGTGCACACGGCCATAACAATTTCTGCAAATTTTCCTGGGAAATCCATTGCCATCAAAGGTATTAAGCCCCGTGATTTCTTCCAAATGGTTTAAAGTGCTACTGAAACGAATATTCAAAGTGGCTTTTTATTATTTAAAATATTTTTTCAATCTTAGAAGAACACTACTTGAAAATAAAAATGCTCTTTTACCCTCAAGAAGTTGCTGTTATCGAGGCGTAAAGTAGGGTGGAAAAGTGGGACAAAATCAGAAATATAGAGCCTGCGAACTTCTCAGCGGATGACCACACTCATGACGTCACAAGGTTGACAACACTGGGGAAAGTGACTGAGGATCACCGCGTCTCTGTCGAGATTACTGTAAATTACTGGAAAATGTCTAGTTCCGAAGATTCAGATTCTAACATAAGCTCCAAGAGTGTTTCTGGAGAAATAGAGAGCGAAAACGAGGAAGATTTTGGAGTAGTTGGCGGTCTCGTAGAGCCATATCGGTTCGAGACGGTTGTCCCAGAGGGCTATGAAGAACCAGACGAAGAAGAAGACGATGACGGCCTAACTCAATATCAGAAATATCAGAAGAGAAAACAAACTTCGTAGACACTACCATCTTTAAAGGCGAGAGATTCTACAAAGATTCAATCTTTGACATCCGCACGCACTTTAAACCGACTGAGACATTTCAATGCACGCATTTCTCCTCCTGTCACGCTCCAGGCGTGAAAAAAGGATTTATCAAAGGCGAAGCCCTTAGGCTTCTTAGAACCAACTCTTCAAAGGCAACATTTGAAGAAAACGTTAAAAATTTCAGATCACACTTGCGTGTCCGAGGCTATCCAGATAATCTGGTAAACAAAGTCCTCGCAGAAGTCAAATTTACAGATAGAAAGTCGGCACTTCAATAAAAACCGCAAAAAGTGCAAAACGGATTATTGCCTTTTGTCACAGTACAATCCATCAGTGCCTAACCTCAAAAATATTTTAATGAGCAAGTGGCATTTAATCGAAAACCAACCAATGCTGAGAGAAATATACAGAGAACCACCTCTCATCTCCTACAGGAGAGGAAAATCTCTAAAAGACATACTTGTGAGAGCTAAACTCTAAAGGTCAACTGAAGACCTATTACATCACTATCAGCGGGAGTCGTGTTTAGCCTGTCAAACCCCTTTAACCTCAACGCAAATGCTGCAATTGTTTGTAATAAAAGACCAACTTTAGGGGAACATTCTCTCGCCAGAACAATGTTTTTCAAAAGACTTTCAAGCGCAGGCGATGAAATGAAAGTGCGTGTGATTACTGAAAGGCCTTTTTTGCGGACCCGTAGTTTATGAGTACCTAAACAAGATATGAGACTTTCAAAAAATTTAAAGGTTATTTATTATCGTAAGCTGGATAATATTTTTAACTCGTCGAATATTTCGATATTTTCGTTGTTTTTCTAGCTTGAAATAGGGATGAAGCTAGTGAAGACGATGGGTAGTTGCGAGAACTGAAAACAAACAAATGACTGGATTTGACCTGCACTTACCGCTTTCGATCTCCTCCCATCTCGATCACTCGCTTCCCCTTTCTCTGGCACTTTATTCGCGCAATGAATCGTCGGAACTGATCCTTTTATTAAAATTCGTTTTTCCTTTGGCCCCTTGCTGCTTAATTCCCCCGAGGTATCGCCACTTTCTTCGCTTGCATCAGCAGGCATCAGACTGCTTAAACTTAAGCGTGTATAGCAACTCTCGTGGAAGTGCAAAGAGCATAGATGGCTGTAATCAGTGGGCTGAAAATCCGGCCTGTGAGTCCGTACAAATTTCACCCATTGAGCTCTTACTTTCTGGTTTTTGGGGAAAATATGCATAGAAACCCCGGCACTAAAAGATTTGTTAGTACAGCTAATTTGTCCCGGGGCACCGGCCGCACAAGTCTTACCTCCATGCTTCGCCATTGCAGTCATTTGACTGAAAACGTGAGAAAAGAAATTTCCCCGCGATCGGTGTGTCAACCGTGTGACGTCATATGCATATTTAATTAAGGATCGGCTTGTCGCACTTTCGGCAGCAATTTGGTCATGTTCGCGTTCGAAAAAAATACCGATAAGATGGTTTTTGCGGCGTCAGAACTTATTTAGCTGATCAAGTACATATTGAACTAAAAAATTATTGTTATTTTTCACCAGATTCTTTTTGGGTTCAGTAGCACTTTAAAAACCTTTCGTTTTGTGCCTTTTCTCCAAACAAGTCAATTGGATTGTTCTTAACCTCCAAATTGCAGCATCTACAAAGGTGATAATGACTTGACGCTGACGGGCGTCTTGTCTGCCATTTTGAGCTATTGAAACTACTGCTCATGCTCAGTTTTCAGCCAATCAAAAGTTGCGCTGAAATGGATTATCCCAGAGGTCGTCGTTTCACGCCCGCAAGGGACTAGGGGAACGCGACCTTTGGGAACGAGATTGAATCGTTCGCTCAAGTTGCGTGGAGAAGTTTACAGTGTGTAAAAGTGGTAAGTGGTAAGTTTAGTCTCTATCAGTTTTGAGTTGGAAGTAACGGGGTTAAAAACTATTGCTGTTAACATTTATCGATGCGTTAGGTAAGTGTGTATGACTTCTGATGCAAAAAAAAAAAAGCTGCAGTTTGGCGCTGTGATTACAACCAGCTCGCCTTGGACAAGAAATAACAACTGCGTGTTGTAAATAAATGTGAACTCGGGTTGTGTAATTTTACAAATAACTCTCGATCTGACTAAGCGTATATTTAACCCACCAAGTTGTGTAGCTTTGCGATGGCAAATGGCCATGATTTGTGGTCAGAAAATTAAGGCCCGATTCAGACACCGTACTTTTCATGAGTCGAACCTAATTCATAGAATTAAGTACATGAAAAGTGCGGCGTCTGAATCGGTTAAGAACGGCTATTTTAATATGGCACGGCTCAGGCGTTCTTTTCGCCTGGCTTGGCCGGGAATTTTGACTTTGGAACGGCATTCATTCAGCCGCCGAACTTTTGTGTCGAACTTAATGCAAAAATTATTAGTCAGTGGTTTTAAAAATCGCTGTGGCTATATGGCCGGTAACCGGCAGATGTGTTAAAAACAATAAATGGCCGGCAGTCCCAGATTTTTCTAAATATTGTCGAATCAAAGAATCTTGGCTAATCTAAACCATTGTATGTCGATTAGGAAAAGAGGAGCGATTCTGAAATGATTTTTAAATCTCAATTCAAGCGCTTGCTTTATGCTGGGCTTATTGGACGAACCGTATTTCGTGACACCTCGACTGCCGGCCAAGGTGTTAAAAACACTATATATGTTGTGCCACGTAGCACTATAAACACGTACAAGTGGTGGAACAGAGAATTAACTCTGAGGTGTAAATTAAAGTGCTAAGAGCAACCCACGAAAAACCCACTGGGCGTTAGCCCTAGTAAAGGGTATCAGGGAACCACACGAGGCAAAGAAAAAATTCTTACGACCTCGGTGGCAATCGAACCCACGACCTCCGGATTAGACCTACCCGGTTGCTCTGCCGACTAAGCCAGCTAAGGTCGTAGCGAAAAATTGCAAGATCGAAGAATTCCAGTCAATTTAAACTGTCAAAGATCAGCCATCTATGCAACCGGCTTTGTAGGATTTATCCATCATTTCTACAATTTTTATCGGACTGCCGGTCATTTAGTTTTTTTAACACCTTGGCCAGCAGTCGAAGTGTCACGAAATACGGTTCGTCCAATAAGCCCAGCATAAAGCAAGCGCTGGACTTGAGATTTAAAAATCATTTCAGGATCGCCCCTCTTTTCCTAATCGACATCCAATTGTTTGGATTAGCCAAGATTCTTTGATTCGACAATTTTTAGAAAAATCTGGGACTGCCGGCCATTTAGTGTTTTTAACACCTTGGCCGGTTACGGGCCATATAGCTGCATATAGCCACAGCGTTTAAAAATATATACCGGCTAATTATTTTTCCTGAAACTGTATTAGGAACGGCTGTGAAACGGCTGTGGAACGGCTAACTCATTAAGTTCGACGTCTGAATCAACAGGCATACTTTTGTTAATTTGGGTCGGTCCAAATTCGAATTTAGTTCGGCTCATGAAAAGTACGGCGTCTTAACCGGCCTAACTTACCGAGTTATGTAAACAAATAACACAAAACCAACGACAGCCATGAACAAAGCACGATGTCAGCTTTCAAATGCAAAACCCAACATACATTGCTATTTTAACTTACCAAACCTAGTAAGATTCGAACACACTCTCTAATCTACGATTACTACTGGTCTATACACAGATCGGTAGAAAAATAAGAATATTCAGCCTGGGCTGCAAAGACAATATTTATATTCTTATAAAGAGTGTATCGTGTCAGAAACAGTTCTGTGGTATTTCTTTCTTATTCTTACATAGCGAGGAGAGCAGGGAGAATTTCTTATTTTTGTTGGTTTCTTACGCCTCGATTCGTGGTAACGTTGGGGGAAGAAATGAGACAAAAATTCAGTAAACGTTAACATATTGGATTTTGGAAAACAATGAAACCTTTTTACTCCGCACAAAATTGCTTGAATACGTAACTTAAGACGATATGTGTTGACCTATTTCCTGTGCGTGAGTCTTAATCAAACAGTAACAGTGACAGGGCTTTCCCCGAACACATTAAAGGCCATTAAAAAACTCGGGGCCAGAATACCCAGAATCGAGGAAAAACAACAACAGAAATAACTGAGGAGTCGGCTGCTGCTGTAAAAAAAGGTAACCTGTCGATGAAATCGAATTCTTGTTCTACTGCTAGCGAGACGTATTGAAAGCTTATAGCAGACAAACGGAGCAGATGAGTGACCTTCCCCAACGAGATGAAATAGGAGATAAATTTCACATTGTTAGGCAATTGATCACAAGAACGAAAAAGAATGGATCTACATTCACTTTATTCTTTTCTCTTTTTTACATGGTATAGTGTTTTAATAAATCAATGCGGACTTGCTAGGAAACGTCAAGTAATTTAATGTGGGTGGTGAAATCGGCAAAGAATTAAAATCTGGATAAAAACAGTATTCTATTTCCCAACACTCACTACTCACGCTCATTGATATTTAGATGTGGGAAAATTGATCGAGCGCTTTCAGGCAGGTGTAACGCATAATCGCTCACTGGCACGAATTTTTAGCCAAGAAGGGCAGGATGGGTCGTTCCACCTTGCTCCTTGGCGTCGGATCAGAGACTGAGCAGAGAATGAATGTCCGCCAGCATTTATAAACACCCTCAGGGATTTAAAAACCCTTTGTGCATAGATACCAACGTGCAAAATGGATATTATTTGATGTTTAGACTTTGCGCTTCATCCTTGAGTGTTGTAAATAGGAAATTTTATTGATACGCTTTCCCGCTAGCAGGGTTCTCTCACTCGCCGAAGGAGACGTCTGCTAGCAGGGAACTATCGCCTGCCGGATACTCTCCCTTGATCGGGGCATATTGCTGCAACACGACGACACATTCACTGTATTTTTAAAAATAGATTCTGGGGGGAAGGGGGGGTAGGGGAAACATGGCCATGGCCGCCATGTGTTCGAGGAGAAGACACATATCACTGTGACAGCGCAATGCTAACTGGAAAACTCGTAAAACGAACAACGAGGAAAATGAACTCAGAGCCTGGTGACTCAAATGGAGCGTGAGACAGGCTCTTCGTGACCTTTGCAATAAACTCAGTTCAAATGGATCTGCTTGCAACTGAATCTTTGAACGACAATCCGCCTTGCCGTTTTAATCGCAAAGCGATCAAAATGAGTATAATTTCACAATTACTGCGGTGTGACTAAACCTCCAGCAGCTCACATGATTTTAATACACCATTAAAAAAATTAAAACTGCGACTGTTGTGATTGGTCGGTTGTCATGTGATCATGTAGACGCACTGAGTTGTATTAAAGAATGATGTAGACTCACAACAGCGACATTGAAGACACAGCTAGCCGCTAACGGGTTTATGTGTCCTTGCGTCAGGTGTCAGCTCATGGGTTCCAGTGATGGAATGTGACCAGGAAAAAGCCTCAAACACTTCATCGACGCAAGACACCAAACAACAAAATGAACGGTGTCGCCCGAAGTTGTGTCTTTGTGCCAGGAAGCCATGCTCGAGGCAGCCGGATGGTCCGTACGCATACTTCGTGTGCTTCTGTGGTTTCGTTTGCATGATACTTTCATTTGGTTGTTCGTTTGGTTACGGCATTCTGTTCCCACTACTCTTGGACGAATTCAGGGAGGGAAAAGGCAAGACAGGTGAGCTGATTGACACCATTTTCATTTGATTCAGTCCACTCAGTCAGTACATTTTGACAAAATGTTGATGCTGGACAAAGCCTCATAGACAAAGCCTCCTGGGGTGGAGAGAAAACTAGAAGCGGATGTCTAATAGTCTAATATTAGGGTCCTTATATTTTTTTAGTGGTTAAAAATTGAAAGCCCATATTTTGACCCAGTTAGGTGCCATCTACCGTTAAGCGTGAATGAAGAACTGCAGATGTGTAAAAATGCTTTCATAATTGAAGCATTGGATCACAACTTCATTGTCGCTACAAAAAGCCCTATATCTGCTATTTCTCTTTCGGAGGTCGACACAAATCATTAGTCACCCTTAAAGTTTGTAACAGGCTTCACCTGGAATTGTGGACAAGATTTCGCTAGGTCAATTTGCCGAATCCCTCCCCCTCCTCCCCTCCCAGGTATTTTACCCTTGCTACTGGCCTGTAGGGTAATTAAACTTGGCATTCCATCAACGAGACTGAACCAACAAAGAACTTGTCGAAATGGGTTTTAAATGGTATTTCTTGTTATTTTCTATTCTCTATTTTTTATTTTAGATGTCAAGAAAAAAGGTTAAAGAGGTTACTTTAAAACCAAATTTTACGCCATAGTAGTGTTCAAAATTCATGTCCATTTTTATGGAAAATTAAGTTTGGATGAAAAAAAATAAGTAACAAAAGAAGCTTAGCTCGAATATGAAATATGTTCTGTCTGACTCAGGTTAATGAATGTCTTTAAAATTGGCATTGACATTGATGGGCGGATAGATCGATGGATAGATAGCTTTATTAAAATCCATTGCAGCCTAAGGGCTGGATTACGGACTGTACAATACGCAGTAACTAGTATATAAATAAGAACAAAAGAACAGATATACAACGTCATAAAATCTAAAAATTAGGCGCGAACGTACAATAAGGCCTTTTTCTCCCTCTTTCATCAGCCTGGGTGGGTTCCCTGGCATACGCATGCAGTAGCCTGTTTGGACCACCAGTGGGTTATCTGTGCAAGCGATTCAATCATCGTACAGTTGGTTTCGGCGGTGGTGTCATTTCAACGCTGGCACTCCTCGCGACATCACAAGCACCTAATTTAACGCTGATGTTCTTCACATTTGGCCTGGCATTCGGCTTTGGTGTCTGCTGTCAATTTTTTGTTGTTTTAACAATAACGCCTAGATACTTCGTCAAGAGGCGCGCTCTGGCCACAGGGATTGTACTCATGGGACCTATCGGGAGTTTAATTGTTATGGCCCCCATCATTCAGGCCTTATTAAATATCACTACATGGAGGATTATTCTGATTACAATGGCGGGATTGGTATTTCCAACTTGCTTTCTCTCCTGCTCATTTGATTCTACCATGGGAGACCAAGAGTGTGATGTAGCCAATGAGCGCTCCGCGGACGAATCTCATTTCTGTTCAAGATTCGATTTTTCGTATTTGAGAAATAAGGAGTATGTCATATACCTTATTGCATGTGTCTCGAGTTTCTGTGCTATTACCGTTCCTCCTGTCCACATGGTGAGTATAGTAATATCAACCCATTTTCTTAGTTTTATTTTATGATATGGGGGCTTTCAATGTTAATTTAATGAACTACCAACATCATCACCTTACAGGCCAATTTCTAGATGGAATGTACTCTGATATGTTTTTTCCTTTGATTACTCGTCCCTCGCGAATTACCTCTCATACCGCTACGTTAATTGATAATAGTTTTGTGAATAATTTTTTCGAGCGTTCGAGAAGAGGCTTAATATTTACTGACATTTCAATCCACTCGGACGACACGTTAGTAACTCGATGATCCCGTTTTTATTAGAGACAAGAACCCGGATAACATTCCTTCATTTGTTGAAAAACTAGAAGGTGTTGATTAGTCTCTGCTAAAAGATTGTAACGGGCGAAATACTGCGTACAACCGCTTTCTTGAATTGTATAAAGAAATATATAATGACTGCTTCCCTCTCCAGAAGGTAACCCGTAAGCAAAGGCGCTTTAAAAAACCGTGGATAACAAAACTCTTCTTAAATCAATGAAAAGGAAGAACAATCTTTATAAAAAATATCTCCGTGTTCCATCAATGGAAAAAAAGTATTAGTAGTTTTCATATAAATGTCAAGTTAAGTAACTCTTTTCCAGCTTTTCTTCTCATATTGTATTCTTCCATTTGATATTGTAATTGTGTCCGTCGTCATATTCTTATATATATATTTTTTTGATTTCATCTCGTGAAACAATAACTGAGGAGACCTAATTAATATAAGCTACATAGTTTCCTTTAGGTCTCCTCGCCATTGTTAAATCTATTCCTGCAATAAATTTTGTTTATTGTTTTCGTTATATTTGTGGTGTGGCAAAATAAATAAACGGAAAGGGAACGCGAATCGTGAGCATCCCTCACTAGCACTGAGACCAGTCTCCCTGCTCGCATTATGTTCCAGTCGGCGCTTCTGAGTGAGCTTTCCTTGTTGGCATGCATACAAGGGTCTCAGATCAGGTGTAAAACCTTTCCTGAAAACAATGATAGGAAAAGTGGCGTTAAAGTTATTGGCGTAAACTGATTACAACGAGAACTCCTGAAGCGAAAGAATCAAAATAGATCGTTAAATTGCCTGTTTTCTTCTCTAGCCTTGCTACTTATGTTGTGAGCTTCGCATGCTTTTAACTACTGGTTGATCACCCCGAATGTAAATCTTTTTAACCTAGCTTGCATTCCCTCTCATTTTTCTAGTGTGGGAGCCCATAATGAAAATCTCTCTCTTCATACAGGCCCGTTACTGCCAAGAAAGGGGCATGGATGCCAACCGTGTGTCAATTATGTACCTTTACAACGGAGTGGCCTCGTTGATTCTCAGGATTCTGACGGGTTACATATGCGACAGTAACAAATTTCACCCCAAATTTATCATGCAGGCAGGCGTTTTCGTTGCTGGGGTCACCTGTGTGGTTATAACACTTACGCCCTCTTACACGCATTTGTTAGTGTGTTTCATTGTGTACGGCGCAGCAGACGGCGCTGTGGTATCTTCAATGAATATCGTGGCTCTGTCAACGCTTCCTCCTCATCAGAGATCACAAGGGTTTGGGTTTTGGCATTTTTGCATCGCATTTTCATTGACAGCCGGCCCCCCGTTTGGAGGTGAGTATCGTGTTTGTTGTCCCCTTTTTATTGAGGGTGGGGGAGGGGGGGGGGAGTAAGGGAAGGAAGAGAGAGCAAAGTTGTCGTAGTGGTGAGGGGGCTCGCCTTCCACCAATGTGTCTCGGGTGTCTCGGACGCGGCGTCATAACGGAGTGGGCTGAATCTGTTGGTTCTCTACTCTGCTCCGAGAGGTTTTTCTACGGGTACTGCGGTTTTCCCCTCTCTCCAAAAAAACAACATTTGATTTGATTTGAGAATTGTGAGGAATTTAGAATTTTAAAGATTTCGAATTGTAAAGCCTATTATTGTAAGGCAGGATAAGTGAGACAGGATGGATGGATTTCAATGCGGTGACCCGGGTTCAAATCCCGCTCTGACCACTAGCTGGTGTTGTTCTGGGTAAGTGCCTGGTTCAACTCCTCGGTCATCTTTGTAAATTGCCAACTGGTCTGCCTCCCACCAGTTGGGATTCTTATCATGTTACGTTTATTTGAATTATTTGTTTCATGCGTTTGCTCGGCTCCACTAGCCTTTGTGCTAAATAAACTGCCGAGGGTAAATAAAGGCCTTATTATTATTATTATTATTATTATTATTAAGGCGCAGTTAATCATATTCACACGCTAATCTGCGCCTAATAAGTGATAAATTATTATAATTATTATTGTTATTGGGAAGTACATTCTTTATTAACAGGGCGAAAAGGACGTGCTCCTGTATCAGTCTAATGGTTCAAGTAGAGTGTAAGCAGTCCCTTTCTCCACCTGCTGTGGCTCTGCATCACGTATTAGATCTAGCAAGCGGCTAGCAGCGAACACTCTTCCTTATCCCACCTTGTTTTCTTCTCTAATTTGCATGATGTTGCTGTCTGTTTGGGACTGCGGAAAAAGAACGACTGCTCGTAAGCTGGTTTGCGCGCACTGCAGGTGCGCTTTCTTAATCGGGAACAAAGACTCGAATTGAACCAGGGGTTAATGTATGATATTTTAAGATGTTTATTTCGTTTTCCTTCCTAACAAGCGATTTCTTCACAATTTTGAAGACGGTAAATACGGCCTTACTCGACGTCTGTTGTAATTTCTTGATTTCTACTCGATGTTTCAAGGTTTCGTAAGATAATTCTGCATGTTCTACACTCTACACTCATCAAATCGATCCGAAAACTCAGCTAGTTACACATGTTGTACTTGGTCACGTGATCATCTTCCCGCCACGCGTAATCATACAAATATGCGCATAAATTAATTTCTAACAGTTAATAACTCCTCACTGGTGGGAGGCGTAGATGCTAGCTACCTAGAAGGGAAGCCATTGTCACAAAGTCAGGGCTAACAGATTACATTCAGCGGGCGGGTCGGTGCGGCCGGTAGTTGCAACCCAGTGTGCGGAGGGCCTTACGCTTGACAGCCTTATGGCAATTCTTTTCCCATGTTCGTAATTAAAAACACTAGGTCCTCTCATTTCGTGTTGATACATTTACATTTTTTTGGTTTGGCCGATTGCATGTTTTTTGAGGACCTAGGTGGGGGACACATTTTATATATTCCTCCCTTTCTTTCATGTTGCACAATACTGTAAATGTAGTGCGCTCTTAAAACTCGCTGCATTCGTTTGATGCTAATACGCACGTTTCCTTTTTCTGCAGGGTTCCTCGCCGACTTATCTGGATCATATTCGTTGACGTTTTATGTGGCTGCGGTTTTTCACATACTGGCTTGTTGCATTATTTTCTTGTCATATTGTATTCAGCACCCCAAAGTCACTCGCGAGGACTTAAGGGATTTGATTCCATCTGAAAAGTTCCTAATTGTTGAAAAAGTCACAGTTTTGTGACGTCTTCCACTTGTTAAAAAGCCAGTGAACTTCTAGTAGCCTGCACGGTTCGAGCTAACTACCGAAGTCGATACTAATCGCGGGGTTGTTTAGTTGGTTGGTAACAACCGGGAAAATCGTGACTTTTCAAGATCTTTACTGCAAGAAAGTAGAGAGCTTAAGCAAAGACGACGGCGACGGCAACGAGAACGTCATTTCAAAATATAACTTCTCGTTTTCGTAACTTTTTCGTGATTATTCCAATTTGTTTAATATGAAAAATGCTGGCGAGCTGTCTAGGGTCTTAATTACTGTGAACGGCGTAAAAGCAAAGAAAAAGAAAGAAAAACTTGCCGTCATGCGCTCACGTTTTCGAGAAAATCGAAAATTTGGACATTTCACGTTGTTGTTTTGCAAAGGACGGTAATGAAATGTACTAAAATGCAAAACGCACGTGCAGAGTATTGTTTTTGCTCATTAAGCCTATTGTTTTATGGCGTTCTCGTTGCCACTGCCGTCCTCGTTAGTGTTAGTTATAGAAACAACTATTTAAGTCTTCCACTGATTAGGTGAGGTCTGAGGTTTGCAACACCCAGGCTTCTGAGTTTTTCGGGGGTCCGAGGGGTGAGTTTATGCAAGGTGGGGAGGCGGGGGGAGGCGATTTTTTAACCAACTAAGGCAGATTACAATTGCACCCCTCCCCGAAAGTGAGTGAATCCAAAAATCACCGAGCTGAAAGCCAGTGTGGTTTCTTTACATGCCTTTATATTTCAAATCCGTCCAAAGCCTCGAAGTGTTAGACGTCAAATACTGTCGAGAAATCCAGCAATCGAAGCCCGATGGACTTAACTGGATCATATTCCTTGACGTTATATGTCGCAGGGTTTTTTCACATACTGGCTTGTTACGTTATTTTCTTGTCGTATTGTTCTCCGTAACCCAAAGTCACTCGCGAGGACTTCAGTGATTTGATTCCATCTGAAAATTTCTTAAGTTTTGAATAAGTGACGTCTTCTACTTGTCTTCTACGTGGGGGAGCAGGGATGGCGTAGCGGTTAGAGCACTCGCCTCCCATCAATGTGGCCCCGGGTTCGATTCCTGATGATGCCATAAGAGCGCTGAGTTTCTGCTGGGTCTCGACCATGCTCCGAGGGTTTTTCTCCGGGTACTCCGGTTTTCCTCTTTCAGCAAAAACCAGCATACAGCTTATTCGAGCTGGCTGTAGGCTGTGCTCCAAGGACCGTATAGCGGATGTCAGAGGCGCCTTGTATATGCTTTCGGTTCGACCTTGCTGAGCTGCGTCCTTGCTGTACTTTGCGAGGCCGATTAGCTCGACAGTTTTTTAAAGGCCACTGAATTTCTGGCGGTCTGCAAATGCCACTTAACTGTTGGTTAAATTAACCAACAGTTAAGTGGCATTTCGAGCTAACTACCGAACTCGATACTAATCGGGTTGTTCGGTTCGTTCAGTGGTTGGTAAGAACCGGTAAAAACCTGAATTCAAGATCTTGTTACATTATATTCCTGTCGTATAGTATTTAGCGTTTTGAAGTCACTCGGTATTGCTGAATGAAGTCACGGTTGTGGTTTTACACAACATGAGGCAACCTAAAGTACTTTAATTCTACTTAAATGATAGAGCATCAATTCATGAAAGTCTCTACAAAAACTCTATTTCTTTCCCAAAATCTTGTCCATTGATATAATAATTATGATCACAATAATATTAATTCACAGTTTTTAATTGATATAGTTTATGTCAGTGTCAGATGGCCATGTTTCAAAGCCACAAGAGCTCAAAAATGCTGGACTGGAATAATAATAAAATAAAGTTAAAGTAATTACAGTATACTGCAAACACAAAGTAGCCAGTAAAGGTGTAGATAATAATGTTGCCTGTGGAGGGAGACATTGTGGTTTTCATCAATTTCTATTGTAGTTTTCCAGGTTAAGATGTCTGATTGTCATAACAAATTTTCCCCTATGGCTTTGCAGTTTTGGTCCAATCACTCTCAATGTCCCACTCATTATTATGTGATGATCAGTAACAGTAAATTGAGCATTACAGCATACATGTATAATGTAAAACACCAAAATGCTTTAACCTTAAGAGGATTTTTTTAGGATATGTAAAAACAATATTTAATTTAAATATCTACTCATCAAAAGAAAGACATAATATTTATGTCTTCACCGATGAGGTCCATTGTAACCCAGGTTGTAATGAGGTCCGTTGTAACCCAGGTTGTAATGAGGACAATTGTGACCCGGGTTGTAATGAGGTCCGTTGTAACCCAGGTTGTAATGAGGTCCGTTGTAACCCGGGTTGTAACGAGGACCATTGTAACCCGGGTTGTAATGAGGACCGTTGTAACCCAGGCTGTAATGAGGTCCGTTGTAACCCGGGTTGTAATAAGGACCATTGTAACCCGGGTTGTAATGAGGTCCGTTGTAACCCAGGTTGTAATGAGGTCTGTTGTAACCCAGGTTGTAATGAGGTCCGTTGTAACCCGGGTTGCAATGAGGACCATTGTAACCCGGGTTGTAATGAGGTCTTTTGTAACCCAGGTTGTAATGAGGTCCGTTGTAACCCAGGTTGTAATGAGGACCATTGTAACCCGGGTTGTAATGAGGTCTGTTGTAACCCAGGTTGTAATGAGGTCCGTTGTAACCCAGGTTGTAATGAGGTCCGTTGTAATGCTGGGTTGTAATAAGGTCTGTTGTAACCCAGGTTGTAATGAGGTCCGTTGTAATCCGGGTTGTAATGAGGTCCGTTGTAATGCTGGGTTGTAATAAGGTCTGTTGTAACCCAGGTTGTAATGAGGTCCGTTGTAATCCGGGTTGTAATGAGGTCCGTTGTAACCCGGGTTGTAATGAGGTCCGTTGTAACCTGGGTTGTAATGAGGTCCGTTGTAACCCAGGTTGTAATGAGGTCCATTGTAACCCAGGTTGTAATGAGGTCCGTTGTAACCCAGGTTGTAATGAGGTCCATTGTAACCCAGGTTGTAATGAGGTCTGTTGTAACCCAGGTTGTAATGAGGTCCGTTGTAACCCGGGTTGTAATGAGGTCCGTTGTAACCCAGGTTGTAATGAGGTCCATTTTAACCCAGGTTGTAATGAGGTCCGTAGTAACCCAGGTTGTAATGAGGTCCGTTGTAACCCGGGTTGTAATGAGGTCCGTTGTAACCTGGGTTGTAATGAGGTCCGTTGTAACCCAGGTTGTAATGAGGTCCATTGTAACCCAGGTTGTAATGAGGTCCGTTGTAACCCAGGTTGTAATGAGGTCCATTGTAACCCAGGTTGTAATGAGGTCTGTTGTAACCCAGGTTGTAATGAGGTCCGTTGTAACCCGGGTTGTAATGAGGTCCGTTGTAACCCAGGTTGTAATGAGGTCCATTTTAACCCAGGTTGTAATGAGGTCCGTAGTAACCCAGGTTGTAATGAGGTCCGTTGTAACCCGGGTTGTAATAAGGTCCGTTGTAACCCGGGTTGTAATGAGGACCATTGTAACCCGGGTGGTAATGAGGTCCATTGTAATAATGGTTTGTAATGAGGTTGGTTGTAACCCAGGTTGTAATAAGGATTATTGTAAGCTGGGTTGTAATGAGGTCCGTTGTAATAATGGTTTGTAATGAGGACCATTGTAACCCGGGTTGTAATGAGGTCTGTTGTAACCCAGGTTGTAATGAGGTTCGTTGTAACCCGGGTTTTAATGAGGTCCGTTGTAATGCTGGTTTGTAATAAGGTCCATTGTAACCCAGGTTGCAATGAGGTCTGTTGTAACCCAGGTTGTAATGATGTCCGTTGTAACCCGGGTTGTAATGAGGACCGTTGTAACCCAGGTTGTAATGAGGTCCGTTGTAACCCAGGTTGTAATGAGGTCCGTTGTAACCCAGGTTGTAATGAGCACCATTGTAACCCGGGTTGTAATAAGGTCTGTTGTAACCCAGGTTGTAATGAGGTCCGTTGTAATGCTGGGTTGTAATAAGGTCTGTTGTAACCCGGGTTGTAATGAGGTCCGTTGTAATCTGGGTTGTAATAAGGTCCATTGTAACCCAGGTTGCAATGAGGTCCGTTGTAACCCAGGTTGTAATGAGGTCCGTTGTAACCCGGGTTGTAATGAGGACCGTTGTAACCCAGGTTGTAATGAGGTCCGTTGTAACCCAGGTTGTAATGAGGTCCGTTGTAACCCGGGTTGTAATGAGGACCATTGTAACCCGGGTTGTAATAAGGTCTGTTGTAACCCAGGGTGTAATGAGGTCCGTTGTAACCCGGGTTGTAATGAGGTCCGTTGTAACCCGGGTTGTAATGAGGACCATTGTAACCCGGGTTGTAATAAGGTCTGTTGTAACCCAGGTTGTAATGAGGTCCGTTGTAACCCGGGTTGTAATGAGGACCATTGTAACCCGGGTTGTAATAAGGTCTGTTGTAACCCAGGGTGTAATGAGGTCCGTTGTAACCCGGGTTGTAATGAGGTCCGTTGTAATGCTGGGTTGTAATAGGGTCTGTTGTAACCCAGGTTGTAATGAGGTCCGTTGCAATCTGGGTTGTAATGAGGTCCGTTGTAACCCGGGTTGTAATGAGGTCCGTTGTATATGTAATGCTGGGTTGTAATGAGGACCATAAAAAATGATTGTTATCCGGGTTTAATGAGGTCCGTTGTAACCCGGGTTGTAATGAGGTCCGTTGTATATGTAATGCTGGGTTGTAATGAGGACCATAAAAAATGATTGTTATCCGGGTTTAATGAGGTCCGTTGTAACCAAGGTTGTAATAAGGTCTGTTGTAACCCAGGTTGTAATGAGGTCCGTTGTAACCCGGGTTGTAATGAGGTCCGTTGTAATGCTGGGTTGTAATGAGGTCCGTTGTAACCCAGGTTGTAATGAGGTCCATTTTAACCCGGGTTGTAATGAGGACCATTGTAACCAAGGTTGTAATGAGGTCCGTTGTAACCAAGGTTGTAATGAGGTTCGTTGTAACCCGGGTTGTAATGAGGTCCGTTGTAACCCGAGTTGTAATGAGTTCCATTGTAACCCGGGTTGTAATGAGGTCCGTTGTAACCCGGGTTGTAATGAGGACCATTGTAACCCGGGTTGTAATGAGGACCGTTGTTATCCGGGTTTAATGAGGTCCGTTGTAACCAAGGTTGTAATGAGGTCCGTTGTAACCCAGGTTGTAATGAGGTCCATTGTAATAATGGTTTGTAATGAGGTTGGTTGTAACCCGGGTTGTAATAAGGATTATTGTAAGCTGGGTTGTAATGAGGTCCGTTGTAATAATGGTTTGTAATGAGGACCATTGTAACCCGGGTTGGAATGAGGTCTGTTGTAACCCAGGTTGTAATGAGGTTCGTTGTAACCCGGGTTTTAATGAGGTCCGTTGTAATGCTGGTTTGTAATAAGGTCCATTGTAACCCAGGTTGCAATGAGGTCTGTTGTAACCCAGGTTGTAATGATGTCCGTTGTAACCCGGGTTGTAATGAGGACCGTTGTAACCCAGGTTGTAATGAGGTCCGTTGTAACCCAGGTTGTAATGAGGTCCGTTGTAACCCAGGTTGTAATGAGGACCATTGTAACCCGGTTTGTAATAAGGTCTGTTGTAACCCAGGTTGTAATGAGGTCCGTTGTAATGCTGGGTTGTAATAAGGTCTGTTGTAACCCGGGTTGTAATGAGGACCGTTGTTATCCGGGTTTAATGAGGTCCGTTGTAACCAAGGTTGTAATGAGGTCCGTTGTAACCCAGGTTGTAATGAGGTCCGTTGTAATGCTGGTTTGCAATAAGGTCCGTTGCAACCGGGGTTGTAATGATGACCATTGTAACCCGAGTTGTAATGAAGTCCGTTGTAATGCTGGTAATGAGGTCTGTCGGTAACCCAGGTTGTAATGAGGTCCGTTGTAATGCTGGTTTGTTATGAGGTCTGTTTTAAGCTGGGTTGTAATGAGGTCTGTTGGAATGCTTGTTTGTAATAAGGTCGAACATGTTGAAGAACAAAAGAACTTGTGGATTGGCCATCCGTTTTAATAATTCTGAACATGAAATTTCTCAAATTAACTTCATCATCATTGAACAAATTAGGTCTTTTGAAAATTCCTCACATCTTGAACAATTGTTGCTCACTAGGGAGGCCTATTGGACCGCGCAATTATTTACCCTTACTCCTTATGGTCTTAATAAAAGGCGGGAATTTAGATCCAAACACCACATTAATTACTACAATTGAGTAGTTGTGATTTTCCCAATATGATGCCTTTTAATTCTATTATCATTTTTGTTACCTGTTTTACCTCTGGGTTCAGGGGCTCTTTTAAGGGATTCTGTCCGGTTTGTGGCCTTGGTTTTTCATTCAGGGGCCTTGTAAGGGAAATTATTACTGTGATTTAATGGCCTTTTCTTTGGGACCCTGTTATGAATGGCATTCACTCAGAGGCCCTGAATGGGGAGCCTGTTACTTTAGAATAAGCACTACTAGTTAGTCACTTGTTTGCATTCACCTCGATATGACACCTATAGTTCTTTTAATTGTCTCTGTTTGTTTAATCCATGTCACATTGTAGTTTAGACCTTTGTCGTATTACGTGACCTTATTCTCGGGATTGCTGCCTTGTGTGTATATATAAGTCAGTGTTGTTGTTATTTGCCATCACTGTAAATAGCTTTTTAGTTTTTAATTTTTAACCTGAAGAAGGCTGAACGGCCGAAACGTCGTGCATTAAAACCCGCCCAGAACAGTCAAGAGTTGGTCTCTTCGTCGCTTTTTTAAAGTACACTAAATTACAACTTTGTGAAAGTGATATTCTAGGTTCATTACACTTCGATTCATTCAACTGAAAACCATCAGCTCGAGACTTCTTAACAATTTCGTCAACGCGCAACTGCATCGAGCTGGTTCTGTTCTTTTCCACGCACTCAACCAGGGTAGTATCGTCTACATACTCCTAGATGTTCGTGTTCGCCACACTGAGGTCATTAATCAGTATTAGGAATAATAAGGGGCCGAGTTTAGTCTCCTGAGGAACTCCTGCCGGTATAGCACGCCATTCCGATACGCAATCACGACTCAATTTCACCCTTTGCCTTCTATTCGTTATAAAATCCAAGATCCAACACATGATTGGTTCCGGAAAGTCATACGAGAAGAGCTTTTGGGCTAGGACATGGTGATCAATTAAGTCAAAGGCTCTGCGAAAGTCAAACAGCATAACTCTCGCAGTAGCCCCATTTCCGTCAGTCGATTCCAGCCAGGAGTGCAATATACTAATAAGCGCATGCGTAGTAGAAAATTTAGGTACGGTCCCAAATTGTTGAGGATCAATCCTCTCCAACACAGCAGGATTGACATAAACGTCGACCACATTTTCTTCAGACATCTTTGACAAGATGGGGGTTAATGAGATGGGGCGTAAGTACTTATTTACCTCTCTAACGGGCTTTTGCTTCGGCACGGGGACCACATCTGCGTGCTTCCATGACGATAGCAGGCGTCCTTCAGCGTGCGAGTAGCTCAGGATGTCTGATACCGAACCAGCTAGAATATCTGCGTATTCCTTTAACAACCATCCTGGAATGTTGTGTGGACCGTTGGCTTTGCACAGGTTCATGACCAACTTGGATAGTGTCTTGCGAACTGATTCAGCCGACACAACAAGGGGGTTCTCAAGGGAGTTACTGGAAGCAGTGTACGGAAAAGCAGCAGCAGGGAGCGCCGTGAAGCAGCGCATTGGCGATAGGAAAACCTCATTGATAATGTTAGCTAGACCGATTTGGTCAATACCCTCAAGCAGATTTTGTAGCGATTTCAAAATGTCGCTTTGCGCCGTGGAGGCAAGGGAGCACCCACTAAGCTTTATGTGAGGACATTGCGCATTACAAGGAAGAGATGAAAACCGAAAAAGAGAGTTCAAATCGTGAAATCTCCACCCTTTTTAAACCTGAAGTCTGAAAAAGGTACCCCGTATGGGGGGAGTAGCCCCTGCTCGTAGACATTGGTTATAGTTTCTCCTGTGTTTTATTTATGAGCCCGGTTATTTTACTACCTTGCGCCATGTTTATGGTGTAGTAGACTTGCAATGAATAAAGTGATGATTGATTTCCGTAATCTCTGTACGCTAGCCGGTTTTGGAACGGACAACCATGATATTTCTCTCGCGGGGTGTAATTTGGTCGACAATAACGCGAGTAAGACAGACAGACATGTTTTTATTTGGAGTCTTATACAATATGTACATCGACTACGAATTCCAAATAACTAAAAGATACAAACAACAAAAATTCTGACTTAATTAATTATTAATTAAATTGTTAATTGATTAAGTCCTAGGGTATTTACTTTTTGCCGTCCTCTCCTGTCCTTTTTTCAAAGCATTCGAATATATGTTTTGCTATTAGCTTTTGTATTTTAGCATTTCCGCTAGGGGGGTTTATTAGAAACATGAATATTTTGTTAGGTGACATTCTGCTTATCTTTATTTCACATTCTTTTTCCAAATAATTAAGTAACGAACGCCTTTTTTCCTGGTAAGCAGGGCATATATTTAGAAAATGGTATTCGTCCTCCATTTCTATTTTGCAAATTGGGCAAATTCTTTCTGCAGGTTTCTTGAATGGTCTCGAATAACGTCCTGTCTCTATGGCTAATTTGTGGTTGCTAAGTCGCAGTTTTGTTAGAGCTATTCTGTGTCGTATATTGGTGACCTGATGTAGGTAGTCTTCACATTTGTAATTCTCTATCGTTTTGAATAACCGGTAGGTTCTCATTTTGTTTTTTTGGTTAGCATCTTTTCTGATGTCGTTATTTATTTTACTTAGCCTACTTTGTAGTTCGATATCCTTAAGTCGTTGCCTGATCATGTTTACAGTTCCTATGTCTGCATAGTGTGCAGTTTCATCCAGAGTTCTCCTAATCCTGTCTGTTCCAGCAAGTTTTTGATTTTTTTGCTCCAGAAAGCCTTATTTCCATTCCATTTAATATCATTGTATGCTATTTGGGATAATTTATTTTCATTTTTGGTTAAGGTTAACCAGAACTTAAAGTTCCTACATTGGGCTTCTATTATCATTGGAAACCTTCCTGTCTCAGCCCTGCACGCATTGTTATTGCAGTATTTATTAACTCCCAGCAACCACTTTAGGAATTTATTTTGGACTAATTCTGCTGGATCCTTTCCTAATTTCCTATTGCAATCAATCCCCCACACTTCACTCGCATAAAAGAGTATGGGAGATATCAGTGCATCAAATAACTTCATCGTTAATTTTATATTTTCTCTGAAGTGGTCTCCCATCTCTTTTCGTAATTTATAGAGTGCTTTAAGTGCAACTTTTTTCAACTTTTGCCTAGCGAGATTAAAGTTTCCAAAAGGACTCATTATGTGTCCAAGATATTTATAGGATTTGACATTTTCCAGTTCATCAGCCCCGTACCTGAACAAGTAATTGTTTAAAGACTTACCACAGTTATTAAAAATAATAATTTTCGTCTTGTCTAAATTTACACGTAAATCGGCTTTTTTGCAAAAAGATTCCAGCTTATTAAGGGTTATTTGAAGGCTTTTTGCTGATCTAGAGAAGATCACTAGGTCGTCCGCATATAAGAGACAATTGATAGACTTATCACCTAGCATAATGTCGGTTGGACTCGCCGTATTTAGGAATTTTGGTAGATCACTCAGATAGAGATTAAAAAGAGTAGGTGAAAACATGCAACTTTGCTTCTCAAACTCATTAATAATTCATCAAGTTAAAACAAAGGAAATCATAAGCGTGAAGGAGGTTTTGATACCCGGTCTTAATTAGCATAGATTTTGACGATTTTACTTCTCCGTTTACTCCTCAGTTTTGTTTCGATTGAGAAGATATATCAAACACTCGAGACAGTGTTTCATCGGATATCCAAACACCTCGAATTTCGTCAAAAATACTCCGCTGCGCGTCGTATTTTCAACTCTCTTCTCGGTGTTTTGATATCCCGATGAAACACTGTCTCTCGTGTTTGATATATTACTTAACCCCGGCAAAACAGGGAAATGATTCGGTGAAATTGTTATCAATTTTAATTGCCGATTTATCATTTGAGTACATGGATATTAAAACGTCTAGGAAACGTCCTTGAATGCCTTCTTTTCTCATTTTGTCGAATAGTTTTTGTCGGGGTATACAGTCAAAGGCTTTTCTAATGTCGACGAAGCATGAAAAGAGTAAATTTCGGTGCTTCTGTGGTTTAGATTTCACGTACTTGTCAATAAGCATTTTTAATGTGAAGATGCTATCAACTGTGCCGTGCATTTTTCTGAAACCACCTTGTTCAGCTTTCAAAATTCCCTTTTGAACCATGAAGTTGTACAGTCGATTGTTGAGTATTGATGTAAAGAGCTTGCCTAACGCAGAAAGCAAAGTGATACCATCCTTTTTGTGAATAGGTACAATGAGGCCAAAACTCCAAAGAGTAGGGTATTTGCCAGTATCTAAGATTCGATTAAATAAGTTTATTTAATGCCCTTTGATGTCGTCCTTTCCGATTTTTATTACTTCATTTAATATATTATCGATACCTGGAGATTTGTTTGCCTTCAGTTTGGTAATTGCAGCTTCAAGCTCTCCATCAGTGATTGGATAATCAAGTGGGCCTTCCACTCTTTCGTTGCTGTGGGTTTCCACATTCGTCTCCGGATCTACAATATATTATTTAAAGGGGTCGCATTCTGTTGCTTAAAGTATTTATAAAACTGTTCCGTACTCACTGTTTCAGCTCCATGAGTTTTTCTTTTTCCTAAACTAAAGGAGTTATGCAGACGTTAGAAAAGGGGGAGGGGAAGGGAGGGGGGGGGGGTCATTTTTGGTGGGGTTACGTAAAATTATTTACCGTTCAGTATTGACTGGAAAAGCAAGTCTAAAAAAAGCAAGTGGAATCCGATAGCCGATAAATTCAATAGAAGAACACTCGGTCGTTTCATACCAACCTCGTCCCCAGGGCTATTCCCTAGAAAGAAAAATGGCGGCGGGACCTGGTTTCACACCTCACCGGCTCCTGACACTTCCTGAAAAAAAAAAACAGTGCTAGAATTGTATTTTTTTTTTCGTAAAGAACATATATTAAGCTTTCTTATGATATATAGTTTGTTAGGGTTTTATTTAAATTGGCACGCATACGATTTTTTTGCCGAAGGGTACCCGCGAAGGTGGGAAGTAACCTTGAGGCTCGTGCTTTCGGTCCTCATTCATTGAACTTTGCTCTGCTGATCGATCCCGGAAAGTTCACCGGCAAAAGCACGCGGCGAGGGAAATTCCACAGGGAATTGGAAATTCTCGGTGATTCTGTTTGCGTTTAAGTTGCATGTACCGGACATTAAACATCATTATGTTGCCTTTAATACGACTTGCCCCATATAGTCACCCCCATAATACAGACACTTTTGCTTGTCCCTTCAGTCAGTGTCTCTGAGAATCGGGATTCACTGTATGATGTAAGCATTCTTACCCACTAAACTCATAACACTAACTCAGACGTGTTTTACAAACATTATATAAGGCTGATCGATCCCGGAAAGTTCACCGGCAAAAGCACGCGGCGAGGGAAATTCCACAGGGAATTGGAAATTCTCGGTGATTCTGTTTGCGTTTAAGTTGCATGTACCGGACATTAAACATCATTATGTTGCCTTTAATACGACTTGCCCCATATAGTCACCCCCATAATACAGACACTTTTGCTTGTCCCTTCAGTCGGTGTCTCTGAGAATCGGGATTCACTGTATGATGTAAGCATTCTTACCCACTAAACTCATAACACTAAAGGCTGGTTTCCATATGATCGCAGACGATCGCAGACGATCGCGGATCGCAGATCGCAGATCGCAGACGATCGCAAAGAGATCTGTTTCCATATAATCGCAGACGATCGCGAACGATCGCAGAGCCGACTGTAACTCTTCATTTCGTTCAGCGGAAATGTCAATTGTACATGCACTCTGTGCTCGCGTGAAAATCAAAGCAAACAACATGGCGGACATCGGGGAGGAAATTTTGCAGCAAGCAAATTTATTTCTTCTTTTAGTCTTAAAGCGTCGACAACTTCAGCTCCAAAACCGAAGGAAACATCGGTTTTGGATTCGGAAAATATTCTTACGACCATACGCGGTTCTTATGTTGCGGAATTTGACCTCTGCCTCCGCCGCCGATAAATTAAATTTCTCGCCGATTTTTTCCCAACTGTTAGCCTTTTTGTTTTTGTCTTTGAAATCCTTATAGACGTGTTTTACAAACATTATATAAGGCTGGTTTTCACTAGCGACGGAGTCGGAGTCGGAGTCGTAATCAGAAACATCTGGAGCGCTATATTCTAATGAAAATTAAACCGACGGAGTCGGAAACAGAAAGCGATTCCGCTTATGACTTCGTCGATTATGATCTAATGAAAACTAGATTGTCGGAGTCGCAAGCACTATTTTGGCGTCAAACTGTAATCGGAGAGCGTAAGGACAAGCATTATGATTGGTTGGTTCTTTAGCTTCTGCTTCCGTCTCCGTCAACAGTTTTCACTGGATCGTAAGCGACAGAGTCATAAGCGGAGTCGGAAGAAAATGGAAACGTTCTGATTCTTCCTACTCCGATTTCGTCGAGCTTATGACTCCGCTTACGAGCTCCGATTATTGATTTTCACTAGGTCATAAGGGCCCTTACGACTCCGACTACGACTCCGACCACGACTCCGTCGCTAGTGAAAACCAGCCTTTAAGCCTCTTATGAGCTTTGGATGTGTTAAGAGCAAAACCTTTCCGCTGCAAGATCTAGAAACATGATTATCGATCAGGCACGAGGCAAGAGTCATGAATTTATATCTTGGATGTTTTGGTTCAAGCAATAACATTTGGATTTTGAACTGCTTGATGATATGTGGCCAAAACAACATACCAAGCGAGTCACATTTTGAAGTGAACACCGAGAGTCAAGACCTGAAAACACTGGAACAACTTTATTTCTACCACTCTATGCCAGGCAAAATTTGCTCTTAAATGACAGAAAAAAAACGGTAAGAGGTAATATGGGGTTTTTATCGAATAGCATAAAATCAAAGAGTACTGACCTTTCATCTTTTTTCTTCAACATACACACAAAAGGTGAAATTTACTGGTCTAGAGCCCTCGCGATATAGCTCAAAAATCGAACGCATCCAGAACTTATTCCATAGAAAGAATTGAGCTGGACGAAATCGTGGTGTTTTGGGGAACGTTAGTTCTTACTATACCTCATCGACAAATTTAGAATTGACTTCGCCGGAAGTCTGAAACGCTTGCAAACAAAGTCTAAAACCTCTCAACGGACTTTGAACCCAAGAGGATGTACGACAATCACACGTTCAGTGTGACTCACGAATCTTTCGTTGTTTTTAAAACTTCACTGACGACTAAGGAACACCAGTTACCCTCGATTTTAAAAGGCTCGCTACCTGCCCGCGAAAACTCCGCTTTGTAGCTATAATTTCATGTCATGTATGTTTCTTTCAACTCAATTTTAATCAGAGCTCATGGATGCGCGCACGTTGAACAGCAGGGAATACTGTCTGTAAATCGATATAAAATCGTGTGAAGGGATGCAGGAAGTGAGAACGATACGCTTCCCCTTCGATGAGCGTGCTAAAGAAGCGTCTGATAAGCATCGTGAGCGAGCGCATTTAAAAGTACCGGGTTGCTTATTTGTTTGAGTGCACTTCTAAAGTTACCTACATACCTAATTTAAAGTTATTAAGTATAATAGTATTTACTGCGTGATTACGAGCGTGAAATGCGAGGGCAAATGGAATTCTGTCATTCATTTCCTTTTGTGACGTTTGTGTAAGGCTGACTGCTCATCACTGATTTGTCGGGCGCGGTGAGTACAGCGACAGGATAGCCACAATTTCAAAGAACTGCTGCATTTGCTCTGGCTTACTGGAATAATCAGAGGCAACGCTATATAGACCTCGAAGTCTACGAAATTGAGAATACGGAATGGAATTCTTGACAATGATGAATGTGAAGTTGACTACATAAATAACTGTGGAAATCTGTGGGTTTGTAGTGCACACTGGTAAAAAAACTTTGATGTCAAGAAAGGCCAATGAAGTTTCATAAATTTCCTAGAAATATTTTAGCCGCCTGATGAAAGGAATTGACGGAGGTTATGAATTGATGGAGTTCCTCTTTGCTGGATAAAATTGCGCCGATGCAGTCGTCAATGTAGCGACCGTAGAGTTCAGGAAGAATTGGTGTTCGATATACCCTACAAAAAGATTGGCGTAGCTAGGTCCCATTCTTGTACCCATCACTACACTATTAATTTGTTTGTAATAGTTACCACCGAACAAAAAACAGTTGTGTTGAAACTAGTTCATCTAGCCGGCTAGGCGGCGTAGTGTATCAGAGCTTGGTTCCTTGACAGT
>OX419338.1:13280571-13293071 GCA_948470475.1 Galaxea fascicularis | reverse complement strand
ACAGTCAATTTCCTACCGTGAACGTTCAAGGTTAACAACGTCTCGCGTTGTTTACTATTGCAAAATTTTTCCCTGCGTCCGAAGACTGTGAGTGTTCAAGTTTCGTATTTGGTTGAAGAAACACTTCAAACGAAAATTCACCGGTTCGCAGATGGGGAATAATCAGTGCTGTAAATGTCAAGTGGAGTTGAGGAATGATACCTGGAAGCCTTATTGTCGCGGGTAAGATTTAACTAATCACTCTTTAAATCTCTGTTTAATGATCCCTAGTGTTTGAACAGTTTACTTTACATCTATGGACTCCGTGACGGGGAAAAAGAGATTTAGCAAAGTTTTCTTCGAACTTTAGGAATACACACCACATATAACGCTCCCTTACAGTTTCTGTTCATGTTTCGGTGACCATTTAATGTAAGGTTGTGCGACTTTGGTAGATTTTTGTTTGCGTTTTGGAGGATGGCACGCGTTCTTTAAAATGTCCTAAATGTTGTAGGCCCCGCGTTTACTGGGTCAGTGGAAAACTCAACTCTATGATCTACTCGATTAACCCAATGCTTTCTCTAAAAGGAGCATCCACGATTTGAATTCGTTTTCTTGTTCAGAGTTCTCGGCCGGTGTTCACAAATTTCGCGTGCTTTGTATGTTAGCAACGTATTTGATTTCTTTTAAACATTGAGGTTGTTTTTTTTCTGTAGGGTTTTGATCTGTGTGTGAGTGTCAGCCGACAACCCATGAAACGTTGTAAATTCCTGCGAAAATAGCACCGCAGATTCTAAAATGAATTTTTGAAATACCTTGGGCAATTTATGACTGACAAAGCGTAGTCCCAAATCATGTTTTGACATTGACACGCGAACGAGAAAATTTCTCATTAAGCTTGGCATCAATTCTGAGTTGACATAATTAAATAAATAATAGCAGTAAAACGTCGGTTATAATAATTATATTTTACTCACTTCCTAATTCTCTCTTTTTCATTTCCCACAAAGAAGATAACGACATTTATCGATATGCTGTCTTGTCCCCTTTAAAAGCCATGCCTAATATCAGACCATAAAACTTAAAAAAAACTGATCTCTTTTTCAGTGCGAAACTGGTCAAAACCCATAACTTTTGCGGAATCGCCTACGCGTGAGGAAATGGCCGCGCTCGCTGGTTCAAATCTCAGAACTACATTCTTTCACGTATATTCGCAAAACGTTACATATTCGTGTAATCTAGCAGTAATCGAACTCTATCCGCTGTGTTACGCACGTACAGCATTTGTCTCTTCATCTACTTTTCTACGAAAAAGGGAAGTTTACATCAATTTATTTATATCCTAAATTTCCCAACCTAATCCACGTAGTCGTTTGCGTCACAGGATATGTTCCCACCCCATTGCTTGTTGCAATGTTGCCATTAAATCCTTTGGGACAGGACATGGCTACTTAGATTGACAGAGAAAAGTATGTTAAAAGATTGAACATTTTCTGATTAACCATGCGTTCACGACTCCCAATTCAGTGAAGCGACGGAATGTTGACGGAAATATGTAATGACTTAAGCCGAAATGCGGGCCGTTTTTTTTTATTTCTGTGAGTGAACGTATTAGAATACATGAAACACGATATTTTAATAAAAGATTTTTCGAAAGAAAGTACAAGTAGATTATGGAACACCATCTTCCATCTGTTTCTGATTCAGTATCCTGGATCTTTCATGTATTCGCATTTATAATCACCCGTCATTGAGGGCAAATACTTGTTAGCTCTTGGTTAGTACATGTACGAGTATTGCCAGGTATTACCGGCAGACAGCTTGATTTCCTTTCAAGGCTGTGTTTTTCTTCTATTTCAATTCAAATTCCTCTCACTCCGCCAAAACAGCGCCATTTTTAACTCGCCATATTGCTTTACTTGTAGGTACGAGGCTGGCTAATTACCAAATCAGACAGTGTACCGAAGTCCACATATGTTTTAACTTGTTTTCATCCTTTTATTGTAACATGACACTTCTAAATTATAGCGGCATTAGTATTACCGCTACTAGCTTTTACTCTTTTTATGATTCAATCATTATGTTTTTTATAGGTTAAGTAGAATTACTTTTTTATTTCATTAGTGTCCCCAATTAGCCCACACTAATCGACACTAACAAAAATATGGTCTGAACTAATTAGTTACTAGCTGGGGGCTTGTCATTCTGTGGGTTCCTAGTAAACCCGTGAGTGAATCACTCAATTCAAAAAATGACCATTTCCCAGTTGGTTTGTTGTCTCAGTTGGCATAGCACTGCGCCGCTATTGCAGAGGTCATGGGTTCGACTGCAGCACAAGCCTGATTTTTTTTTCAGGCCTTATTTTCACTACTGTTCAAGTAATGTTTCATTAAAACTGCCGTACCGAACTGATTCAGACGCCGCTTTTTTCCGGACTTCATTCATCAGTTAGGTTCAGCACGTGAGTTGAGCGGCGTCTGAACCGGGCCTAAATGACTGACTGACTGACTGACTGACGAACTCACTCACCAGTCGATTGCCCGTTTAACAGAAGATCTTTTCTATCAGGTGTTATCAACGAGCGTACCCATTTTGCGACTACTGCAAGAATCCAATCCATAAAGGACAGGAAAGAATAGGCAACTATCACAAGATTCCGTAAGTATTATTTTTATTTTTGTTTTCCTTGCAAAGGTAACATTTCAAAGAAAATTGCACTTGTGCTAAAAATATGCCATGTGATATTAACAGCCAAGTGACTGAGCCAAAGCATAGTAACACTGGCAAGGCAACGGCAGTGACTTTCCTTTCCTGGAAAGCGTGGTACCCCCTCCATCTGCCCCAGTTCCCCTAACCATCCCTTGTTTCGGTCAACTGTAATATGCCTTTTTTGTTCCTTTTGACAGATGTTACAGTGTGGAGACACATAAATGCTGTGAATGTTTTGCCAACATCAATCGAGAACAAGGAGATGGGATTTACTGCGCAAAGTAGGTGGCTAAACTGACATCGTTTGATATTTTCAAGTCTTCTGAGGAGAGATCTTAAATGCACCTTCCCCGTCACAGTTTCTAATCGTTCACCCTCTAGATGTCATGAGACACAACTTGTCGAGCTTCTGAATATAAACTCCATTCGGAGTTCAATATAAGAAGCAGAATAACTCAACAGAATCGTTTTAAACCTAAAACTTGTGATTGATGTTTTTCCATTTTATGAGACTCGCATTCAATGACACTCGATGTTTCTACCTATCATCTGTAGGTGTTACGATGTAAAGAACGCACCCCCTTTTAAAATGTACGTCAAATACCGAGACAACGAATTCAGCCTGCACTCCAGAGACGACAGAGTGTTAGACACCCTCAAAGCATTCTCAGATGGATTGTACAACGCGATACAGGGAAATGTGGGTCAGCGGATAATCAAGGAGAATGCCAGTTGGGACGAGCAACGGCTGACGACACCAAGCAGTTACTGGGGTTACACCAAGTCATACTTGGACTACTCTGTCAGGGGAGTTAGCAACTTTGTTGGTAGAAAACTTTTCCTTAAGGGCTAAATGAACGGGCCAAGAGTCAACAACAGCGGCAACAACTGACAAAGCTTTATCACAGACTTAATGTTCCTATTGTTCACGATATCATAACTTTTAAGCATCGAAGTGAGAAATGATAAGTGGTGTATTGTTTGCACATACGTATTTTCTTTTGAGGAATACGCCGTGTTTCTGCAGCTTCGGAGGAAATTCACAAAATATCGCCTAGATTGTTGAGTTCTTGAAGGTCTCAAATAGTATTTATCACATATATTTATATGAAGGTTAGAAACGTAAGTTGTTTATGGCATTTCAAAAGTTGAAATTATTGTAAGTTATTACTTATTTTTGGAATTTTCTGCTAATAAATTACGTGATATACAAGGAGTCATGATGTTGTCTTTGCTCTATTTGAGAAGTGTAATTAACCCTAGATTAAGGGTTAAAGCGGAGGATTTGAAGCAACTCTCAGCAAAGACTGATTGAGGAAGAGTTTTTTTACCCTATTTTATCCCAGAAAGGAGTTATTTTGAAACTAAAATTTCCACTCCATTTTGGAGTCATATTAACTCCAAGAGGAACAAAAATTACCTCATTTGAGAAAGTAAAGGAGGATTTCCACTGTCGCGTAATTTTTACGTGCGTACCGACCTAAATTTTGACTAGCTTTAAGGTGGATTTCCACTGTCGCGTAATTTTTACGTGCGTTCGGAGGTAAACTTTAAATGGCTTTACGTGCGTAAATAAAATAGAGAAGATGTATGAAAGCTCGCGCGTAAACGTAAAAGTTGAGTAAGGTTCAACTTTTTCGTTTACGCGCGAGCTTTCATATATCGTCTCTATTTTATTTACCTACGTAAAGCCATTTAAAGTTTACCTCCGAACGCACGTAAAAATTACACGACAGTGGAAATCCACCTTTACGTGCGTAAATAAAATAGAAACGATGTATGGAAGGCTGCACGTAAATGTAAAAGTTGAGCGAGATTCAACTTTTACGTTTACGTGTAAGCTTTCATACATCGTCTCTATTTTATTTACGTACGTAAAGCCATGATTTAAAGTTTACGTCCCTACGCACGCAAAAATTAAGCGGCAGTGGAAATCCACCTTAACTCCAGTATGTGAATAATCCATATGAAAGAAATCATATGTGAACTGCGGATATGAAATCAAATGAAGAATGATCGTCGCAGTTGTGATCGCAATTTTTGCAATTGCGTAAAGAAGCCTGAAAAAAATTCGAGACTTCAACGGTGATTGAACCCACGACCTCGCGATTCCGGTGCGATGCTCTACCAACTGAGCTATGAAGCCACTGACGTTGGGAGCTAGTCAATTTTGGGTTCATATGTTCCCGTGAAAGATATGTAAGTGAATCATGCATATGAAAGAAATCATATGTGAACTGCGGATATGAAATGGAGTAATTTTAAGCCCAGTTGTGGAGTTAAAGAGGAACTGTCTTCGTCTTTTGAAGAGTTAAATTAGCCCAGTAACGGAGTAATCTTAACTTCATTTTTGGAGTTTAATTTAAGAGTTTTGAACCTAACTTTTCACCCCGTTTTTGGACTTGAGTTAACTCTCAGAAAAATACCGTGAACGTGGTAAGATATACCGTCGTGGCTAGGTTTCGCGGATTCTTGGCATGCGATGGATGTGAGTATCAATACAGCATAACTATAATTATCAGCGAATAAAAATTAGTTAAGTGTTAAAACTAATTCAACTAGGTGGAGTATTGTTTCCGATCTTGGTTCTTTGACAGTGAGTTGATCGAAAAAAGGTTAAGTGCTTGTAGAAAATTTCAAGTGCGTGTTAATTGTCTTTAATGTGTGATGGCAAAGATTTGACCGATAGGTGCCATAATCATATCAAAATAACTAGAGATGGGTTCTGCAAGCCAACTTCAGGGAGAAACAGTAGGATGGCCCGGGTTGTTAGGTTTCTGGACTTCGCGTGTAAAATAAATGCATGAAGGTCTAGAAGTGGTGATAATGAGGTTATCTACAGAAGCCGCTAATTCGTTAATGACTACATGTATAAGTTTCTGCATAGTGTCCTTGACAATTTCTTGGTTTTTGGAAGTCAGATGTTTCTCGATTTTAGCGTAAAAGTAGATGTCGGAAAGATCGTGCCGCAAAGCTTCTTTTTGGTAAAGGTCGGACCGCCAACAACCACCGCGCCGCTCTTGTCGGCCAGTCAGACAATGTCCTTTTCTATTACTAATATTTTGAAGTGCCACCCACTAAGTTAAATAAAGGCTGGAAAGTTCGGTGTTACGGTCAAATTCTAGTTTATTGATATTATGACAGCAGCTGTTTTTAATGAAAAAATCTTGTAAGACATTTAGTTAACTACTGGAACTCTTCGAGCGGCTCGAAAGTCTGATTGATGGAAGCGAAAACGCCGTTTGGCGGTTGGCGGTTCAGTGAACTTGGGATCCCGCATAATTCTGAAAGTTTATTTCAGCCTGTTACTCTATGCGCATCCAGAATGCGGCGGGATTCGTCTCTTTTCTATTTTATTTTTGATTGCTTTGCAAGTTCCTTAATAAATCAAATTTAATCAGCTTTTCCCTTCCATTCCCCTACCCGTGGCAGGTTCGAAGCCCACACGTGGCGCGGTGTAAAGGTCTTTGTCCTGCTTCATTCAACTCTGCCGACAGTCTTTCCTTTTGTAGTTGGCTTCTACATAAGTTGCAGAAACGTCTGCCGTCAAGCAATCAATCACGTTCCGTAAACGTTCAAGGTTAACAACGTGTCGCGTAGTTTACTGTTGTAAATTTTTCCGGCGTCCGAAGACTGACAGAAATCAGCTGAAGAAACAATTCAAACGAAACTTCACCGGTTCGCAAGGATGTGGAATAATCAGTGCTGTAAATGTCAAGTGGAGCTTAGGAATGATACCTGGAAGCCTTATTGTCGCAGGTAGGCTAGATTTTACCTGTTACCCTCAAAACCTCTGTTTGATGATTGCTAGTGTTTCGACAGTATTTTTCTCATCTACGGACCACGTGAAACTTTCACGGGGAAACAAGATTTTGCAAGGCTTTCTTAGACCTTTAAGAGCACACATCCCTTTGACAGTCTTTTCAGTGCACCGCATATCTTTATGCTACAGGCATTATATTTCTCCTGGATTTAACAACTTATCTGTATGCATCACTGCCGTTTTAAAGCACAAAAATACACCATCTTCCAAAATAAATCAGCTCTTGAGAGATGGATAAGTGTCAGGACTTCATTGATTGATTGACTTACTGACTGGCTGACAAACTCACTCATCAATCTTTTCTATCAGGTGTTATCAACGAGCGTTCCCATTTTGCGACTACTGCAAGAATCCAATCCATGAATGTCAGGAAAGAATATGCAACTATCACAAGATTCCGTAAGTAATAAATCTTTTTTTCTTTTTTCCTTGCAAGTTATCGACATAAGTCACAAATGGAATGGTCAAAGTTCAGTATTTCGGTAACATACTAAAATTTGAAACATCTTACACAGCATGATATGCAAAACTACCTTGCAAGTTATCGACATAAGTCACAAATGGAATGGTCAAAGTTCAGTAACATACTAAAATTTGAAACATCTTACACAGCATGATATGCAAAACTACATTGGGATCCTAACTTGCCTTACGGCACAACATTGGAACTCTAACTTTGACTGACCAGGAAAGTAACGCAATGCGCAATTCCCTTTCCTCCAAAGAGCAGCAACGTACGCCCTCCCTCTGTCCCAGTTCCCCTATGGGTTCCTTGTTTTGGTCAATTGTAATATGCCTTTTTCGTTCCTTTTGACAGATGTTACAGCATGAAGACACATAAATGCTGTGAATGTTTTGCCAACATCAACCTAGAAGAAGGAGAAGGGATTTACTGCGTAAAGTAGGTTTTAGTGTTCACGTCATACGGTCAGCTATAAGACATTGTCAGGTGGCTAATCTGAAATCGTTAAATACTTTCACTGAAGTCTTCCCCTTCACAGTTTCTTATTGTGCTCCCTCTAGAGCTGTTCACTAACAGCAGGCAATAAAAGTCAGCAAGGTATTCCGGCGTTTTTGAAAACTAAGATATACGTTATAAATAAATAAATAAATAAATAAATAAATAAATAAATAAATAAATAAATAAATAAATAAATAAATAAATAAATAAATAAATAAATAAATAAGTAAATACTTAATTGACCACTCCCCTTACAAGGATGACCGAGGAGTTGAACCAGGCACTTGCCTAGAACAACTCCATCTAGTGGCCACAACGGGATTTGAACCCCGAGTCACCGCATTGAAATCCAGCGCCCTAAACCTCTGGCCATCCTGCCTCCTTCCTCGTTAACGGTGCTAATATGACGAAATTTGCATATTTCCTATTTAAGCCATTTTAAAATAAAAACAAGTAGTCTGCACGAGAAGAAGAATGCTGTTTGCTGTTTTGAAATATCTCTTTTTGTTCAAGGGATATTCAATAATTAGCCAAGTGATGACGTCATAAACTCAACCAAATTTTTATCAAATATGATAAAAAAAGATATCTCGGCCAATCTGTATCAGACATGCTTGATTTTTTGTAGTACATTTCTACCAAATGTTCTCCCCAATACGAGCTCACCAGTTTTGTTACCATGGCAACATACTAAGTTCCAGACCTCCCTGATATTAATGGCTTTGCTGGCCACATTTCATCTAATGAGACTCGATCTTTCTACCTATCCTTTTTAGATGTTACGAAGTAAAGAACGCACCCCCTTTAAAAATGTACGTCAAATACCGCGACAACGAATTCAACCTGCACTCTAGAGACGACAGAGTGTTAGACACCCTCAAAGCATTCTCAGATGGATTGTACAACGCGATACAGGAAAATGTGGGTCAGCGGATGATCAAGGAGAATGCCGGTTCAGAGGAGCAGCAAAGGACACCAAACAGTTACTGGAGTTACACTAAGTCATATTTGGACTACTCTGTCAGGGGGATTAGCAACTTTGTCGGTAGAAAACTTTTTCGCAAGAGCTAAATGAACGGGCCAAGAGTTAACTCTCAAGAGCAACGACAACAGAACTTTATCACAGACGTATTTTTTTTATTGCGGTTAAGCATCTGTCGGGAAATGACAGGCGGTATAAACATATACCGTTGCATTTGGAATGTTGTTTGCACATACATATTTTATTTTGAGGAATACGCCGTATTCAGCAGCCTCGGACGAAATTCACAAACACGGCGTAGAGTTTAGAGTTCATGGAAGTCACGTACAACATTTATCACATATTTTTATGTTAAGGTTATAAAATTAAGTTGTTCATGGCGTTTGTCATACTTGTAATTAAATTCGACGATAGCACGACGTTTAAACTGGGCGTTAGCTATCTTTGCCAGGCCCTGTCTACCTGTAATTCTTGATGGTCTTGATGTTGGGAAACGCAGTAGATCGCCGTGTTTTGTTTAGAATGGTAAGGGAGATTACCACCGTAAATGACCAGCGACTGGTTTGGGTTCGTCTTTGCCATCTGCCTCAAAATCGCGAAAATTGCCACGAAATCGGTCGCCGAAGCATCTTTATGTTTCGCCAATGTATAACTTAGGTTATGCTATAAATAAAACCCGGGGGGGGGGGTTACTTGGGTCAATTTTTGCTGGGTATGTGCCGCTGGCCTCTCAGAACCCCTACCCCATTATAGTCTATTCTGTGGCCAATTATAGACCCCATCTTAGTCACTTTTGGGAAAATGTAATTTTCGCGATCCCAGCTTAGTCACTTTCTGTTTATGCCTAAAATGAATTGACACGTTTGTTACATTGAATGTAGAACACTTTACTTTTCACTTACAGTACAAACATTCTGGTATATTTGCTAACCGTTAGTATTTACAAACGTACCGTCATAAATAGTTGAAATGCAAACATTCTTCTTTAACGGGAACGTCATAATGGTTTCTTACATGGATAAAAACAAATTATTTAGAACCTAAGATTCATACTCCCAATAAAAATATTGGCAAGACCGTTTTATCGGTACCTGTACAACTGTCACGTTGAAAGCTATTAAGTCGCGAGCGAAAGAGATCAAACGCTTACTAATCGAAAAGAAGATCCAAGTTGTGTTAACTTCGATGGACGATAACAACGCAGAATAGCCGGAAAATAAATACTGTAGTACGGATGATTTGTTGGACTTTGTTCTGGACCCAGGGGTTCTGCATTATTGTGCAAGTCGTTAATGTTTAAGTTGTGATTCACGAACGGCAGTCAATGCGAGCCAACTGTTAAATATTAAAACAACAGCACGAACCATTTTTTAACCGCGAATCTTCCTACTTTTCAATCCCTGCTTGCCAGAATTTTCTTATCCCAGAAATCCCGAAAATGCGCGACCCCATTCTAGTAACTCTACAAAAAATGTAACCCCATTATAGTCACTCCAGTCGTGAAAATGCCACCCCATCCAGCGGCACATCCCCGTTAGCCTCTTATAAGGGAGTAACCCCCCCGGGAAATAAAATTTATAGAGGGATACGTGAAACGAACATTAATCTCAATAGATCAGTAGGTTGCGATATTTTGTCAGCGTTTTCAATGAAAGGACAGGTTTTGCACCAGGGCATTTAAAGGTGTCGGGTTGATGGTTCGTTTTGAGTGCGCTTCTATCTAGAACGTTGCCTAGAAGTTTCTGTCGCGTTTGAATGACATTAGTGGTGGTTACAAAAAGATTCTACCAATCTCGGGATCATTTTATAGTAATTCAAAGTTATTTAAAATAATGGGTTTTAACCTACTTGATTAGTGAGGGTGAGATGTGAGGGTGAATGGAATCCTGTCCTGTGACGTTTGCAGGACTGTGGATCAGTTTGTTAGGCGCGGTGAAGGCCTGCTTAAAACCATCTTCAAGGAACTGGCACATATTACGTTCCTCTGATTTGTTGGACTACATAGATATCGAAATATAAGTAATTGAGAATAGGAATGTAAAGACGAATATAAAGCAAGGGGTAACGGCGAAAATGTGTGGGTTTGTAGTGCCGTTGCCAGTGATAGAAATTTTGAAACTTTTGAAAAGCCAATGAAGTTTCTCAAATTTTCCAGGTGTACTTTAGAGCCGGATAACAGGAATTAACGGAGGTCATAAATTAATCGACTTCCTCTCTGCTGGATGAAATTGCGCCGATATAGTCGTCAATGTGGCGAATGTAGACTCAGGTTTGGAACCATTGTATTGATTGCAGAAGTGGCGTTCAACGTATCCTACAAAAAGATTGGTGTAGCTGGGTCCCCTCCATCGCAATACAATCGATTTACTTGTAATAGTTATCAGCGAATGGAAACAATTGCATCAAACGCAAGATGGAGAAGTGTTTCCGAGCTTGGCTCTTTGGCAGTGCATTGATAGAAAAAATGTTTAAGATCTCTCTAGTGAAGACCATCGCCATTTCATTGGGGATGACGATGAATAGAACTGTAGTGTCCATAGAGAAAAGTAGTTTTTCTGTGCCGGAGACGTGACTGAAATCGGGGAAAATCTCAAGTGCGTGTTGACAAAAGGCGCATAAATTCTGTCTAGATAACTAGAGATGAGTTTGGTAGGGCAACTACAGGGAGAAAAGATAGGGAGGGTTGTTAGGTTTGCGGACTTTGAGTAGTGAAAAGTAAATACACGACAAAGTACCTGAGCAACTGCGCATCCACCCCTCCCCTAACCCAACATGTTGTAATGGGTTAGTAAGTTAGTGTTCATGTTGGGTTAGGGGAGGGATAGGTAGGTGAGCAGTTGCTCAGATACTGACATTGATCCAAAATCAGTTGTAGAAGCCGGTGTTTCTTATTTGACTTCATGTACAATGTTCTGAATAATGTCCTTGACAAGGTTTTGGTGTAGGGAAGTGCGATCTTTCTCGACTCTAGACCCATTCTAGCATAAAAGGAGGTGTCGGAAAGTTGCCCCAAAGCTGTTTTTTGATAAAGATCGAATCGCCAAACAACTACCGCTTTGCCTTTGTCGGCCGGTTTGACAACTATGTCTTTGCGTCTAAAGATATCAAGTACCGCCCACTCTTCCGAAGAAAGTTTGGAAAGTTTGGTGTTATGATCTAATTTGGCTTATGAATGCCATGACGGCATTTTTTGATAACAAAATCTGAAGAAGAGAACTTGCCCTCTGGAGGAGTGTATTTTGATTTATGAACGTGAATGACGGTAATACTGACATGCCTACGTGGGTACATAAGAACTTCTGGGTAGCTAATAAAATTTGAGGTGGAACTGTTCCATTGTTGAGCCGGATGGAGCTCTCATCGGGTTTGCTAAGCCAACACTGAAACGATGTTCCTTGAGAATCCGGATATATGTTATAAGTATCCTCTAAGCAGGTAACTTGCAAGGTGTGACTGCGCTTCCTCTAAAAGAATTGATGTATGTATCCTTAGAAGGAGTCTTATTCGAGGGAAATCGCTCACATGTTGGCTTCTCACCCGCATATATAAAGACTATTTTCTGATTTGTGGTCGCTTACCGTGGAATCGCCCCTGCCGACTGCCCTGAATTGGTCCTGCTGAATGTGCTGACACGATCAACAGCCGCCATCCCGGGATTGGGATGCCCTATTTCCATAGAACAAGCAAGCGTCAAAATGGCGGCAGATTTAAAGTGCCTATCACCCCTAGCCGGTTTGAAAAGTAGACATGGTAAAAAAGCAATAACAAAGAAAAAAACTGGATCAGAAGCGCTCTGTGATTTTTAAAACGCAATCGAAATCAAGGTTTTCGAAGCTAAAACCGCGCACAAAGAAGTCTGGCACCAGTATCATTCGTGACGTCAACCCGGTATCTCCACAACATACGAACAACTAAAACTATAAGCGATTCAGTGAGAAATCCACCCGAGGCGAACGATTTTGGCTGACAAAATGTCTGAAAGTCAATCCGACTCCGAGATAAGCGATTACTCTGTTGATTCAGAATACAACTATATCCTTGGATAT
>OX419338.1:13263071-13275571 GCA_948470475.1 Galaxea fascicularis | reverse complement strand
TCCACATCAATACTGCACTCTACAACTAAAGGACACCAGAAAGCAGTTACAACAGTTTTGGTCTGTGATCTCTTGCATTTAACATGCTCGTAAATTAAAGTGTGCCATGCTATCAGACGTTTTGAATTCATCCATCCCTCTTGAAATGTCTGCCCGGCCTGTTACTCTTTGCATGGTAGATATGACTCCAACTGATATATGTACTTTTATTGCTTTGCTTATGCAAGAGTCTTTCATAGAAACATCCTTGATCTGATAGAAAATTCCCCTTTAAGTCAGGCTTCGATCTCACTCATCCTCACTACAATAACAAATGGAAACAATCTGCATGACAAAGTGACATTACGGAGAGCGATCAATTTCATATGTAGTAGATGCATTCCCACACCTTGAGTCAGCCTAGGGAGAATGCTCATGTGAGACAGAGGATTTCTTTGACTTGTCCATAACATGCGTAAACACTCTTTGGCGTTTTATCTACAAAGACTAACAAGAGAAAATCATTTGTCAGCAATTGTGATAATGGATGGTATGACTGTGTTTTGTTAACAAAAATGACCACCTTATTGTCTTAAGACAGTCATCCACACAACCTTCAACGGGCCATGATTGCCCAAACAAAGATCAGGGACAAGGGCTAAGGACTGATGACTGCATTGAAACTGTCATTTAGCCCTGAGTTTAACACCTGCACTTTAACATTTGTTTATTTCTTATAGAATTGTTTCACTGTAACAACGTTTCCCTTGTGGTGAACTTTCCGCTATACATGACACATCTGAAATACATGTAAGCTTTTTATGCACGTCCAAGTTGTCCTGAATATCACGCTGAAATAAGCTTTAGACGGATAAAGTGAAAAACAAACATTTAAAACAACTCGTCGTTTTAGCCAGAGAAACAGAAAGAGTTTACAAGCCATGCCAGGCTTATTTCCAACATGTACATCAAAAATTGTTTACTCACCTTGGACCATGCAACTGAGCGAGTCCAACTGTATTCGAAATCGAAGTTTATCCTTTCTTGTCCGCTGAGCATCGTCTAGGTCTTCAGTCACAAAGGGTACGCCATTAAGGGCAATAATTCATTGACGAATGAAGAGATTCCGCGACTTTAATTCAATCAGCGTCGATTTCGAGCGCTTCGATCGATCAATTCATCGTGGGAAAGCGACCGGAAGTGTCTAAATCATACGCATCTCAGTCGTTTGACCGCTGGGCATACTATGGGGCGCCGTTTGTAAAAAAAATTTAGCTTAATTTTGTCATTTTTTTCGTTATTTACTAAATAACGTTTTGTGATATGATATCATTCGTTAATGATTTGATATAATAAATCCTGATTTCAAATCATGCGTTTATGATTTGATATAATAAATTATTATTTCAAATCATGCGTTTGTGATTTGATATAATAAATTATTTCAAATCATAAACGCATGATTTGATACAATGAATCCTGATTTCAAATCATGCAGCTATGATTTGATATAATAAATTATTATTTCAAACCATGTGTTGGTGATTTGATATAATAAATCCTGATTTCAAATCATACTGTTTATGATTTGATATAATAAATCCTGATTTCAAATCATACTGTTTTTATTTCAAATCACGGACTTAGGCCCAGTTCAGACGTCGTGCTTCTGCCGTGCCGAACTTAATTGCAATTAGGTTCAACTGTAGCACGGCAGAAACACGACTTTGATTCAGACGTCGTGCCAAATTCAGGATTACTGAAGCCACGCAACAATAAGTCAGCGATAATGAAACAAATCCCGCCAAAATTCATTAATGCCGCCAAAATACATTAATATAATTTATGAATTTTGTTTCGCACGGCAGAAGCACGACGTTTGAATCGCTGCCGTGCCAGAGTCGTGTAGCACGACAGAGCTTGTCGAACTTAATTGCTTTGCCGAACTTAATTCAAAAGTGTGATTCAGACGTCGTGCTTCTGCCGTGCTTTTGTCGAACTTAATTCTTGAATTTAGTTCGGCACGGCAGTAGCACGACGTATGAACTGGGCCTTACTGATTTGAAATCATAGCTCAGTGACTATTTGATGCTCGGCGGAGCGGATGATGGTCAGTTCAATCGCTTATTTGAAACCACCAAAAGCTTTATTTCAAATAATAAATCTTTATTTGATATCAGTAAAACCATGATTTAATTTAATAAGTAATAAGTAACCGTAGCGCATCCATGTGACCTGACACGTGGGTTTACTAGCGTGGGAGTAATCGCAAAGATGGAAAACACAACTAGACCAGCTATCGAGGTCAATCGCTTCAGCGGTGTCTAGAGCCGTCGAGAGGGCAGTAACTGCAGTTACAGAGCGAAGCGAAACGATGACAAACACACAGCCGTAATTAAAGTGGATTTTAGCGCTCAATTTCACGTGTTGCATAGCTCTCTAAGAAGCTACAACGTTAAAGAAAGGATAAAGAGACGAATAGTCGCAAAAGAAACACAACGTCTTTCTACAAAACCAAATAACCGGGCCTGGTAATGTACAAACACTGCAAGATAAAGATGATCATATTACGCGGCTCAAAATTCCTATCCTTGATAACAAGAGAGAGGCTGTTCTGTCACTGAACGAACTGAAACGAGCCAAACCAAAGCTAGACAAAATGCTTCAGATGGCATATAAAGGACCGCAGTCGCTAAACAGAAAAAACAAGAGTCAAAACAAACGAACGATATCCATCCCAGAAATGACCTTTGGTATCAAAATACATAACATGCGACATATAAACACACGGCTGTTTCAATCACCATCACCATCATGCTATCCTCTAAACCACCGTGTTGCCCCACTTAAAACAAGCAAGAAGCTAAATCGGTCAATAGAACCGAGATAGAAGCGGCAAACACGCGAACAGGAGTCGTGTAGGCCTTCCAACCCCATTTCACCTCGACAGCTGGTCTGGTTGTGTCTCCATCTCTGCGATTACTCCCACGCTAGTAAACCCACGTGTCAGGTCACATGGATGCGCTTCGGTTACTTATTACTTATTAAATTAAATCATGGTTTTACTGATATCAAATAAAGATTTATTATTTGAAATAAGGCTTTTGGTGGTTTCAAATAAGCGATTGAACTGACCATCATCCGCTCCGCCGAGCATCAAATAGTCACTGAGCTATGATTTCAAATCAGTAAGTCCGTGATTTGAAATAAAAACAGTATGATTTGAAATCAGGATTTATTATATCAAATCATAAACAGTATGATTTGAAATCAGGATTTATTATATCAAATCACCAACACATGATTTGAAATAATAATTTATTATATCAAATCATAGCCGCATGATTTGAAATCAGGATTCATTGTATCAAATCATGCGTTTATGATTTGAAATAATAATTTATTATATCAAATCACAAACGCATGATTTGAAATAATAATTTATTATATCAAATCATAAACGCATGATTTGAAATAATAATTTATTATATCAAATCATAAACGCATGATTTGAAATCAGGATTTATTATATCAAATCATTAACGAATGATATCATATCACAAAACGTTATTTAGTAAATAACGAAAAAAATGACAAAATTAAGCTAAATAATTTTTTTTACAAAGCCAAATATGTAAATCCGTATTCCTCTATTGTCCTGATCTATTGTCCTGTAAATGTACTTTATTGTCTTCTTTTATATGTGCTCTAAAATGTGGGCTAGCATGAAGTTTTTGCCGACCGCTGTGAACCAGAGCGTCTGTTGCCCGGTCCGCTGGACAAGGGTAACGTAAGCTCTGGGGACGAGATTGCCTCACGACGCGAAAATTGGGCTTGCGCACGTGGCTTTTTCTGTGAAAATTTACTTCCGGTCGCGTCGCAGTCGACGCGTCGTGGATCTAAGGCTCCTTAATATCCGACAGCTTGCTTTCTCATTCAGTCAAGTCTAGCTCTTTATAAAAACGAACCCAATTGTCACGCCACCTCACAATCCACAAACAAAAAAAAAAAAAATTCCGCTTACCAGCGATAGATAAGTTCGATAGATAAGGCCTCAGAGTCGACCAGCCTAAGTTTAGGCGTACCACTTAGAAAAGTTATGGAAGGGGTGTAGGGGGGGGGGGGGGTGGGGCGAAGTGCAAAAAAAAAAATCATGCATGCAGAGTAGGTCAACATCAACACCGAACAACTTGACAAAAATTCAAGGGAAACATTAAAGAAAACAAATTCATGCCGCTCGAAAATTTCCCGCCCTCCCTCCCGTTCCCCCTCATAACTTTTCTAGTGGTTCGTCCCTGAACTCCACCTTATCTAACACAGGTCTGCGCTGCAGAGTCAACTTCGGGAGTTCGGAAGTTTGATTGATGGATGTGAAAACGCGGTTTGGCGGTTTGCTGGTTGAAGGTGAGACCAGGTTCAAACGTCGAATTTCACATGTACTGAATAAATGCGAATGAGGGAAAACAATAGATTTGTCTCATTTGCATTATATTCGGCGCATGTGAAGCTCGACGTTTGCACCGGGCCTTAGATTCCGCACAATTACAAAAATGTACGAAAATCTCTTCTATTCTGATACTCCATGCACATCAAGAACGCTGCAGGATCTTTCAAAAGTCAAATTTCATCATCCTACCCGCAATAGCCTACCCGCGGTAGGTTCGAAGTCCACGCGTGGTGCGGTATAAAGGTCTTTGTTACGCTTTATTTAACTCTGCCGTCACTCGGCCCTTTTGTATTTGGCTCAGAAACTGTCGAGCAGTCAATCACTTACCGTAAACATTCCAGGTTAACAACGAGTTGCGTAGTTTACTGTTGCGAAACGAAAATTTGTTACTGTAAATTTTTTCGGACGTCCGAAGACTGTCAGTGTTCGAATTTCGTATTTCGTTCTTACCCCTACAAGCTAGAAGAACCAGCTGGAGAAACACATCAAACGAACATTCACCGGTTCGCAAAGATGGGGAATAATCAGTGCTGTAAATGCAAAGTAGAGCTGAGGAATGATACCTGGAAGCCTTATTGTCGCGGGTAAGATTTAACCTATCACCCTTTAAATCTCTGTTTGATGACTGCTTTTACTTGAACAGTTCAATTCACTGTATGAACCCCGGAAACCTACACGGGGTCTTAAAGTGGAAACAAGATAATTAGCAAGGAACGCACATCCTTTTGCACCAAATACTCTTCCTTAGAATTCCTTTTGACGTCTCGATGACTATTTTAATGTAGGGTTGTGCCCCTTTGCTAGATTTATATTTGCGTGTGTGGAGGATGGCAGGCGTTCTCAAAATGTTCTAAATATGTTTGGCCCTGCGTGTTTATTGCGTAGAAAACTCAACTCTATTAGTATGATCAGTTATCCTTTGAGGATGTTTCATTTTCCTTTGGCTGACTAACCTAATGCTTTCTCTAAAGGCGCATCCACAATCTGAATTTGGTGTCTTGTTTTTTGTTCTCGGTCGATGTGAACAAATTTAGCATCTTTTGTACAAGTCTTAAAAATACGTACGTAATCCTGAATCATCCGTAATAACGTGGCAATCACGGGGAACGTTATAATCAAGGTTCCCTTACAATGTATTCTCTTATGATGTTCTTGCCGTATCTTCCTTTTTTTCTGTTTTTCCTTCCTGTTTCTTTATTATTTTCTTCATTTTAAACGATCGATCGATCGATAGATCGAGTAACGTCCGTCACTTCTGAAAGAGGCCTTTTGAGAGTAGATAGTGACAGTGAGCAGTATCCTGTGGACAAAGGTCAAGTTAGATGTGATCTTTGAACAGATTGGGCCTGAACGGCTAAGACGCCGGAAACCTACGCAGTTGCAAACATTTGTTCAATAGGTTAATGAGTATCTTGGCAATGTATTTGCTTTCTATTAAATATTGACGTCGTTTACTTTTTATATGGTTTTTCATGTGTGACTGTTAGCTGATAGCCCTTGAAACGCCACAAAATCTAGTGAAAAGTAAAATTGATTTAATACGTTAGGCAATTTGTGGCTGACAAAACGTAGTCCCGAAAATAGTGTTTTGACATTGACACGCGAGCGAAAACATTACTTAAAACTAAAAAATAACCAGTAAAAATACAACTGTAACCAGGATGAGACATATTAAAATATAAGAACGTTCTGTGGTAAAAAGGTTTAAAGCATAAGCTTTCGGCTATCAGTCTGTAGCCTTTAACGAATGAAGAAATGTAAGCGCGCGGACGGAATATATACAGAAAGGGGTGGGAAAAGATTTTTTTTAATTTTTACAAAAGTATAATACAAAAAGAGGTGTGAAAAAGGAGAGAAAAATAAAATGTAAAAAAGGTCTAATTACAATAAAATGGAGTATTGCCTAGGCAACGGCTTAGAATTATTTTCCGCGTCGAAAGTTTTTGCTGTGTGCCAGGATTCTAGTGTTTTCGAACGCGGTAATTGCCTTCGTCAATAACACAAGCGTTATCGAAGTAATTAGAGTGGTTGTTTTGCCACGCATGGTTTGCAACGTTTGAACCCTTTGCATAGTTCTTCAGATTTCGTTGCTGTTCCTTTTTTCGGGTTTGAAAGCATCTTCCGGTTTCTCCTATGTAGTTCCAAGGACAGTCTTTGCATGGGATTTTATAAACAACATTGGATTGGAGATCTGATAGTTGTCTGAACTTCGGGGACGGGAATTCTTGTTGAAGGGTTTTGAATGGTTTGTTGACAACGCGGATTTAATTTTTACGGAGTAATCTCGTGAGAGATTCAGTTAGGCCGCTGATGTAGGGGAGGCATGCAAAACCTTTGTAAGTATCAGATGGATCAGCCCATTTGAAGAACATAGAAACCAGTTCTTCTGGCGGAGGAACTGTAAGTACGGTGGCTTCTTATTAAGAATGGTAGAAATAACCGACGATGGGTAACCGTTAGCTTCTAACGCGGCACTGACGTGGTTAGTTTCCCGTGTTTTTCCTTCCTGGCTGCTAGAGAGGCTAGATACCCGAAACAAAAGAGTCGAGACCGTCCTGATTTTGTGTTTTTTATCATGATGAGAGGAGAAATCCAGATATCTGTCAGTATGGGTTGGCTTCCGATAAACATCAATGACAGCAAAACCGTTTCTTCTGGAAACCAAGGTGTCCAAGAAGGCAATTTGACCATTGATTTCAAGTTCAATAGTGAAAGAAATTTTGGGATCGGATGCGTTTAGAGTATTGTGAAAGGAAGAGACAACGTCCTTCTTGATAATCACGAAACTGTCATCAACATAACGTTTCCAGACCTTTGGTGGGACTGAAGAGGTACTTATAGCTAGTTGCTCGATCACTTCCATGTAGAGGTTGGCGACGATAGGGCTAACTGGGCTGCCCATAGCACAGCCATGAATCTGCTTGTATATATAGTTATTATAAACAAAATAATTTTTTGAAAGGGTAAACGCCAGTAGAGAAATGATGTCATCAGTGTTGAGACTTGTTCTGAGGTGTTATGTATTGTCATAGTTTAATTTGTCCCGAATGTATTCACAGGTTTTGTTCACTGGGATAGCTGTGAAAAGCGACACAACATCAAATGAAACCATAACCTCGTCATCTGAAATTTCCATATTAGCCACTTCTTCGTGTTGTTACAATGCTCATGACACTACAAGCAAGCTAAACAAAATGTATAAAGGGGTAGTTTCTAAACAAACTGTGGTGCTGCGTCAGTAGGCAAGTAGTACACAAAAACACCTTCGAATGACAAGGATGCATCTAAGCCAGTCGCTCGTCATTTTAATCTCCCTAACCACTCCAAACAACACTTGGCTATCTGCGGCCTTTCCCTACATCAAGGTACGACGGAAAGCCGCAAGAATCTAGAACGAAAATTCATCTTCCAAATCGGCACCCTAAATCCCCACGGTATTAACAAACGCTTTTCGTTTAACTAACATTTCCTATTTTTCACGTTGCCATGTTACCACCAATAGGCCATTTCCGAGATCGCTTGAGCCTCTATTTCAAAGCGAGTCTAAGTGCGAAGTCCTTGTAATGAAAATGAGTTTTCGCTCATATGGAACGCTGAACTTATTACCATCACAAAACTTTCGCACTTTGACTCGCTTTGAAATAGAGGCTAAAGCAAACTCGGAAATGGCCCATTGCCATTGCTCATCGCCACCTTCGTCTTTATGCTAAAGCGTTGTATTTCTCCTGCCTTTAATCATCTGTCTGCATGCATTACTGCTATCTTGAAACACACACACCAAAAATACATCTTCCGAAATGAATCAGGTTTTGACAGATCGATAGATGTCAGGAGTTATTTGATTTGATTAACTGACTGATTGACTGAATGATAAAGGGCCAAGTCGCACTAGAGGACAAAACTGTTTATTTATGTCAAAAATCTGCCATCACAATGAAAAACCAAGTGCGACCGGTTTGTTCACCAAAGGACAAAATTTGGTCGCGGGCGGACAAACTTCAAAGATGCCGTCGACTACCTCTGGAGCAGGCCAAATTGAGACAAATTTTGGAAAACAATAGCGAGGGTGTTTTAATTCGGAAATGATTTGACAGGTGATATGTAGCAGAGTCTCTATGCTATAGACTTCGCGGCAAAATTGGTCACGTTCTCATTTTTCTTCATTCATCACAGCATGGTGTGATGTTTTGTTCACAGATTTTGTTCTCAAGTGCGACTGTACCTTTCCGGACAAATTTTTTGTCACTGGCCGATTTCAAGTCAGATTTGTCCTGGACAAATCTGAAATTGTCCTCTAGTGCGACTTGGCCCAAACTCACTCATAAATCGATTGCCCGTTTAACAGAAGATCTTTCCTGCCAGGTGTTATCAACGAGCCTTCCCATTTTGCGACTACTGCAAGAATCCAATCTATAAAGGTCAAGAAAGAATAGGAAACTATCACAAGTTTCCGTAAGTATTTTTGTTTTTTTTCCATGCCCAGGTAACAGCACGAAAAAAATGCATTTGTACTAAGAACATCCCACCCGATAAGTTAAATTGCGTTAATATTTCGGATAGGGCTAGGGTGACCTACAGTAGATGTATCAGTTATGAAAGCCAGTTAACTATAGTATATGCTTAAAATTCTTGTACTCTGTGGCCGATCAGCGGGGAAGTGTAGTGGTTAGGGAAAGAGGGTTCAGGTTCAATTCTGGATTGGAATTTCTATTTTTTAATAAGGAAGACTTTCTCTACCAGTTGAAACCTTTTTCCAAGTGTCTTTAAAAAAATGGCAACGACCGTTTACGAAAGGGAAATTTGCAGCACTGCATCGAGATTCTTATTTGCCTTACAACACTACATTCATTATTATATTTGAAGTGAGTAAGAGCAATTAGAACTCAGCGACTCAGATCTGCTGGAACTCAAACTTTTACTGATCAGGAAAGGAACACAATGGCAATGACTTCCCTTTCCTGGACAGCGCGGTACCCCCTCCCTCTGCCCCAGATCCCCTAACCGTCCCTTGTTTTGGTCAATTGTAATTTGAGTTTTTCGTTCGTGTTGGCAGATGTTTCAGTGTGGAGACACATAAATGCTGTGAATGTTTTGCCAACATCAATCGAGAACAAGGAGATGGGATTTACTGCGTAAAGTAGGTAGTCTCACCGCAAATTTGCCGCACACGTGAGGAAACGGCTGAGCTAACTGCCTCGCGAGGAATTTTGCTCAGCTCTTTCCTCAAGTGTGCGGCGGGCTTTAGTGTTCACGTTACACGGTCAGCTGTAGGACATTGTGAGATGGCTTATCTCAATTCGATACTTTTTCTTCTAACGAGACATCTTGCCCTCACAGTTTCTTATTGGTCGCCCTCTAGAGCTGTTCACTAACAGCAAGTAACACTAGTCGCCAAGTTTAGTTTCAGTTTATCGTCTTCAGACCGTTTGGGCTTCTTATTTATACAGGTTTAGACGGGTTTTGACAAGATCTCAGCTCAAATCAACTGAAATCTGGCCAATTATAAATCTAAACGCATTTCTTTGCAAACAGTGACAAGAAAGTAGACATTATATACTGGAAAAATTTTTATTTATAAATTTAAACTGATGAGCCACTTAAAATATTTAGTGGTCCGGTCGTTTGAGCCTGAGATGAAAAACGTTTAGTCGTTGTTTTGTCAAAGTTTTTTTTCAACCAAAAGCTTTGGTTGAAATCGTTTGATCAATGTTTTGACGAGTTAGTAGGACGATAAAACTTGCACAATCGAGAATATTCATTATTCATTGTTGCACTGCATGAAGTTCAAGTTACTCTTGCAAAATTAAAATCCGTTTGGAGTTAAATATATGAAATAGAACCCAAAGGAATCGTTGTCGTTGAACTTTAAATTTGTCATTGATGTTTTAGTTCCATATAATGAGACTCGTATTCAATGACACTCGATGTTTCTACCTATCTTCTGTAGATGTTACGACGTAAAGAACGCACCCCCTTTAAAAATGCACGTCAAATACCGGGACAACGAATTCAGCCTGCACTCTAGAGACGACAGAGTGTTAGACACCCTCAAAGTATTCTCAGATGGATTGTACAACGCGATACAGGGGAATATGGGTCAGCGGATGATCAAGGAGAATGCCGGTTCAGAGGGGCAGCAAAGAACACCAAACAGTTACTGGAATTATACCAAGTCATATTTGGACTACTCTGTCAGGGGAGTTAGTAACTTTGTCGGCAGAAAACTTCTCCTCCAGGACTAAATGAACCTTCCAAGACTCAACAACACTAACAACAACAAAACTTTATCACAGACAAGTTTTTTTGTGTGTCCATCATAGTTTTTTGTAATGAGCAAGGGGGAAATGATAGGTGTTACGAAAACGTGCTCTCGAATATTGTTTGTGTTGGTATTTTGTTTTTCATTTTATTTTGAGGAATACGCCGTATTTTAGTAGCCTCGGAAAAATTCACAAAATACCGAGAAAAACCAAATTTTCCTCGCTTTGAACAACTGTTCCTGAAGGTGTTCAATATTCCTTACCTTTAATAATAATAATAATAATAATAATAATAATAATAATAATAATAATAATAATAATCTTTATTGAGAATACCAACGTTACAAGTTTGTGGTCCTCAGACAGGGGACTCCTGCCTCAGATAACTAAGATTAAAAAACTGGCAAAAAAATAAAACAAACAAACAAGAATGTAAAAAAAAAAGTTTAAAATGTGTACAAAAGGTAGATAAACAGAGAATATTCTAAGGATCATTATGGATAACTTTAGACAGGACGCGTTTAAAAGCAACCAATGACTCTGCTTCCCTTAGAGAGGTGTCTAAACTGTTCCAGATATTAGCGCTAAGATTAACTGACGACCAGCGACCCCGCCATCTTCTTGTGGTACTGCCTTTGCGCATGTCACTTCTCGTTATTGTATAATTACCATGAAAATCTCCATTGCATGAAACAAGGATAGAGCGGCAGAAATGGTTGTCAAGTAACTTGGTAGGAGGGGGGGGGGGGGGTGGCGTCTTTATTTTGATTGATCAAAAGGCAAGTTTTCCTTTAAGCATATTTGTTCGTTCCTCTGCCTCAGGGAACTCTTGTCTTAACAATTTAATACACGCAGATGGGGAAGACCTCAGTTTTTGCTTACAAACAGGAGGAGGGAGCTTAGGGAGACTTCTTCTTACCTTCTAGCTCCTCCCCCTCTTAACGCTAAATGATGATCGGTCCCTAAACGAATTCTAAACAGCATCTCGTGTCGATTTTCAATTGTTGAAAATAAGCGTAAAACTATCCATAAGGAATTGCGGAATTAAGCGTTAATGTATCGCTGTATGCATTTGTATGTGTCAAATAAGCATTCAGTTGACACCGATACTCGACAGATGCTCTCAGGGTACTACTGAAGATCCAGTTCTACAATACAATACTGAGACGAGAATGAATCAAGCAAACTGTCGACATCATCCATCATCAGTCTTCGGCAATAAAACTCCGGGCAGTTCCTTGACGAAGCTCTAAACTGTCAAGCACTGGGTCCCCTAAGGCTTGTATGGTACAGCTGTCTCGATTATTTCTTCTTTGATCGAAACCTACCACTATTCTTAATTTTATCTGCCTGTGCCTTTCCAACAAGGAGCTCAAAGAGCGACCTCATTTCCGTAGTCCTCAGGACCCGTTTTCAGGTATGGGAGACAAATCCCCTAACCCCCCGGTCCCGTCGATACCTTTACCAAACATTGAATTACGTGATTCTAAAGTTGCCCCAGCAAGAGTCTTCGTTATAGAATAAAGCACGACAAGGAGGATGGGGAATTCAAAGTTATGCGGTTAAATAAATCCGAATGGCTATTAATGGCTTCTTTGAGTTTCTTCTCTTTATTTGATCATGCACTGTGGCCAGCGGTTATGGAGAGAGATAATTCAGAGTGCGATTGGGGAGTTTTCCGCAGCCTGTTAGTGACCGGGACGATTCGAATACCAAGGAACCTTGTTGCTATCTTCGGTAACATTTTATTTCTTCCTTCAGTAAGCGTACATGTTCCCTCTCATTTTGTCCTCGTTCCGAAACGCTTCTTTTCG
>OX419338.1:13253071-13258071 GCA_948470475.1 Galaxea fascicularis | reverse complement strand
AAAATTTTAAACAAACGCGCGTTCAAGACAAACAAAGTTGTTACGCATAGCCAACACATACGACAAATCGCTGAACGATAACTGAACATTAACTTGTATAAACCCTTTCTTTGATTAACCGGCTTCAACGGCTTCTCCACGCTAAACTAACCAAGCTTTGACTCGTTGCTATGTGACGTCACACTGGCAGTATTCACGATGTCAGCCTTCTTTGCACGCGCACAGAGAATCATGGGATAATTGCTTGGTCACATGGTCTCTTGAGGGGCAAACATTTTCAACGGCGCCCGAAGAGGACATCGACAAACAAGATGTCAATACTGCTGTTTCCTAAGTGGAAGGTGGATCAGTTAAAAACGTTTCTGCAAAAAGAGGAGTTGTTTTGTCGGGGAGAAAAGGCGTATTATGCGTGGAAGCTGAAACTCGAGGTCGATAAAACTACACGAGAGGAAGACGTTGTCTCAACGAGATGAAGGGAAAAGTTGACCATACTGATCGGGTGTCAGCCTTCCTTTTCCCAGCAGCCTTAAAGTAGGATGGGAAGAGGGCAATCTTAACTTTCGCGGCGTTTTGGAGGCTGAGGTAGAAAGCACAAGAAAAGACCTAAGCGCCAGTGAAGATGGCTGACATCGTGAATAAGGGCTATTGAAAACAATAGAGACACTCCCACCCTCCTGGTTTCATTGTTACTTGTGTTTAACCCTCGGTGTGTTTTGTTGACCGCTCATTCTTAAAGTGCACCTGACCTCAAAATACGTTTTTCGCTAAAAAAAATCTTTGCACCTGTTGGAAAAGCATTGCGCTCTTTTTTGTTCTTTTTTGCCAAATGTTGGCTATTTATAGGCTTCCAAACTTACAAAAAATAAGCATCATTTGGTACATGACCGAGTGAGAAGGGGCGTGGATCTATTCTTGAATTGACGTCACAAACTGATTCGCATGCATGTTTACAAAGACTTAATGCGATGCAAATCAGTTTTTGACGTCAATTCAAGAATAGACCCATGCCCCTTCTCACTTGGTCATGTGCCAAATGATGCTTATTTTTTTGTCAGTTTGGAAGCCTATAAAAAGCCAACATTTGGCAAAAAAGAACAAAAAAGAGCGCAATGCTTTTCCAACAGGTGCAAAGATTTGTTTTAGCGAAAAAAGTATTTTGGGGTTAGGTGCACTTTAACTGATAAGGCTTTCAACTCCTTAATAAATCAATAAATAAATAGTCAAAGATATCAATAAAGTAAAAAAAATCGATAAATAGTCAAAGAAATATATGTAGGACTTGTTACTGAAAGAGAAATAATGAGAAGGTTGGAGTAGTCATCGCTCAGCCACACAGGATTCGGCCTGCAGATTCAGTGGCGGGAAGTTTTTCACTGCATCATGAACCGAAAACGTTACAATTTGAAATTGGAGCGAAGAGCAAATAAAGAAGCTAAACGGTGAACACAAATAATCAGTTTACCATGCATCTCCACTTTTCATGTAAACATATCTCGTGATCTGAGAGCACAGACTATGGCTTACCTCTTGCACTTGAGATTATGACTGAAAGAGAGAGAAAATAAAAACAAGGAGACAAGTCAATCATTTGCATTCTTTTTAACCAGCCTTTAAATGAACACTGTCATGTGGTTTTGCTGCTTTATGATCCAAACTTCACAGAAATTGGTACTTATGACCTTTATTCATGTCAAAACATTCCTTCAAATGTTGGAGAAAGATATCAATTTTTTGTAGGAAAAGCCACCCATGGTAAATTTTTGGCCATGCCTTCAAGATGAGGTGAGAGAATTTGAGAAAAGGTTAGGCTAAGAAAGTTTTTTCAAAATGCAATCCATTTCCATCCTTGCCATCCGTAACAGAAGACAGTATTTAATCTCAGTGTAGTAACACAGTCCTGAGTAAATAAACGGCTTGCTTATTTTTTGGGCTTTTCATGATTTAAAGACATGTTTTAGAATCTTACAGCGGACCAAAATAGCATGGCACTGGCTCTTTTTAACTTACAGCATGCTGAGTAATGTAAAAGTCACGTCTTTTGGCTTTCCAGTATCCTTGTTGCATCAGATTAACAAATGATTGGTAAAATTACTCAAATGCAAGTTGAATCTAGATTTGCGTCACGGAGAAAAAGAAGTTCTGCTTACCGCATAAAAGGGTGAGAACCAGAAGGATCTGCAATGTTATGCTGCTAACAGCCATATCTAAACCTAAAAGAAATAAGGGGAAATTATTAGCAACGAAAGATAAGCAGGACTGAACAGGAAAGAATCAACACAATGATGAGATTACTGGATATCATACACATGTCTGTTCTGTATTTTATAACCATGCCATGGAAAATACAGAAAATACGAAGAAAATACAAGTGTTTCGTCGGATATTCCACGGTATACCACTCGAAAGCACTGTATAATTTGTCTTCTGTTCTTAACAACCTTTTCACACACATATTGTGTGGTATAGGTGATCAGAATTGTGGCCAAAACAATGTCACTGTACAAGTAAGTTCCCCTTACATAATGGCACGACCAAAGCTTTACTGGAGCAAATATTCTTCTGGTTTGAATCGTCTTTAGACGCAAATTGTTTTCACAGTTCAGTAAACTGGTAGCCGCCTCTTAAGGACAACAAGCCAAGCAATAGCGATATTCACTGTTTACAAACAAGTCTTTTGATATTTAAATTTTGCCAACCACAGAACAAAAGAATCCTTTGTTTCGAGAGCCAATAAACCTCTGGTCACATTAATGACAATAGGGACGTAACGATGAGTATCGCTATTACAAGGCTTGAAGTGGTTGCACCAATAAGCGCGCGAATTTTCTCGCCCTTTTTTCTTGGTGAAACCATAATTTGCACTTCGTAATAACAGTTTAGAAGTGGGGCTTAAAATAGCAAAGAACAACGTCTTCCTATAAAGAGCTATACAAGGACGAGAATAAAAGTACTTGCCTCCTTGCCAAGATCATCCGCTCGCTCCTCGGTGAAGTTAGGTAATGACCGCTATCGCCTCGGCTTAAAGTCCGAACAATTCAGTCTCAAACTTTTCTCATTCACGATTATGCCCCGAAATTCTGGAGAGCGTGCATTACATAACCCTGTTTTGTAAATCTGGTTGTTACATGCAGCTAGGAATTGTCACGTGCAGTGCCTCTTTATTTAACCGTGTGCTTTGGTTCGAGATTTCAAAACAGATACGCAAGACGGTAAGTCTAGGAGAACTTTCTACCCTCTATCCTCCGCTTCGGCGACGTGACACACCTATAATATTTTCGCAACCTGTCACTCTTTGACTCGGTCACAATCTTTTCCCGAAACTCAATCACGCGAGACAATAAGCTCTAGGGGCATATTTAATGAATGAGAATGTTATACTTTTTGCATGAGCAACGCTACACGTGCTGATCATGCCGCCACCCACCCATATCGGGCCAAAGTTGAGCACAAATTCAACCACCAATTAAAATTTTACAAAAATGCTTGCATAATTTTCCCGTCTTCTAGATCAAGCTTTAGATAGTCTTAATAGTTTGGTAGGACCACAGAATTTAATTAAAACTTGGAAAAAATTAATACCCAGGGTACATATCACATGTAAAACGAAACCTGACGCACAAAAAACACTTGCGAAAGTGACACACACAGAATAAGAAAATATTTTCCAAAGATTCTAGAATGACTTCCCCTTACATTTCTGTTATGTGTTATACATTTATTTTATTTCTAATGGTCGCAGACAAGACTGATAATGTAAGAGGACAGAAATTCACTTTTCATTATCTACAGTGTTTCAGTTTGATTGCGACAACGGTATCAATGCCATCAGTATCCTCAGTCATATTCCCAGAAGAACTAAGAAAATAGATTAACTCTGTTCTCAACGCAATGGATTTTGTTTTGGAGAAATACACATGACTGCATGAATGCTTGCCCACTGTAGGTGGTAAAGCGAGTTGGCGACAAGCTTTGGGTATAGTGTGACGAATCAGTCAGGAATTGGTTTTCCAGAAAGCAGAAAGGTAGAGGAATTAACTCTGTTCTCAAAATAAAATGTAAATGCTCTGAGTCAGTTTGTGACTCCAACCAATTTCTGTTTGATGACACGAAGTGAGATAGCGATTCCCTTTCCTATTAAGTTCAGTTAGTAACAAATCTGAAACGAAAACGGGTAATACACGTTTGGGAACTTACTTTAGAGATCTGCAAATGATTTATGTCGGCTCCACTTGTCCAGTCACCTGAGCCGATACAACACGGTTTTGATTTAAAATGGGGCGGCTTGTTTGATTTTGTCTTTAAAGAAGAACACAATCATCATTCACGCCTTTCATAATAGGCCATTTCCGAGATCGCTTGAGCCTCTATTTCAAAGCGAGTCTAAGTGCGAAGTCTTTGTAATGAAAATGAGTTTTCGCTCATATGGAACGCTGAACTTATTACCATCACAAAACTTTCGCACTTTGACTCGCTTTGAAATAGAGGCTCAAGCGAACTCGAAAATGGCCTATTATAACTTCTCTCACGTGATAGGTTTTGCATTAACAATGATTCCAGAGTACGCATGGCTCAGTGATTTCTTAACAATCTGCTTCCGTTTAAATGGAAATTGCGTGTCTCAACAAGCATGCTTAACTAAAAAATACTGCTTGCGTAGTCAGTATTTATGAAGAACAATTCTATTGAAAGTTAAGGCCTGTTTCAATATGCAAATAGGCGAAATTTGAACTGTTTTAAAACGCGTGGAAATGTGACTGAATTTTGGTGTCTGCCGCTGCTCTCTTCTTCATGTAAACACTATTAATATAATAGATGGACTCTCTTTGTTCCTGGGGAAAAACTAGCATTCATATTTTGCAATTTGCATTGTTCGTGGCAAAGACTATACTACGGTATTGTAGCTATTGTTTCAGGACAATCTCTAGGGTTTTTCTTCGGTTTTATATCGAGTAGAGTCCTCTCATCATGTTTTATCGCCAATGCCTGTTCCTTCTATGCCG
>OX419338.1:13168071-13248071 GCA_948470475.1 Galaxea fascicularis | reverse complement strand
CCCCCTTTCCCAGCTCCCCCACCCAATAGGGGATAAATATGGAAGAGAGTACATTACAAGTGGTCAAAGAGAGATATGTCCAGAAATGAACGCAATCGCAAGAATAACGAAAATAACAGATTATCGCAAAAGTAACAAATCTCTGTGCAATGAAAGAGAAAGGGGGGGGGGGGGCACAAATATAACGAAAATACCAAATATTGCAAAAATACCGAAAATAACGAAAATAACAAATCTTTGCACAAGTCACAAATCTCTTTGGAGAGAAGGATGGAGGGGGGGGGGGGGGCACAAATATAACGAAAATACCAAATATTGCAAAAATACCGAAAATAACAAATCTTTGCACAAGTCACAAATCTCTTTGGAGAGAAGGATGGAGGGGGGGTGGGGGCACAAATATAACGACTGGATACCAAATATTGCAAAAATACCGAAAGTAACGAAAATAACAAATCTTTCTTCGTAACTGTGTCTTCAAATCAGATCCTCCTTTACGGTATGTACTTTGTCAAGACTGTAGTGTTTTACACCCTTGCCGTTTGGAATTGAATGATGCCACTAATATAACATGCGCGTCCTTTTTTAGGAACTGTGATTACTGGAAATTATTGCACTCAGATTGATGCGCATTGGTAACAATGGTAATGCGCGTTCGGTAATGAGAAATTGCTTTCAATTATGTAAATTACATGTTCGGAAACTTAAGCTGTGTGTTGAAATGATTTGAAACAATGTGTTTTTTTTTTTGGAAGGGGATATCGTTAGTGGCGGTTGGCTTGTTTCGCTTAAGCCGTATCACGCCGGCTCTATGTAGGTGTGTCATTGACACGATGCTTTCCTATTTAACGAGAATTGTTTCAATAAATAACGCTTAATTGTGTCAGAACGCGCTAAAGTAAAACTATTTACATAATCACACTTCGCGGCGTTGCTCTCTATTTAAATGTATTATGCTCGGAGTTGTATTATCGCTGTCCTTGTTTGGAGCCTATCTTGCTTCCATGAACGAAAATTACATCCTTAGTGTTCCCACTGGGAAAACTTTTTATGGGTTGTATCTGGGGTGATACAAAACACGATACTATGCGTTGGATGATGGAAACGGTAAGCGGTACGTGTCGCGTTCCCAGTACCGCGGACACGGGGTGTTGTGTACTGGAGTTCGCCAGGTCAACCACAGTGAAGCACAGACGGGCAGCAAGACTTTAACTGGTTTATTACAATCAGGCAGCCGACTTATTATATCACATGCGTCACTTGCGGTGAAAACTAAAAAGAATATACGATGGTCTAAGTTTAACGAAACGAAAAACCGACTAACATAAACTCCGTGTAAATGAGGAAAAAGGAAAGAAACAAGTTACAATGTAACTTACGTTTGATCTTGACTCCGGGCTAGAAAGGACTCCAAAAACACTATTAAGACTAATAACTCCGAAACTCCAAACTCCTAGGTAATCTTAACAGTAAGACGGCTCCTTGCAACTGAAAAGCGTGCTTACAGAAAAGGAATCTAAACACATGGCTCTGACGTAAAGGAAACAAAAAATAACTGCTCTTTGTGCGGCTAGCCAAAAACGGATATTAGTAATCATGCAATCAATAAAACAAAGCTTCAAGGAAAAAAGAACAAACAGTCTTTGGGTGAAACTAAAGTTCTTTGTATTCGTAAACGTGACAGTACGCTCTTTTATGTTTGCATCATGTATATTTGTTCGACGTTGCACTATGTTTAACGTTTTTTGGTGTGTTGACACACATTAGGCGATTGTCTTCGCTAAATGAAAACCGCACCTCACAACGGCTATAAGAACAAAGCAGGAAAAATATTACGGCCGTTTTCCTGTGTCATGACACACTTCGCAACGGCTTCAAGAACGAGGCAGGAATGTATATTTGTTCGACGTTGCACTCTGTTTAACGTTTTTTGGTGTGTTGACACACATTCAGAACCATTTGCTTTGTTTTTGCGATTATCTTCGCTTAATGAAAACCACACCTTACGACGACTATAAGAACAAAGCAGGAAAAATATTCGGTCCGTTTGCTGTTACAAAGACACACTTCGCAACGGTTTCAAGAACGAGGCAGGAAATATATTTGATGGACGTTGTACTCAGTTGATCGCCTTTGGTGTGTTGAATCACGCCCGGAACCATTTGTGCCCCCCACCCCCTCCCCCTTGTTCCCATTGTGGACAAAGATCTGTTACTTTTGCACTGATATGCTATTTTCGTTATTTTTGTTATTTTTGCAATTTTCGTTATTTTCGTTATATTTGTGCCCCCCTCCCCCCTTTCCTTGTTCCCTCTCTCGACAAAGATTGTTTATTTTTGGGCTGATTTGTTATTTTCGTTGTTTTTGATATTTTTGCAAACATTTGTTGCTTTTAGGCTGAACTTTTGTGACTTGTGCAAGATTTGTTATTTTCGTTATTTTTGTTATTTTTGCAATTTTCGTTATTTTCGTTATATTTGTGCCCCCCACCCTCCCTTGTTCCCTCTCTCGACAAAGATTTGTTACTTTTTGGCTGATTTGTTATTTTCGCGCTGATATGCTATTCTTGTTATTTTGTTCTTTGGATTTGTGATTTGTTATTCTTGCGATTGCGTTCATTTCTGATTGCGTTCATTTCTGGACATAAGTGGTCAAAGAAGCAATCTGCTTACAGCCATAACCTAATTTAAACACTTAGCCTATTCGCGAGAAATGCCATTGTATTTGGGATTCTCAATTTACATGTGAGGGCAAGTTGACAATGTTAAGTCATTTCTTCTGATGGAAATCTCCTTGACTACGTTAACGGAATTCTTTTCTTTCATCCAATGAATTGCCGACAGTGAACTAAACCGAAAATTGAAACAACCTTCTTACCCACGGAAATCTGTAGATATCGTTTAATGCAACGAGTGATCCCCTGCTTAGCTCCTCTGAATAATGAACGAACACAGCTTCTTGATTTATCCCTTTAATTTCTCATTATGAATACCTGATGCAGTGCAAATGGTTCAGTTCCTTGGTTCTCTAATAAAGCTTTGGTCGGAATGTTCTCGACAGCAGCCAAAATTTTTTACATTATGAAGCTTATCTCGACCGTCTTGAAATATTTCCTAAGTGAATGATGTCTTTCGCCCATCATTAAGACTAGCGTAAGGCTTAGGTGTCTCTTATAACTTCACTAGTCTCGAGACTATTATTAATTAGCAGCCACAAGCCAATCAAATTGTCTTAAAATCTCGAATTTAAATAATCAATACGTACACGAAATTTAAATAATCGCAATCAATCGCTCAATTGATACTGCAACTGATGTTCAAATCTTCTCTTAATGCATCGCGAAATTATGGACTGATTTAAACCATGCACTGAAAGCTGCCTCGGGGCATACAAATTTTTATTTCACGGGAACAGCTAGGGCCGGATTCACCGGCGAAATCCTCGCTAAGATGTGTCTTAAGGTACAACTTAATAGAAAAATTATGACCTTCCTAAGATATGTCGTAAGTGCTTTTCACGAATGACATCTTATGCCTATCAAATTTACTCAAAGTCTCGCATATAAAACACCAAATTTGAATAATCCTTTTCAACAATGTTTTAGCCAGGAACTTCTCCACCTTAACATAGAACTAGAACAGTGTTTGCAAAGCTCCAATGACGATGACGGCAGACGAACACGTGCGGTGCCGAAACGTTTGAGTTCACTGTTCCGAGCTATTCGCTTGAAGGCTTTCGTCGTTTTTGTATGTCGCGGCATACAGTAGTAGTCATTGAGAATTATTTTGCTCTCAGTTCAAGGCGACCTTCCCCAGTTTAAATAACCATGGAAGAAGCAGGTCACCTGTAGAATTGCGAAAACAAATCCTGTTAACTTTGTTGATTCTTGGAAAACCAGAATGTTTACGATTAGTTGCGGGTTATACTTGGTTAATATTGGGCTCACTGGTTTTAGCTGCACATCTGAATAGAATTTTGAAAATCTTATCTGAATTTGCCATGGTGCACTTCGTAGTAAAACTGGACGAAACTCGGACAAGGACTCAGACAAAAAGGACTCCCAAAAAGACACACCCTAAGTTTTATTTCAGAGGCTCTCAGGGCTTATGATGTTCTCTTAAATCTGGCCCCAGACCTAAAAAAAAGCATAGAAACCTAACTAAATTATTGAAAAACCAGCTTTTAAAACACTACAGGTCAGGCGCGTAGCAACCTATACGCATATACGCACGTGCGTACTTGAAGTGAACAGAAAATTTTGAAATTTTTAGCAATTGTTTCTATTTTTAACATTTTACTTGCACGCAATCAAGATTTCGTGATGAAAACACTACTTTGATTAAATTCTAAAAACTAAAACAAAAGCTATCCCATGTTCTAACTTTGCAGAACGCAGTATTTTCGCTCAGTTTACTCAGATTTCTAGATCATGTACTTGTGCGTACTTGAAAAAATGATCACGCTACGCGCCTGCAGGTGTATCCTAAATATATTTTTTCCCTTAGGAACAAAAGATATCGTAGCGTGGGTTGCAAAATAAAATTGCTGAAGCCAGTATTTCCTCAATTTATGAGAGGACGGATATGGCTTTTACTGTAAGTATCATTTCCCGCAGCGTTATTTCCCCTTGGCTGTTGGGAATGTGTCAAAATGTGTCAAACTGTGGGAGATCAACTTATCATCGCCTGTTATTGGGGTCCTGGTAAGTGTTGTAATGCGACTCCATAACCTTTCAAACTAAAGAGATCAATGTATCATCGCTCGTTAATGGAGTCCTGGTCAATCCTATAAATGTCGTAACATGATTCTTTAATCTAAATAAAAGACTCCATTCTTTTTCCTGTTGTTCTGTTGTCTTAACCGGCGTTCACCCACGAGTTGTTTGTCGGGTGGTAGCATGGCAGCGAGAAAAGGCTTCTCGCCCTTTACTCGTGTTATCGGCGATGATTTAAACCCTCTTGAGGGATATTGGTATGTGCTCAGTTCCAGTCTTTCTGGCATTATCCCTTGCTAATGTTTTCGAAAAAATGTGGTTCAAAGTTTTCCCGAAGGGTTTAAAATGGTCGAAAGGGCTGCCCTTCGGCACATCGATGGATCCATGGACAATAACGTCGGGTCCAATTTTATGGTTGTGGCGTCATCGTTTGGCTTACTCGCTGTTTAATTCCGGCAACAAACTCAAAGAAGTTCATTTCTAAATGATCCAGAGTTTGGATTTCTTAGAACATTTCTGAGGCGACCTTGACTTTGGTACGTTGTCTCGTCAACATGAAGAGATTACACGTGGAACCCCGTTTGCAGATCCAGCAACGATGCCTTCAAGAGATCAACCCCGGCCTCGCATAGCTCGTAAGCTATCCTTGAATCCGTCATCGGTGAATGTAGGAAATGCACCTCCGATGACACCAAAACAAAGTGGTCAGAATGGCAAGCAAAGTATCTCCCCAAACATTAACTCTTTCCCTACAACCCCTTCAAATATCATCCATATATGGATGATACGTAAAAAAAATATAAAATATTTGCGTTACTTCCGATTGCCACCAAATTTGGCACACAGGAAGCTTATAGATTTAGCCAATAGCACGCCAATTTTCACGCCATATAAGGTAGTGGCTGCCGAAGGACGATTTTTTGAGTTTGGAGATCATGGCGTCCGCAAGCAAGAGACGAAGAGATGAGATATACGATCGGGATGAGGTGTTATATCTGGTTCAGATGGAAAATCAAGTTGAAGATAGTGATATCGAAGGGATGTCTAGTGGAGAGGAAAGCGATTTAGATCACCAGCTCTGCGATTTAGATCAAGAACTGAGGTAAGCGATCAGTAAACTTCCAAACATCTCGCTTCGCAACCTTGGCAAAATTGGAAAGGATTGTTTTGAAAATGTAATGATATGACATTTAGATCGGTTTTTACATTCAAAAACTTGCAATTTACTTGAATAGACCTCCAAATTAATATTTGCGTGTTCAAAGCTCGATAAATTTGCCCGAAAGTTAACTTTTTGATGGCCAGAGTAATATTTTGTGATCTACATGTGAGAACGCGAAAGTCACATGGGGACGCGATGGCTGCGTGGGGACGCCAAGGTATAGAATGTCACTCACGCGACTGTTTTTATTTGTTTCAATGCAAGATGCAAGGCTTTCTGCCTTTTTCTCTCACTGTTTAGATTTTGCATTATGTTTTTGTTTGTTCCCTGAAATATTTTAAAGATACATATGAATATTATTTGGTGTATGTTTTTGTTTGTTACATATTCATACGTGTAGATTGTGGAGATTTTGGTTTACCTTGATCTTCGTTCCCTAGCGAAATTTTCAGATTTATTCATATTATTACTTATCCTCATTGAATGTTGATTGCCAGTGGTAAATGATTATGTTTGTTACATGGCCATTTTTATAGATGTATATATATTTTTTAATTTAGTTATCATATTTCTTTAGTTATGTTGATTCTCCAAGTGTTGAAGATGCTGCCAGTGTTGTTAACACTGGTGCACAAGTTCCTTTGGTGTTACCTGCTGCCGTGACACCAGCACCTGCACCTGCACCTCCTGTAGTGGCACCTGCATCTCTGGTTGCTGAAGTATCTGGGATTCTTTTAGGTCAGTATTACATTAGCGTGACAAATAATAGTGAGCAGGAATTTTTGTAGGCTCTTATCCTCATACATGCACTACGAATTTCAATTGTAATCATTTTTATTTTGTCCAGATTCCAGACCTCCATCCACTTTTTATGGTTCAGCAGCTCCTCATGCACGTCCAGGTCAGTGTAATTTTATTTTCAAAATAGCATGTGTTGTTAAGTGCAAACCCAGTGGCACTGTACTTATTATACTTGGCTATAAGACCATTATTTTATTTCTTTTGCCTTGTGCATTGGGTTTCAAATTATCAGTCGTAAACTGTACTTTTATGCTCGTGTAGCTCCTGCTGTCCTTGCTGCTGGTCAGACTGCTAATCGTGGTGCTGGTCGTGGCAGAGGACGTGGTGCTGGTCGTGGCAGAGGACGTGGTGCTGGTCGGGGTAAAGGACGTGGTGGACCTGTTGGTCGTGGTAGACAAGGTGTTGCTGGTCGTGGTGAGGCAGGCGAGGCTCCCTACAACAGCTATGATGACAATGATGTCTCCAATCCTTTGCCACCGTTTGCCCCTTCACGCCCTCCTGGTGGTCACTTTGGTCGTCCTTTGCTGAGGAACACCATGACGAGGGCTATTGAGTTTTTTTTCCTATTTTTTACAACCGAAATGATAGATAGTATAGTTAATCACACTAATAGTTATGCACAAGAGAGGATCTTTTCCGGTACACATAGGTTTTATGCCCAGCCTGATGGCAGCTGGAAGGATGTGACAGCGGATGAAATCAAAAGATTTATTGCTTTGCTTATTTATTTTGGTTTTGTCCATGTCCGTGGCGATGTTACCAAGAACTGGAGCACCAAGACCCTTTTCCATGGTCTCTGGGCCCGTGCCATCCTGTCAAGAACTAGATTTTTTGCTATTCTAGGGATGTTGCATGTTGTTGATCCAGCAACAGAGACCCCTGGGGATAAATTGCGTAAAGTGGAGTCTTTTGTGTCTTATTTCAAAACAAAATGTAGTGAATTGTACCAGCCTAAGCAACATGTGGCAATTGATGAACGTATGGTCAAGTCAAGGCACAGGTCAGGTATACGCCAGTACATCAAAGATAAGCCCACCAAATGGGGAATCAAACTCTGGGTCCTGGCAGACAGCTCCAATGGCTATACCATAGATTTTAACATCTATATTGGTAGAGCGGCGGGGCGGGATGTCAGTGAACATGGGCTTGGGTATGATGTAGTAATGCGTCTCATGGAGCCTTACTTCCATCAGGGTTACCATCTCTATGTAGACAATTTCTACACTTCTTTTACCCTAATGAGACATCTCTTTGATAAGGGTATCCCTGCCACAGGTACTATTTTAGAGACTAGACGTGGTTTCCCAGCTCATCTTAAAAATAGTAAAGATTGGGCAAAAGGTAAGGAAAGAGGAAGTATGCGCTGGGAAAGAGACCCTCCCTGTCTCGTTTTGCAGTGGGTAGATAACAAAGTAGTGTCCATGATTACTACTGTGGGCAATGCGAATGACCACGTTAAGGTCACCAGAAAACAAAAGACTGCAGGTGTATGGAGTAGAAAAGATGTGCGACAGCCACAAACTTTTCAAACATACAACAAATACATGAATGCAGTCGACAGGTCAGACCAAATCCTCACCACATTCAACATCCAGCGTAAATGCATGAAATGGTGGAAAACTATGTTTTACCATCTTATTGATATAGCTATTGTGAATAGTTACATTTTGTTTTTAGAACATCAGGCCAAGTTTCCTGACAATGAAGACCTCCGGAGACCAGCTGGCTATTCGCAGATGGATTTTAGAGAGGAAATTGTTAGGCAAATCTGTGGTTTCCCTGAGTATGGTGATCCCCCTGTGTCTTCTGCTGCTAGACCAGCTGAAGATCTTTCTTTATTTGAAACCCAGCATTTACCAGTTATCTCTGATCTGAGGAGAAACTGTGTGGTATGCTACAAGCAGGGTAGGGGGCAAAGAAAGGTTTATTCTCACTGTAGTGCACCACAATGTGAGGGTAAGCATCTGCACATCACCAAGGAACTGAATTGTTTCCAGGAGTTCCACAGCAAAGAATATCATGGGCTATGAATATTTATCTATGGTGCATGTTATGCTATGTTGTTGTGTTTAGTAGGGTATAGTTTATTTTATTATATTACATTATTTTCAGTGGGGCTGGCAGTGGTTGGCAGGGGTGGTGGTGAGCTTTTCTTTTCACCAATTTTGATGTAGACACACCCAAACATTTTTTTGTCTCAAGATACCTGTGGCTAACAGCATTCAAAAACCTTGCCAGTTGGGTCTGGAAGGGGTAGTGGAAGGCTTTTTTTCATCATTTTGCAGCTTTTTCATGCAAACCTTCCTAAGTAGGTCTAAGTAGACACACCCAATTTTTTTTTCATTTTTTTTTTTTGTCTTTTTGTACCCCATGGTACTTGTGACTACCAATATTCACAAACCTTGCTAATGTGGGTTGTCAGTGGTTTAGGAAGACTTTTTTCATCATTCTATAACATTTTTGTCTAAATCTTTTCATGCAGACAAGCCAAAAAAATTTCTGGAAAAAAAATTTTTTTGACCTCTTTTACATATATAAGTAGGTGTTATTTATAACATTGCAGTAAATCTTGTTTCTGTTTCTTTTCAGGCAAGTTTGGTGACCATTTTGCCTATAAAACATAGAAACAACTTGTTTTTACCTTTTCCCTGGAATAACACTTCATGTTGCACAAAGGGAATTTTCCTTGAATATATTTGCATAAATTATGCAAATTTTTTAACTTGTGAATTTTTTTAGGTGAACTGAATTGGGATTCTGAAAGGGAAAATATATTTTTTTCAGAGCTTTTTTATTCCTTTTTCAAATGAGGTATAGCTTAACACACTGCTGTAAATACCTGTAGAGATATTCAATAAAATGTAAAGCTCGCCAATTTTGCCTGTTTTTTGGGCTGTAGGGAAAGAGTTAAGGAGATTTGCCAAAATTCAGAAATCGACACCCCGGAAAAGGAGCTGCTGATAAAAAAAAGGGGATAGCAGCTAATCAGCGAAATCAAAGCCTTGTGTCATACTTGTGCGCTTTTGGTGACAATGATGCTACAGGCCTGATCAATGATGTAATGGAGGACGTGGCGTCGAAGAAAGGGGTGAAGAGAACTTTACAAGATCTTGCTGGAGAGGAAACGTACGCCCATTACGTTGGAAGTTTACGAGTTCCAGATTGCGTTCTTCTGTTTTTTAAAACGCGTGGACGAATCTCCGGCCATACATGGCAAGCTGTGATCAATATCACTCAGCTTAGAAGAACGGGGGTTAGTAAATTTTTTATTCATTTTTAGTATGTCAATTTAAGCTTATTTTCCCGGATTTTTGATCTAAACAAGTTTGGGTGTTGCGTTACGTGTTGCGTTACGCGTTGCGGCTAGTCACTTTCACGCTTTTGGCGCGGTTACTTTTGGTTGGAACGAAGCTAACCATCGCATCGAAATGACTTCATTAAGTTCGCGGAAAGATTGAACTGACTTTTCTTCTTTTTGTTTTGTTCTTGCACTTCAACTTCATTGTCATTTTGATAGATTATTGCTATTTTAATTATGGACTATTGCTGTTCTAGGCTTTTTCATAACAACTTAGCTACCGTACATGTAGCTAGGATAAAGCTTATTGTATCTTTCAGAAAACCCTCGATCTGATACTCCTGTTAAATACAAATGAGATTAAGGCGGTGAAGAAGATGGTGTTCGGAGTGTGCAGAGGATTAATGAAAATTCAAAAGGTCTCTCTACCTATTCCGTGGTATACCGTACAATTGGCTCCTGTCGTGGAATTGATTGCTAGGGAGCAAAGACTGCATCAGTTGTCTTCTCCTGTGATTAAGTTAATGCTGAAAATTGATGGAAGACCCTTTTGGGGTAAGGAATCATGCCAATAACAACAGATTATTCACTTGTGCAGACATGAACAAATAGTTTAAGACTGTGACTCCTTTACAACAAAGCTTAATTAATTTCAGAGACAGTCTAAATATAGTTTTGTTTTTGTAACATCATAACTAGTTTATGTGTGAAAAGTGAATTCAGATGGTGAATTTTAGGTGTGTTTTATAATTTAAATAACATGACACATTATTGCAAATTAGAATTACTGGGGTTTATGATAATTTGCCTAGCATATTTGTACTAAAATCTTTTTTTTAAATAAATCATATTCAGGTTGAGATCAAGTGCTGATTGGTGTTGTCCCTAGGGTGTGTCCTGTGTCCTCCAATCAAAGTGCAAAGTCTGTGTTCCCTTTGGTTATAGCCAATTGTAAGGAGAACAGGTGAGTTATCTACTGCTATTAATATTGTTTTTGTTGTACTAGTCAAAATGAAAACAAGTGAGTGGGTCACAATCTTCCTGTAAAATTGTCTGTTTTTACCTTCTGTTTCTGAGAAACCGAACTAAGCCTAGCAAAATTTTGTATATTTAACTTGAAAGACTGTGTTTGACCCCATTTCCAAAAACCGAAAAGAGACAGCTGAGTATTTTTGATGAACTTTGAGCTATTTCAAGGTGTTTGGAAGTGTGGGCAAAAATTGAGTGTTTGATATATCTTCCCAAGTGCCACTAAAACTGACAAGAAAATGGAGAATTACAATCTTAAAAATCTATGGTAATTAAGATCAGGTATCCAAACACCATCAACGTCATGATTCCCTCAATTTCAATTTTTGTTATCATCTGTTTGTTGGAGTTATTTGGCCTGAACTTTGATGTGGCTAAAGAAGCAGAAAGAAAATAGAAGGGTGTGAGTAAAACAAAATGGGAAGCCTACTCTGGTAATAGGACCCTCTTAAGTCTGCTATTCAAGGCTGTTTATTTGCTAAATTATGTGAAATAATTATGCAAAGTTATATCATCTCTTTTTCTAGTCATGTGGGTTATTTGCTATCGCCGTGCACCTGTAGATGTTTCTTTTACCTAAGTTCAATGTCTTTCTCAAAGTTATTGTAGACTACAAGACATTGACTTTGCTCTTGGTGAAGAAGGATGAGGAAGACTTCCTTCTTGGTGGCAGGAGAGTCTCTAAGGAATTTTGTTTTGTTTGCAATGCAATCAGGGTATGTTTGTTAGCAATTAATGCAGTTCTAACAATTAAATGTTCACTATTTAGTAAATAAATATACTTGTAGTACATGTATCAATCAATATTCCACAGATGCAAATGTTTTGTTGAAAATCATTTTTTGTTTCTTGATTTGAAGATGTCCACATTAATGTTATTTTTGCTAGACTGGAGATTGAACCACTAACTGTTAATTATGAATTGAGGGTTATGTAATTTTGCAGGACACTGAATGTTAGTTATACTTGTTTTAACCTAAAGATAATTGTCATTAGGGCTGTACTTGCCATGATGTAGAACCAGACGAAAGTTGCTTGGACTGTTTGCGAAGCAAGCCAAACCTTGGAAGATACACATGTACTTGTATATCAGAGGTGTAATACGTTTGATGATCCTGTCTATCCAGTGCATGTGCATTTTTTAAGCAATTAGTTATATAATTAGCTCTGACAAAGGGCCAACACTTGAAATGTCAGCTTTCAAATCTCTTTATGGTGGCCAATTCACATTATCAACTCAGTTGATAAAACCAAATTATATTGTGAACATTAAAGACACCTTCCTTGGTATTGGCTTGCTCTTCATAGCTGACTCCAAACCACAGCATTTCAATAGCAGCATATAATTATTTCATAGGGTAAGCAACTGATATTTAACTGTGTTTGTATAGGTCAAGTGGGATTTGTGATGACTTGTTGTGTCTGCTTGATGAAGACCTTAGCAATATCCAGCTCTGTGCTCTTTACATGGAGATGAGAAACACAGAGCAATTGCTTGCATCGATAGGTCTCATGGCCTATCAGGTGGACTCTCTTCAAGAGGCAAATGATGCCCTCAAGGGTTATGGGCCTGAATCCTTTCATGGTGACTGGATCACCTTGAAAACAAAAGCTGGTCAGGAATCAGCTGTGTCTAGGCACAACATACATGTCAGTTCAATGTCAGGCAAGTTCATTTTAGTCAATTATGAAAAGCTTTTATTAAATATCTCAGTTGAAGTTAATAGCCTACATGTATGTGCAGGATCAAGAAGCAAGTTTATGGGGACCATTTTTCAAGTTACAGTGTACTACAGAAGCTAGAGGAACTTAAAGTTTACTTTATTAAATAATATAAATAAGTGTTTCTCCTAATAATCCTGGTAATCTGGCACTAGACAAACCAGCATAATAAATTAAAGGTATTAATTTTCACCGACAGGACCCACTGAAACGCAGATTCTTCAAAATATTGAGGATATACACCATGCCCTTCCAGTAAAACTAGTAGTCTGGTGGGGACAAATTTCGCCAAAACAATATCGCTTAGCAATAACTTGCAACCGTTTTCCAACTGATGCAAATTCTATCGTCTTTGTCTACCTTTTTTCAAAAGTGACTCAGTATTTTGAATATTCGCCGATTGGCGGGAAGGTACCATGTTCTTTTGTAGGTAACGGCTTTCCCTCAGGTCTTCACGGTCAGTTGATTTATTGAGGGCTAGTGTGTGCTAGTTTGTTGGTATCCATTCTCATGCCCAGAGCCCACGATCCTTCTGGCTTGTAGCAGGGGCTGGCTTTTCGATCCCTGCCACAGGTCAGAAGGATCGTGGGCTCTGGGAACGAGAATGGGCAGTATCCGGCGGTATCAAACACACTTAGCGCATGAGTACCTACCTTTGATTATTCTGAAAGTACCCGTTCACACTTAAGGCTCATCTATTCATAACGACTTATTTAAGGCGAGGAACTGTAAGAAATGTTAACTTGTAAAAGTGAGTCAGTGGAGTTATCGCTACCCTCCCATCTTTTTATTTTTACCTGAAACATAGCTTACATACACGGAAACACAGGATAGGTTTGAAATGCGAAATGAACTTCATATAAGTAGAGCTAAAAATATTTCAGAGATGAAGGATAGATATAGTGCCACAGGAAAGCTTAGGCAAATCACAAAACCTTAATACTTTTAAATAACCAATAAAAAGGGAACAAGTGTCTTATATTCAACATGCCAAAAGGGTGTTTTCAAGCCATAGCCTTCTCTGTTTTTTCACAAATGAACCTTTTTTCTTTTTACTGCTGTTGTTGTCTTTACCAGTAAACCGAGAGATCTCATCGTTTTTTCTTGTGACAATAGCAAACAGAAACTGGCAAAAGATGAGTCATCTTGACAGTCCTGCTGATAAAAGATGTGACATCTTCACAACAGGAATACTGATTTGCTGTTGTCACAATGTGAGGCTTATGCAAAGGTGAAGTTGCCACAATGAAACTTAGTAATTGAAAGAAAATGTTAACGAACATACCCGTGTTTTTAACCTTGGATTTTCAACCAGTAATTGCAAGAGAAGACTTTAGGTTGTGACAATGCTTGCAAATACAGATCTTTAATATTAAAGTCTAGAAAAAGGATAGGGAGAAGTCTCTGCTTAAACTCAAAACCTAACCTATATTCAAGCTGGCAGTGCCCTAATACGAAGTTTCTTGAGCCACAGCCTTCTTGTTTCAGTCCTAAGTAAATTTTTGGCCTTTGCCAGTGGACTGCAAGAGTTGTTACAATAGCAAACAGAAACTGGCAAAAGATGAGTCATCTTGGCAGTCCTGCTGATAAAAGATGTGACATCTTCACAACAGGAATACTGATTTGCTATTGTAACAATGGAAACAAAATGTTGTCTTGCATTTTTCCCAATTTCTCTATTCCTAATCATTTTCTTCTTCATACTCCTTTCTTTCCAAATGAATTATTACAACCACAGAAAGGCTTAGGCTCAAATAATCTAGTATACCATTTTTGCCTACAGTTACGTCATTCAAGATCTCACAGGGAACACCGTTCAAGAATTAACGAAAGAAATTCCTTCTATTAAAGGGAAATCTACATTCTACTGGCATTTCGCTCTTTGCCTTTTCTATAAAGTTTTGCCAAAAGTAGACATGATTAAATTGTGTTCCATCATCAAGAAATCAATCTTTCTTCTTCATTGGCTCAGAGCATCATTATCAAACTTGGCCCAACAAACACAGCAATAGGATATCCAAAATTACCTTGAGCTTTGTTTACATATACATCATGGCACCAGTGTAAAGAAGATGTGCAATGCTGCACTTATTTCTAAGAACCCAGAAAACAACACACCAGAACAGATGGGTTCTCAAGGCAACCCATCCAGTTTAAACTTTGTTTATTTACTTTTAGATATGCATGCAAGCAAGTTATACTTAATTTTACTTCCAACTGGTCAAGAAATTGGCCCTGAGAGTTTGTAGCTAAAGTCAAACAATGGAAAGCTTAAATCTAACAATGGAAATACAATAATAATTATTAGTTATTATTAAAGAAAACTATACCACAAAATTTGACATAGAGTTACTAAACACTGCTCATACTTGATTCAAGAAAGCAATTTTTTTTCCAAGCTATGAAACCTTCATGGTACAGGATAACCAAAAACATGCTAGTACACACTTTGCAATTTATTTTCTAATTGTTTACCTGGCATCCAGGTAAAACCTTTGAGTTTTGGCTTTTGATTAGAGACTGATTTCACCATGTTATTGTCGTGAGAACAATTAGGAGAAGCCTATCTTAGATAAAACCTTTTCATATGTTTTCCTTGATCAGAGATATAAATTCAATGAAGACAACAATTGTTGTGTCATCTAATCGATTCATCTATACATTAAACTTTACTTGGTATACTTCTAAAAACAGTAAAATACTATACTAGAACTAACAACTTAAGGACAATCTTTAGGCTCTTCATGTACATCACTGGACTTGTCATGGCCAAAAAGCTGAGAAACATTGCGGAGAAATATATTGTGACTTTCTAAGTTTCTTACAACCTAAACTACATGTACAAGGGGAGGCCTTCATCGCTAGAAGGAAAGGTTACGTTATAGGATAGTGTGTTCTTAAGTATAGAAACTGGTCATAACTATTGTGTATAGGAAGGTCCTCAATTAAAAGAAAGCCAGGTGGCTTTTGTTGTCATCTCCATCCAGCAATACACTTCTTGAATATCTACACGAAAGTAAATACTACTGTGAAATAGCACAATAACCTCCCCTTGTTGTTTTACTAGCCCACTGAATCATTCTCAATTAAATATTTTTCCATTTAACCCCCTACCCCCCTTATTCCTCAATTGCCTTTGGTGCTCTTAGCAATCAATTAACTTCCCCTAAAGACTACATATTAAAGAGGCCAGCAATGCCATAAAGTCCTGTTGTTGTTGGTCTCCTTGTGGTGTTGATGTCCAAGCATTTTTGAGCATTGATGAGTAACACTGGAATTTCTTGCTTTGTAGCTTCTTCATGCAGGATTTGGCCAAGGTAATAAACATCACTAGCTTTGCTACAATGGGTGCCATTCAAAACTTCAGGAGCAATGTGGCCATAGTGAAAAGTGTACTTCTTTGCTGGAGGAAATGAACTAGCTGTCACAGGCCTTTTCAAAGTCTATGATCTGGCCATGTTTATCACAAACAAGAACATTGTTTGATTTAAGATCATGTACAATGAAGAAAGCCTTTGGAGTGAATGTGAGCAAGAGCATCTGTGATATCATGACAAATGATCAGCCAGTCTTTGCTTGTCAGTGAACTTTTAACTTTCTCTAATATACCATTGGATTCCTTGCAATACAATAGTTTACTGACTGTTATGGATGTATTTTCTTCCCCTTTGAACTCCATCACTAGAGATATGGGCTCTCTTTCAAGCTGGATGCCTATTATTGCAGGAATGTTTTTGTGTGTGAGAGCCTGCATTATTTGTGCCTCCTTTACCATCTCTTTAGTGCTTTGCGTCAGACATTGTTTTTCTGCCACAAGAACCTTTAATCTTGTGAAAGACTTTAAAATGCACCAGCCATATGAACCCTGTCCCAGTATTAATATTCCTTTTCACTGATTGGTTGAAGCTCAGATGGATCAATTAAATTAACAGTGGTGAATTTGCCACTGGGTGGTCCTGATTTTGCATTCCCATCTCTAATCTGGAATGAAGCAATATTTTATTTTATAAACAGAGGAAAAGTGAAGCTGGTCAGCTTAATAAGATTCACAAGCTAGATTGTGTCATAAGTGGTAATACGACTGACTGGTATTCAGTCTGTAATTATAATTATGAGGGAGTCAGCGAGAGTCCGATTTGTTTGTCGTTAGTATGATTACAAAACAAATTGGAAGACATGAAGTCCTTTTACCAATTAATCTCAAATCAATTTCCAATAAAAGAACAACACTAAAATATTGTCATTGTTCAAGGGAAACCAATTCTCCTGTTTGAAGATAGCCCCAATTTAAGACTCTGTACAATGTTGCTATGGTGATTGAAACCAAGGTTGTGATTGGTTGATTTAAACTACAACTTTGAATGTGATTGGCTAATTTAACTGTCCCATAACAACTTGGCAAGTGAATTAGTGCAAAAGGGTAGTTTTTAAAACCCATCACAATCAAGAAAATTGTAATTTTCATTTTGAATAAATTAAATGGCAAACTTTATCCCTGTCATATAATAAACTGTGGCTCATTGGCCTTCTTCAAGCCTCTCCTTGTGTCCCAAAAAAAGTATTCTATGTATTCATTTTAGACTTAACTCTGATAAAAAAACAGGTTGAAGTGTAAGATGCTAGTTACCCTGTGCCCTGAGGGCACTGTTGATAGAGATACATAGAGGGTAGGCATGGTTGCCACAAACAAAACTTGCAAAAATTCCCTGACTATCAAGGAATTGACCTATCCATGATAAAAAAATTTCCCTGACCAAAAAGATCCAAAATGTAGAAATATTTCTTCACGCATGGTATGAAACTCAGTGGTGTAAACACTTTAATTTCCCTGACTTTTTCCTGACCTTGAAATTTCTTTCCCTGGCCATTTTTTGACCAGTGCTAACCCTAGAAGGGCAAGATTAACACTTCATAGCCAGATGGAAGGGGAAAATGCTTAAAACGCAATGACTGTCCTTTTCAGTCGAAAGCTTTGCATGTCTGTCTGCAAACAAAAATGAATGAATTCCCGCTAAATCATGTGAGAATGTGGCCATTTCAGACGGGGATTCCCTGCCATTTCATCATAAGAAGGAGAAGAAGTTTGAGGGTCACACTCTCCCCTCCCCCGATAAGTTTTTGTCGATGTCAACCCCGGGAAGTTTTGTACAAACATACTGTTTTTTTGTGACCAACTGCTCATTTCCCGATACCTATTTTATTCTATTTTGACGCTAACCGAGACTTACCTTGGTTATGTCCAGGGTCTTTTTCTTCTGTTCGGCTAATGCTCTCCATTTGCGATAATAAATTCGCGCCAATTCCTTCGCGCGAGAATATGCGTCTTTCCTTTTGAGTTCTCATTTCTCTGTTCTCCCTTTCCTTGGCTGTCCTTGACAGTCGTTTACGTTTCTTCCTTCGATTTCGCATCCTGCGTTTTCTTCGATTGTATTTTCTCGAGATTGTCGTGGCATGATTACTTTGCCAGGCGCGCGCTTTTTGTTGGCGATAGCCTTCGGTACTCGATCATGACTTTCCCTGTGTATGTGCCCGCGTTTCCATACCGATGTAATGTTCTATTGGACGGCGGCTTATCTCAACGGGATAAAACGATAAAAAATTAACCGGAAAGCTTTGATCGCAGTGAATGTACAACTACGAAGATTGTAGATGAAACAGGGTACAAAGTTTATGCAAGGACTAACCAAAAAAAAAACGCAATTGAAATACTGCAAGTGTAAATTTTCTTAAGTGTGAAATGCATTTTCCACGCGTTCCAGATCCGACCTGCCACAGAATTCTTAGATCAGTTCCCTCATCAGTGGTATAATAATAGTACATCCTATGCCGATTACGTGAGTGGAGTCATGTTCATTGACAAAGTTTGACAAGCGATGAAGTGTTACTGATGCGTAACATTCCTTCACCGCCCTGTTCATTGACAAAGTTTGACAAGCGACGACGTGTTATTGATGTGTAACATTCCCTCGGCGGAAAATTGAGACATGCATAGGTCTGCTGGTGTTCTGGATTACTTTTAGTTAAACGACATTTCTGTCACAAAGCGGCGAGATTATGACGCCTTGCGGAAGCACTAATGGAGCAACCTGGAGCGCTACCAGACACTCCAGATAAAAGCCCATACAAAGCCTTAGAAAAATTTTCTAAGGATTTGTATGGGACAACGGGAGGTACTTACAGTGCACGCGATTTCCGTCCTGTCATGGGTACACTCAACAAAATTACTCAATTCTGATTGGTCGAAAGCAGTACAATTAATCCCAAATAGTACTCGGCAGGAGTACGTATTAAGGTCCTTGGCAACAGTGCGTATGAATCGCCAAACGTTACAAATTTGAACGTTTTGATTGGTGAAACTGGACGAAAAGGCACATAAACTGAAGTTACCATTCTCTGGAATGATTTGTTGGACTAATTTATTAAAATTTGCAATAATTTACAAGTTGTGCGACTTCATACAATTACGATTTCCTATACATATATGTATAGGAAATCGCACGACCTTGAGTACAATTCGTGATTAATAGGTACGAGTGATTTTGAAAGTTCTCTTTAGGGGTGTGCAATTTGAGAACTTTCAAAATCACGAGTATCTATTAATCACGAATTGTTCGAGAGGGTCGTGCGATTTTTTATTTATAGTTCGCTCAGCAAAACTACGAATTATATGCGTTGTTTACCAATTACCAAAAAATTTCGGAAATTTCGGTTAGAATGTGGATGGTAAGGCTATCTTGGTGTTCCCGACCGGAAAATTTCCAAAATTTTCGGAACGTCTTCAAAGGTAGTCCAAAATTTCCAACCGGAATTTCCGATCGGAAAATGTGTTTACCATTTGCGATTTTCACCAGTTCCAAGCCCTACTCCAATTTTGATGCGTGCCACGTGTTATTTAGAAGGGGTTGTGCAAATGGTACACACCAATCCTGAACGGAATTTTTCATTGGGGATTTTTGCTTACCATTTGTACAAACCGTCGACGAACAGGTTTTCCCATGTAAATGGTAAACAACCATGAAGTCGCACAACTTGTAAATTATTGCGTATTTTAGTAAATTAGTCTAACAAATCATTCCAGAGAATGGTAACTTCGATTTATGTGCCTTTTCATCCAGTTTCACCCATCAAAACATTCAAATTTGCAACGTTTGGCTGTTCTCACGCACTGTTGCCATGGAAACTTAATAGGTACTCCTGCCGAGTACAATTTGGAATTAATTGTACTGCTGTCGACCAATCAGAATTGAGTAATTTTGTTGAGTGTACTATAAATGGTAAATTAAACAACGATCAACGTTTGGTGACACGTATGCATTGTGCTGCACTCTCAGTCTTTCTATCTTGGAACAGGAACCACGCAAGAAAACCGTGCCGGCTATCCAGGCGCAGTGCCGGACATTTTAGCGAACACGAGCACGACCATGTGACCGAGGTTGTATCTAAGTGTATAGGTAGCCAGTGCCAAATCAATCGTGCGGAACATTCGTTTGATAAGTCTATGTTTATAACCATCATAAATTTACTCGTGTTCAGCAAGCTTTTCTGCTATCCATCCACGTGGGCTAATACAACAAAAAAGAACATTGGGGCACGGATTGTGACTGGCGCAAAGAAGTAGGATCACATTACGCCGATGGTAAAGGAACTCCACTGGTTGCCGGTTGCTAAGCAACTGGAGGCTATAGACACTTTAATGGCTTTCAAATGTATAAAGTGATTAGCCCCACCATCCTTGTGTGATAAGTATACGACAAGAGGCTAGGTGCATACGAGAAATACTAGGAATAAAGATAAGCTTAATACTATACCAATACCATCTTTTAGATCAGCAACAGGTTAGCGATCTTTCTCAAATAGGGTTGCTCAGCTCTGGAATGACCTTCCAGAAAGTTTAGCAAACATAGAGTCATTTAATGTTTTTAAGAACGCAATTGAAGGACGTGCCCTTGACGAATTTTTAAGCGATTGAAACACAATAGGTGTAATTATGCGTATTTTAAAATTCCTAAACAATATGATAATGTTTCATCACTTTCAAAAGTTTATTTTTTAAGATTTAGATTTTAATTGTTTATATTAGATTTTACTGTAATTGGTTTGTGAAAACCCATTTGAATTGGATGCAGCAATAAAGCTATTATTTTATTATTTTAGCTGTTTCGTACTAGAGTTGGTCTCAGCTGTTGTCAGTTTGTGATAGGCTATTGTTTCCCCCAAGCAAAATTAAAGACCAACAGCACTGATTTGTAGTGGATACAAGCGCTGTGATGTGAAATTGGACGAAGATTTAATTTGTTTTATTTTTTTTTATTACGTGCATCGCAGGCTAACTGGAGGTTTAAATTTAAAAAAAAGATATACGGTAAAGCAAATACGAATTACCCAAAAGGAGATCTCTAACACTTGGTTCAATAGAATAACGTCTTATGGAAAACATTCCATCTTGTTGATCAATAGAATCTGATGTTATTCAGTTAATACATCCCAATCAATAAAGAGAAACAACTTGTTTCTATTTCTGACTTGTTGTTGTCTAACACGTTCGAAATGCCTGTAAATTATCTCATTCTTTTCTGAGATTTTTTTGCCAGTTCTCTTCTAACTGGTCTTACAGGACGTGACACATTATACGCTTAGGAAAGAACAGAGCTATACAAAAGCCGGGTAAACCGCAATATAGATGAGTATACATGGATAAGTATATGATGAGTATATGAGTATAGATATATGGTATATGAGTATAGATGGAAGGATGGATGGATGGATGAATGGATCCCTCAAACATGGATTATTTAAAATGTCCTGCATTTTTGTTCTGTAATTTTATTTCAACTTCGAAAACGTACTGAATATACAACCAAAACACATATTTGCATTTAATTTTAAGAAGGCTCGAGCTCTCTAATGTGAGAGCTATGAGTATCTCATTCGTGTTACTTAGCAGGTAAAAGAAAGCTGTTTAAAATATCGATAGCTGTTGTACAGCGATGTTGAAAAAGCTCCAAAAGAGACACTCCTGTATAACAAAGATTTTGGTATTATCAACAGAGTTGATAAATGTAAATTGACCACCGTACAGGGATTCTAAAAGCTGACGTTTCGAGCGCTAGCCCTTCGTCAGAACGAATCGAGGAATTATGGGTTGTGTGTAGTTTTTATAGTGGAGTAGGAGCTACGCTATTGGTGGTAACATGGCAACGTGAAAATAGGAATACCTTAGTTAAATGAAAAGCGTTCGTTAATACCGTGGGGATTAAGGGTGCCGATTTGGAAGATGAATTTTTGTTCCAGATTCTTGCGGCTTTCCGTCGTACCTTGATGTAGGGAAAGGCCGCAGATAGCCATGTGTTGTTTGGAGTGGTTAGGGAGATTAAAATGACGAGCGACTGGCTTAGATGCATCCTCGTCATTCTTCTCAACATCGCGAAGGTGTTCGCGGAATCGGTCGCCTAGTCGTCTTCCTGTCTCGCCAATGTATAATTTATTGCATAACGTGCAGGTTAGGCAATAAATGACATTTGCGGAAGTACATGCGAAACGATCAGTGATCTTAACAGATCGCTTAGGTCCCGATATTTTGCTAGTGTTAAGAATGAATTGACAAGTTTTACATCGTGAGCGCGCGCATTTGAAAGAGCCGAGTGGCTCGTTAGTTTTAAATGCGCTTCTAACTAAAAAGTTGCCGACGTTTTTGTCACGTTTAAATTAAATTAGTGGAGGTTGCGAAAAGATTCTACCAGTCTCGGGATCATTTTGGAGTAATTTGAAGTTATTGAGAATGATACTTTTGACTACATGATTATGAGGGTGAAAAGTGAGGGTGAATGGAATTCTGTCGTTCTTTTCCTTTTGTGACGTTTGTAGTGCTGACTGTCGATCAAATTGTTGGGCGCGATGATGGCCCGCTTTGACCACAGAGGCAGGGTAGCCACGTTTTTCGAAGAACTGGCACATCTCCTCTGATTTGCTGGAAAAATCAGAGTCATCACTACATAGACTTCGAAGTCTAAGAAATTGAGAATAAGGAATGGAGTTCTTGACATGTGATGGATGCGACGATGAATACAACAAATAACTGTGAGAATCTGTAGGTTTGTAGTGCACACTGGTACATAAACCGTTGCCACTAATATAAACTTTGATATCTAGGAAAGCCAATGAAGTTTCCGAAATTTCCCAAGTATATTTAAGAGCCGGATGAAAGGAATTAACGGAGGTTATAAATTGATCGAGTTCTTGTGTGCTGGATGAAATAGCGCCGATGCAATCGTCAATGTAGCGGCCGTAGAGTTCAGGTTTCGGGCCGTTGTACTGATTAAAAAATTGGTGTTCAACATATCCTACAAAAAGATTGGCATAACTAGGTCCCATTCTAGTGCCCATCGCCACACCATTTATTTGTTTGTAATAGTTGCCGGCGAATGAAAAACAATTGAGTGTAAGAACTAGTTCGGCAATTTATTGCCTAACCTGCACGTTATGCAATAAATTATACATTGGCGAGACAGGAAGACGACTATAGCTATAGCTAGGCGACCGATTCCGCGAACACCTTCGCGATGTTGAGAAGAATGACAAGGATGCATCTAAGCCAGTCGCTCGTCATTTTAATCTCCCTAACCACTCCAAACAACACATGGCTATCTGCGGCCTTTCCCTACATCAAGGTACGACGGAAAGCCGCAAGAATCTGGAACAAAAATTCATCTTCCAAATCGGCACCCTCAATCCCCACGGTATTAACGAACACTTTTCATTTGACTAAGGTATTCCTATTTTCACGTTGCCATGTTACCACCAATAGCGTAGCTCCTACTCCACTATAAAAACTGCACACAACCCATAATTCCTCGATTCGCTCTGACGAAGGGCTAGCGCTCGAAACGTCAGCTTTTAGAATCCCTGTACGGTGGTCAATTTACATTTATCAACTCTGTTGATAATACCAAAATCTTTGTGTACTACTTCCCCACCGACGCAGCACCACAGTTTCTTTAGAAACTACCCCCTTTACTCCTGTATTAATATTCCTGTATTAAAGTGGTGAGCTGCTCAGTGTAGTACGTTTAGGAATTTAGATTTTAATTGCGTTACCCCTTAGGGCTTTGAATCTAAGATGACTTACCAAGGATTATCTTCTTACCTCCGTCAAAGAAAAAAATTGAACAGAAAAATCAATTCAGAATTAGAATTTTTACACTCGAGAGCAAAACAGAACCCCTGCCACCCAAACGACACAGTATTCTTGTACCTTTACGGCTGGAGTTTCTTAAGCGGTGAACATCCTCACTTAGAATCTCGTCAATTTAACATGGAAGTTCCTTGAACAAAGAGCGTGCATGGACAATTTTTGGAAGAAAGATTGGCTAACAGTGAAAGGGGATCATTCATTCGAAAATGGATTAGCTTTGATCTTATCCCTAAACGTATTGATTGCGATCTAAATTAAAGTTATGGTCACCTGACCATGTCCAGCTGTATTGTAACAACATTCATTCTGTTGATTCTTTCCAGCATTGTAGGATCCTCCTCCTCCCCCACAGGAATCATTTTCATTATCCCCACTACTTCCTCCAGAGTAACCTCCTCCGCCTCCTCCACCACCTCCACGTCCATAAGCGCCACCACCTCCACCAAATCCTCCAACAACGTTGTTATACCAAGCTCTTCCACCCACTCCTCCCTGGGCAAATCCTTTGCCACCTTCTCCGCCATACCCCATGGTGCCACCAAACTGCGTTGAACTTCTTCCACTGGAGTAAAAGCCTCCGCCGCCACCACCTAAAACGAAAGAGTATCAAGCGTTTTTTGAGATTTTCAGAGTCAGGCATTCTCAAACACCGTTTAGTCTTTGATTGTGCTCATATGTCTCGACGGATTTAATTTTAACTTTTATTGCATTTGGACGGGTTTTATTTAACTACCATACCAAAAAATTTAGGGTTGATGTTTGTTTCATCAAGTAAAAAAAGCTTAATTCAACACAGATGACTGTAGTGTGTTTTGTTCAAATAGTCAGGAAAAAAGCATAAAAGATTTTTGCAAAATTGTGTCGATTACACTTTCATCATTTCCAGTTACGACTGAATTAATGATTACTTGAACTTAAACTTATGCTCGTTTTCTATTATTACAATGCGGTTCATACGGGGTTCTTGGGACATTTGTTAAGGTCGTGCAAACTAACAGACTAGTCGTTTCTTAAATTTATCTTCCGGTGCAACACTAAAGTTTTAAATCCTTTTCACTGTGCAAACTTAACATTGTAAAAGGGAGAAGGAAGGGTGAGGGGAGGGGGATAGGGAGGAGGGAAGGGGGGAAGAGGAAGGGTGGGGGAGGAGGAATAGGTCAGTGATGTGTTTAGTGTCCTATTACGTTGTAGGTACTTGACACTTTGTTTATTGCAATAACTGTAAATTGAAATAAACGGCGATCCGCTATAACGACAGACGTAAGACCCACTGAAACATATCTTCAGAGTGCGCTCTTTCTCGGCAACGGATAGCCTGAAGACGAGTAAGCACAGTAGACAAACGTTGTTACCTGAGTTACTACTGTCAGCGGTCTGAGCACCGTGTCCACCACTTCCACCTGACCATGACCTGTACCCAGCTCTACCCGAAGTTGTCGCGGTGGCATCGCATCCTATATGTCTTGACCTTGCAGCTTCAATTCCTCCTCCTCCTCCAACTATTACCAATGGTGTGTTACTTCCTCTCACTACAAAGGCACCTCCGCCGCCACCAGTACTGTGAGAAACCTTATTGATCCCACCTTCTTGGCCAACGAGAATCTGAATTGTTTCACCTTTGGTTAACCGAAAGGTTCCTACCATTCTCGCACCTCGTCCTCGATGGTGACTGTCATTAAGGCGTATAGAGTAGCCCCCTGAGGCACCAATTGCTTCAATTCTGTAATCACCTGTGTACGGAACAGTCCATCGCTGTATACCGCTGTCCAATGTAACTTGTCCGTCGTGATCCTGACCGCTGTAGTGACTGCCAAGTGATGTTGGTCCCAGCCTCCCACTCGCTCCAAGGTTTGTAAAGACAGCGTTAAAGGCTAGGTAATTGAAACAAATAATATATATATTTAGGCAAGCCTAAAAGCAGAGCTCCACAGTTCTTTCCTTATTGTATTGCATTTACCGATGAAATAAAATCAATGCCAGGACTCGAGCCAGGACTCTAGTAAGGACTTCTGTATTGTGATTATAGTTTTTACTGTTTTGCTGCAGAGCCACAGCCACCATTCAAACATGTGCTAACGTACATTTCCGATTTATCATCGGCCTTTGCCACGTTGGATCAAGAGACTGCATGACTGAGCATAAACGATTTTGCTTCATCACAGTATAATTACATCCGATTACATTTCAATACAAATGGTGTAAATCTCTAAACTATAGTTTAACAGTCCCAGTGTCTCACTTTTAAATCCAACATCACAACCGGTTATGTGCTTTGGCTGAGTCACAACATATACATACCTGTCAACTCTCCCGGTTTTACCGGGAGTCTCCAAGTTTTTCATCAAATCTCCCGGTCTCCAGGTTAGAGCACCAAATCTCCCGGGAAAATCCGCGGCTTCTTTCGAATTCTTTTTTTTCATTAATTTCGTTGTTTTCAAGATGTCACATCGGGAACATTCGGAAAGCCTTCGGGTGATTCTCGGAGAGTATTCGGACATTGTCGTAAAACGCATTCTTACAACGCGAGGATTTCGAGACGTCTCCAGATTTTGGAACTCCGGGGGTTGACAGGTATGCATATATCGTTGACATTTTAACCTCAACAAACCGAAATATTCCACAACAAAACAAAATGGTAAACCCAAAGTGGGTACTCTTCGACACCACCCAAAAAGTACTTTGTTCGCCTTGTTTTGACTATTTTATGGCGTCATTTTTGTGATCTATAAGAGTAAAGACGATAGAAAGCTGCCGCCTGTGTCCTTTGTACAATAGCACCGAAAAACATTAAGCGAAAATGACTTTAACTTTTCGTTATGAAAAGTGACTGCGGCACGATAAGCCATGAATCAACTCAGGTGATCAACTGCAAATGGTTGAGAATGGCTTTATTCTTGACTTCGATCAACTACAAATATTGCAAGCTACAAACGTTGACTACAAGTCGTGGGCTGTATTATTTTTTACATCACCGTTAATGATAACATCTGATTGGCAATGACAACAGACAAACAAATCGGTTTCAGAAAAACATTTGGCATTGAATCAAAGACGAGGTTTTTATTGCAATTAGCCTTTCAAGTCTGCGATTTTTTAACTAACAACGAGAATTGCTGTGAGGGACAACATATTGCTGGCATTTCAAATGCTGGAGCTGTTAAAAGTCGTGTTTACTTTTGGCAAGGAGTTGTCGTTCTTTGCGAGAGTTTTCTAAATGTCAATCCGGCTCTTGTTCCTAACAAAGCGGAGCCGAGGATTTAAACCGTCCGAACTTCGCTTGGCTTTTCTTCAACCAATTTTGTGCCCAAAAATGAGCAACAGCATGCAGGGAAGACGAAGACTTTTAGGATTCAAAATGAAATATTGGATAGAAAACATTTGGAAAAAAGAACGAGTACTTTTTAGTACAAACCAATTTGAGATAAAAGCGTGAAAACAAAAAACGATACGAATGTTTCTTCGGCGTTTCTCGTAGAAATTGGAAAAATAAGACAAGTAACGAACATAACTCGTGAGTAACCTAGCGAAATCGCCAGCCCGAGTGTTCTTGACATAAGTATCCGTATAAAAGACAAAACAGGAATACTAACCTGCCTCCGGGATGCGGACAGTTTCAGTCAGTCAATAATCACTCCGAACGCAGAGCTGAGATAATAGCCGTCATTTCACACAAAATCATTGCTTTGCTAAGAATTGCTGCGAGGGACAACATATTGCTGGCATTTCCAATGCTGTAGCTGTTAAAAATCGCGTTTACTTTTGGAAAGGAGTTGTTGTTCTTTGCGAGAGATTTCCAGATGTCAAACTTACCAAGCGGGGCCAAGGTTATAAATCGTCCGCACTTTGGTTTCTTTTCTTCAACAAATTTTGTGCCCTAAAATGAGCGACAGCAGGAAAAAACGAAACGATCCAAGATTAAATATTGGATAGAAATCATTTGGAAAAAACAAGAGTCCAAACCGATTTGAGATGGAAGCGTGAAAACAACAAAACGTAAGAAAAAAGAAACCGATGCGAATGTCTCTTCGACGTTTCTCGTAAGAATCGGAAAAAAATAAGACAAGTAACAAACCGAGACAAATCGCTATTCAATTTCCTTGGTATAAATGTCTATATAAAAGACAAAACAGGAGTACTAACCCGCGCACAGTTTAAGTCAGTCAACAATCACTCCGAACGCAGAGTTTCAGCAGAAGCGGTCATTTCACACAAAAGTAAGTCTTATTACTTCTCATGCCTATCAAGGAAGCTTCTCAATTAAGGATATTAGCGGCAAAACCGTTCAGTTTAATACACAGAAAGGTACGAAGACAGGCATAATTACTGAAACCTTTCCAGACCACACGATCTTTCCTCTTCATGCAAGCTTCTGCAGGCAAACACGAGGAAAAGCTGAAACTCCCTGACACTTCGGTAATGTTTTTACAGCTTGACAAGAGACGCTCTCTTTTTCGCTGTTCCTCACTCTAATTTCGTCTCTTTTCTAGAGCTTTTTGTTGTTCTTTCTCCCGTTGCTCGTCGGTACGATTCAGCCTGTTTACTCGAGCCCTTTCTTGTTCGTTTTGTTCGTGCTCTTTCTCCTGCTGCTTGTCACTGATACTCTGCCTGTTTACTCATGCCCTTTCTTGTTCTTTCTGTCGCTGTTTGTCACTAATACTCCGCCAACGAGTAGACAAAACTGACTTTGGTTTAAAACTGTCTTCAGAATTTGGCCATGCAATTTCCCGCCATAAAAACGCGGGTTGAGAACTGCGTGTATGGGCAAATGATCTTTCCAAAAACAGTCCATATGGAAGCGAAGCGCGCTTAAATTAAATGCGAGCTTGCACACGAAAGGGTTAACTGGAGTATTACATTTGACTTTGGCTTACGTCGGTCGGACGGTCGGACGGACAGTCGGTCGGACGGTCGGTCAGTCAGTCGGTCGGTCGTACGATGACGTCATAACCAAAATTTCTTGGATGGGATGGGTTACCATATTTTCTTAGCAATGGTGCTCACGTAGTGACTGCCAAGTGATATTGGACCGAGTCAGTTTTCTATCGTCTGTACGACCATAGAATGACGTCATAAAATGTTCAAAACTCAAGTGGTTTCACATGCCAAGTAAATAAAATAGGAGGGAAATTTTTGAGGAAAGCGCGCGACAAAAGCGAAAGCAAAACCCGTCAAACTTGCTAAGTTAAGAATGGTTTTATTCTTGACAGTGATCTGCTACAAAAAATTGTAAATGACACTTTTTGACGGCTGACTACAAATTGCGACTTGTTTGACGCCATTGATGATAGCATCTGATTGGTAATAAAAATGGACAAACAAATAGATGTTTGAAAAACTTTTGTCAGGCGTGAACATCGAACAACAGATGAACAATTTCACTACAGTTAGCGTAAAAACGTAGAAAACAGCGAATGTTTACAGAAAAAAAGAATAGCTTTGAGGGGAAAGACAACAGACCACAGATGTAAAAAGTCGTGTTTAGTTAGCACGTTGTTGCTCTTCGCGACAGCCGCTGGCCGGCTGCGACTTTCGAAATTGAATCTCTTGTAAACCCTGGAAGGAGGAGGCGAGGAGGGGGGAGGGGGTACTCCCTATAATGGCCAATACAGAGAGGCTCTGTCCGAAAGGTTTTTTTTTCCACGCTTCAGGTATATAAAGGGTAGGGATTTTACGAGTCGAAGTATATGAAAGGGTAGAGAAATTTGTCATTTAGTATAAAGGGCCTTTCACTAAAATATTTCGAACTGTTTTAATTTATTGAACGCTACATGAAAATAAAATGACAAGAAGACTTCATTATAAGAGCTAGAAAGGGGATGCATCGTTCTTAAGCAAGTTTGTGAAAGGGGTACCATTTTCCAATGGAAGGTATACAAAAGGGGTACCTTTTCTGTCAAAATTGGTAAGGGGTCAGTTTTAAGCTTGGTTTCTTTTTATTCTTCCATTTCATTAGCCTGCGTAACAAGCGTTCCTGTTTTACCCGTTCGTTTTACGCATTCTGGCTGCGCGAAAATTGGGGAGAGAGCGTAAAAGAGGAGAACGGGGGAGGGATGGGTGGCGGAAGGAATCCCCCGATTTTGAAAAACCCGTTCCTCCACGGACGCGGCGCGGTACATTGATTAACAAACTTGAGGAATAGGATCATATTTTACCACTTCGAGCGTGACCAGCGATCAAGGAAAGATGTTGAAGGTTTTGATTATTTGTGCGTCTGCCGAAGCCCCCATGGATAAGTGTTTCCTCAACTTATGAAAAGCACAAGATTCATAATGCAGTGCAGTTGAAACATGGACGAGGCTGAGTTAAGCATGTTCGCCTTTTTTAAGATGGCTTACTCTACATTTGGAGCAATTACGTTCTGTGTTTACGTATGGTATTTGCGGCCGCGTACCAAATTCCGCACTGTTTGCGTACTTACTTTCTTCCTTGTGAGAAATTCCAGAATGTGGTTAAATCTGTTAGAGCGGGCTACTTGTTGTCATTTTCAGGTACCGTTAACAATCCACTGGTAAACTGTCGATGTTTAACTTTAATTTGATTTTTGAGTTTTAGCTATTGGCCGTTCCGAAATTCAAAAGGGAACTGGGGTGAGTTTCAAATTTTGAAGTAATCGATAAATTGACACCATCACATGAAAGATAACATTGAAATTGGTCGTTTGACCAAGTTTGGCCCTTTTAGGTTGAACAGAGACCAAGTTATGGACCTTGAAACATAGCTCAAAATCCATACAAATGTCTCTAATGTTGTGACAGCGTCCCCCAAAACCAGGGTTTTGGGGGACGCACCCTCAAAATTAGAGACGTTTGTATGCATTTTGAGCTATGTTTCAAGGTCCATAACTTGGTCTCTGTTCAACCATTCAGGGAATTCAATTACCTCAATTTCGCATTGTGAGAGGTACTAACATAAATCTATAATTCTTAATGTATAACATTTACGACTTGAGTTGATCAAAATTAAGCTAATTTAGAGTCTGGACTGAACGCGCTCTAAACAAGTATTTGTGTTTTCACGAAAAGCAATTTTGGACTTGAACTAAATAGGGCTCTTCACTCCGATAACCTGGCTATAGAGTCTGAATGGTTCTTCTTTTTTCGTGTTCGTTCGAAGCGAACTGACATGTAACGAGTAATTTGACCCCAAGTTGGAATAATTAATATACTAATGCAAAGTGAATGCTCCTGTTTTAAGCCGAATATACATATTGGCTTCTATTGTAGTTCTTTTATTGTTGACGACTAGGCGACCGATTCCGCGAACACCTTCGCGATGTTGAGAAGAATGACAAGGATGCATTTAAGCCAGTCGCTCGTCAAGACATTTTAATCTCCTCTAACCACTCCAAACAACACATGGCTATCTGCGGTCTTTCCCTACATCAAGCTAAGGTATGAAGGAAAGCCGCAAGAATCTGGAACAAAAATTCATCTTCCAAATCGGCACCCATAGTATTAACGAACGCTTTTCATTTAACTAATGTATTCCTATTTTTCACGTTGCCATGTTACCACCAATAGCGTAGCTCCTACTCCACTATAAAAACTACACACAACCCATAATTCCTCGATTCGCTCTGACGAAGGGCTAACGCTCGAAACGTCAGCTTTTAGAATCCTTGTACGGTAGTCAATTTAAATTTATCAACTCTGTTGATAATACCAAACTTTTATTGTTGCATTCCATTGCAAAGTGATCAATAAATGAATGAACGGGAGAGATAAAGGAAGACATCCAGAGACCAAGGGAACCCAGAACCTCCAGAGGCCCAAAGACCAACAGACCCAAAAATCCATAAACCGTGAGACCAAAGACCTAGAGGCCTAAATAGTCACAGGCCCAGAAATCTAAAGACCCAGAAACTCCAAAGCCCAATTAGCCAATGGCCCAGAGACCCAGAAGCCCAGAAGCTTAGAGACCCAGTCGCCCAATGACCCCAAGATTTCAGATCGTGAAGTTTTAGAGATCATCAAATCACTCTCATCAGTCAAATGTTGCAAGTGACCGGACTGGATGGGATCAGCTACTTGCTGTTAAAATTAATCGCTCCTGCAATTGCTCCAAGTCTAGCAAAGTAATAAACTGCAGCATAATAAACAGTATCTGTCCAGCTCAGCTCAAACTGGTTCGTGTCACTCCGATTTACAAACAGGGGAGTAAAAACGATGTTGGCAATTACAGACCTATATCGGTTCTCCCCGTGTCATAAAAAAAATTCTTTTTTTCTGTTTTCCCAGTTGTATGGTTTGTTTGTTGGTGTTGATTGTTTGGTGTCAATGTATTTTAGTAGTAAACACTGTAATTAGTACAAGAAGAATTAGCGTGTAAGTTTATTTGTTCATAAAGTGTTGATTTAGTATAGAATGTAGAACCGTTAAAACAGTACGTGTGTAAGCTAGATGTTAGTAGAATTAATTATTGTAAATCAATATTCGACATATAAATGGGGCAAGGCGTGGTAAACGGTTGTTAGAAAACAGTTGAGGGAAGGCGAACGAAGGAACGAAGGAACGAAGGAAGACAGAGTTCAGGAGAAAGGTGTGGGCAGAATCGCTCAAATGTTCAGTGCTGAAAGTCTTTAGCAGAACTCCAAACCGTTAACAAGACAAAACCCCTTTGTCTGCGGAGGAGCAAAGTGGAGCGAGGAGAGAGATTTTACGGTAAAGGAAAGCGGCCGAGAAGCTGATCGCCAGAGTTGGCAAACTGTGAACGGAAAGTAGTCCAAGAGAGTATCAAGGCGCCGGAGAGTAGAAGGTCGGAGAAGCTGTTTGACGTGGAGTTGGTTTTGTTGGAAAGAAAGAAGGAACTGAACTGTAAATAAACGCAAATATAATTGTAAATAATTGTAAATACTCGTAAACAGTAAGTTAAGTTAAGTAAGATTAGTTCTATTTGTGTTCGTTCGTTTCATGTCAATATCGTAATTAAATTCATTAGTTGTTTTAATTGTGCCGTATGTTAGTTCTATTTTGTTTTATTTTGTTACTTTCGTCTTCGGCCATTGGGACCCACGTCACACCCCGTCATTTCGAAGATTTTCGAGAAACATGTTTGCAATCACTTCATTGCTTCTCTTACTACGCACAATCTACTGTACAAATGTTAATCGGGTTTTAGAGCTAACCACTGCTGCGAAACCATCCTTGTAAAAATTACAGATGAATGGCTGGAGGCAATGGATAACAGCCTTTTTACAGGTATTGTTAAGATCGATTTACGCAAAGCTTTCGAAGTGGTAGACCATAAGAAACTTCAGATTTATGGCTTGAACAGCAATTCCCTCAAATGGTTCGAACGTTACCTTAGTGGAAGGTATCAGAAGGTATGTGTTGACGGTACACGATTCTCCGTGAACCGCTTGGTACTCAATCCGGTGTACCGCAGGGAAGTATTCTTGGTCCTGCCCTTTTTTTGCTCTTCATTAACGATCTGCCTTTTGTACTGAAGAACAACATTGGCATTTATGCTGATGACTCGACCGGCTTTATGCATCTGCGCCTACCTTAGCTGACGTCGACGAGAAGTGAAATTAGACCTGACATTGATGCAGCATCGAAGTGGGCGAAGGAAAATAAAATGAAAATGCATCCAGCAAAAGACAAAATACAATGTAATCTCGACCACACAGAAAATTGCAAATTCACCAAACAAACTCTTGACCTTTCAGTTGACGGTATGCAACTCATTAAGGTTGAGTCAGAACGTGTCTTAGGAATATACATCGGTAGTCATCTCACTCGGAACGACCACTTTGACATACTGCGCTGGAAACTGCTTCAAAGAATTGTAATTTTAGGAAGAGCTCGGAGATATCTCCCTACAAAATATCGACTGCTTCTCTACAATGCAAGTATCAAACCGCTCTTTACGTATTGTTGTACTGTTTGGACCAACTGTAGCCAAACCAACCTAGACGAACTGTTTAGACTTAAAAAACGCTGCACCCGATTAATTTTGGACAGTCCCTGGGTGTCATGGAAAGTTTAGTTTTTAGGATTGAATTTGTTAAGGTGTTATATTATCATTGCTTATTCCCCATAGGAATAGCTTTTGAAATTGTATTTATTCTGGTAGCACCTATTACGTAACCTGTATTCTTTAATGGTGTAACCTGTTTTGTAATTAATCATAATCCAATAGCTTTCTTTCCTTTTCTCTCATTTTACACCTTGCGTTTGCATATTTAAGGTTTTGGGGTTGAAACGTGGGAGAAGGTTTTTCTGTGTTCAGAAGAAGGTCACGTTGAAGTGTAGTTGCGAGTGAGATTAGAACGTAGCAGGAACACGTCCGGATCCAAGCACATTTTCATTACTGAGAAGCCATCAGTAAGCCATTCCTAAATACACGACAAAGAGTCATTTGCCGGGGAACGCGAGTGCTAAATAGCCGGTCGAAACAATCGAAGGACAAGAGTAAAGTTCTGTTGAAGTAGGCCGTTGGAAACCGGACAGCTGGAGTAAACCGGAGAAGACAAGTTGAAGAATGCCGGACTGAGTGAAGACGTAATCAGAAGAAGTAAGTTAAAAGTGGAAGTGATAACGGGAGTTTGGTTCGTGGTGTGTGTCAAATGTTGGTGGAACGTTGTTGGGGTCAAGAACAAGGATAAGGACTTCAGACGCAGGGTGAACTGAACTGAACTGAACTAAACTACTAAAACGCGTTTTTAGTTTTTGTTTGTTAAGGTATATTCTTGTAAATAATTATTTAGCTCACTGTATTATCATTAGTAATCTTATTTTAAGCATGATATTTTTAGAGTAATTGTTGTATTAAATACTTGTAGACTTATGCATAGTTGTTGCGTGTTTTCTCGGGTTTGTTTATGCGTAGTTTTCTTGTTCAGTGTTAGAGAGTGCCCACCTTTGTGGCGCGATCTTTTGATAATTTTCAAAAGCTTAAGTGGTTGCCAATTAATCAAATGTTCAAGATCAATAAACTCGGTCTTTTAAAGAAAGTTATTGATGAAAGAGCACCAGAATACCTTACTGCAAGCTTGGACGCCCTTCGTTTTGAGCACAGTTATCCCACATGAGCTAAACCATCATACCGTTTACCGAAACCGAGAATCGAAGGAATGAGGAGAACATTCTTCTATTCCATCATAAAAGACCTCAACGCTCTTAACTTAAATCCAACGTCCTCTTTAACTCGATGAAAACTACCCTGATTAATAACACTGCTCAAATTTAAACGGTGGATAATTTTAAAGTTAAAAAGCTATTCTGATTTTTCAATATTTAATATCATTGTAAATATCTTTGTAAATCTACCTGGATTTTTGAAAACAGGGTCGCAGGAAAGTGTTTATTTTAGTACTGAGGTGTGTTTCCCCCTTCTATTCTTCTTGGTCTTTGCTTGTGCTGGGGGGAGCGACGATGGCAATTAGCTGATTAGTAAGAGAAAGTTAACATTGAAAGTTAGAATAAGCTCTCCCCCCCCTACCCTCCCCCTCCTCCCTTTTAAGCCTCTTTATTTGGTCCCACTCTCTCTCTTTCTCAAGAAAATTTGCATGAATTTGAAATCTTAGCGTAGGCTTAGTTTCAAACGGAGTCAGTATATTTAGCTTTCCTGTTGACCTCCTAGAGCAAAGTTTTCCTTAGAGCATCATGAAGCTCAGTGAGGGAAAAATTCTAGCGAGATGCAGTGTCTGCCTCGTCTAATAACCTTCGTGCGTTTTTATCTTGTCGGGGCTATGAAGTGGACTGTTAGGCGCAATGAAGGTTATTGTAGAGCTTTGCTTTCGGAGGTAAGGAGTCTTTAGCCTCAAAACGTAGGTGTCAGGGTTGATTTGTAAGCGCACATGGTGAAATTGGACTTGACTTTTGACCAGGCTAAAGACTTAGTAAAAATTGAACAAGAAACAAGGGCTTGACGGAAGTTCGCTTGAAATCGGTTTTCAACATCCGGGACTTCAAGTAACTATCAGGCGACGACAAGATTTGCCTCGATATTTCTGCGCGAAAACCGTAAGTTTTTCCAGTTTCTTGACTTGTTACCGCCCTTGCGGCTTTAGCGATTCTATGCTAGTGATCTGATAAGTGATGTGATAATTTGAAGTGTCATAATGTGTGATTTCCGGCCTCAAATCTAGTCGTAACATTTGCCACATGTTTACGTAGATGTAATTTACCAAGAGCTTGCTGTTATTTGTGTTAGCCACCAGGGAATTCGGTTTAAAACGTTGCTTGATTTCGTGGAAATCGATGCCTCTTTCCGACGGCAACTTTGCTCTCGGCAAGGCCGACGTTTCAAAGCAAGATTTGGGCAAAACTGACACTACTGCCCACACGATAGTTCAGGTCAGAGGTTACGTCAATTTCAAATCTAATTATATAGCAAATAGCCATGTTCTTTTTTTTTCCTTTCGTCGACAGTGTAATCTGGTAATAAGCAAAAAGTTAAGTGTCCTTGTTGAACAACGGAGGTAATAGCAAAGGAAGTTCTAAAAAGCCTCGAATTTTCGTCGACCTGGTTTTCATAAGGTCAGGTATATATATATATATATATATATATATATATAGTGAGAATGAAAGCAGTTTACCCCACGATGAACTCCCAGTAAGAGGATCCAGAGGATACATGTCTCTCCGTAAATCTGTAGATAGGTATAATAAAACGACGAAGAGACAAACTCTTGACAGTTCCAGCGTTTAATCGACGTTTCGGCCTTCGGCCTTCCTCAGGATAGTTTAAAAGTTAAAAATTAAAATAGCTATATACAATGGTTGTGGGTGGCAGAGTTACGGGCTTTTATATAGTACACAGAAAATGGAAATTAAGGTTACGTAACAAAAGAAAAGGTCTTGATTACAAGCTAGGCAAAACACTTGGCACAAACTAGTTTGCTACAAGCACCACGGTTATTTCTTGGTCCGCTGCACCAAACGAAGCCGCATTCCTAAAGGTCTAAAGCTACCTTTTAAACTGCAACTTGACAAAGATAATGGGAGCTTACAAGAGTCCTGTAGACAGCATTCACTCAGCGCTTCTCTCAATATTTTAAAGGACATTTCTACTGCGGTTTGGTCGAAGACCAAAATTCTACAGAGGCAATTACATTTTGAATGTGAACTTCTTTTCAACAACAACGAGGAAACTGCCGCCAAGACTATTTGGAGAAGAATTAAAAGACAAATGGAAAAGGTAGAGATTGATTTGAAGAGGAGAGCGCGACAGAAGTTTCGGCAGGCCACTCCCTACAACCCAGCGCCATCAGATCAATTCACACCACCGGAGAATTCAAGAACCAGGTTGAGGAGGTTCCGAAGAACTTCCCAGACCAGTAACAGAGCCCCTACTCGTGATGAGAACGATGTGGTGGCAAGACCAGATATCTACTTGCCGGATTTAAATCCCATTAATCTAACATCTTCTGAACTCACCGATGCAGAGCGCTCTCTTTTGACTAAAGGACCAGCGTTCTGTCCTACGCCAAAGGATGTCAACTGGCAGAAGGTAATCGATGATTTGGATAAATTTGAAAGGAGAATCCGCCTCGCCTTCTTCCATCATGGCAGAAATCCGGATGAAAACCCAAGGAAAGTTGATGATCGTTTACCAGCTATTCCTTCACCTACCAATTGGATGCCTCCTAAGTGTAGTTCTCCAGAAGTCGAAGTCTTCATCAATAATGTGAGAAAGGATATCCTGGAACCCCAAAATCTGAGAACTGTCAAGGACAACTTAACTAAAGACGAAAGGTTAGCACTACGTAATCTTAAGTCTAGTGATAAAGTTATCAGAATTAAAGACAAGGGCTCTAGATTTGTAATCCTTAATCAAGAAGAATATCAAGATAAAATGTTAGGGCAACTTAACAACAACTTGCATTATAATAAGGTGAATAGCGATCCAACACCGGAGCATTTTGAAAAGGTCAAAAATTGGGGACGCAAATGGCTCGGTGAAGGTCAGATAAGTCAAGAGATTGCCACATGGGTTACCAATTTGGAACCTAAACCTGGGGTAGCTTTTGGTAATGTGAAAACACATAAAGAGGGCAATCCACTCCGATTAATTACATCCTGCTGTGGAACGTCAATCGAAAGACTTTCTGCCTTCACCGAGTTTTATCTCAAGCCTTTAGCACAGAACCTTCCATCATTCGTTAAAGACACAAGTGATCTAATTAACAAAATTCAGGCTTTAAATGCTGAGAAAGGTCCCCTACCCCCTGGTAGTTTGCTTGTATCTTGGGGTGTTGTGGCTATGTTTCCCAACATTGATAATAACCTAGGAATCTCAGCTGTTAGAAAGGCGCTTGATTCTAGGAAAGATAAATTTCCATCTACGGATTGTATAGTCGAAGCTGTTGAGATTTGTCTTCAAATCAATAATTGTCAATTTGCAGATCAAAATTTTATTCAGAAACATGGCACTGCCATGGGCCCTAAAAATGCCTGTAGTTACGCCGATTTGGCAATGGGATTAATTGATGAGAAGGCTAAACTTGGAGATGCAAGCAAGCCTATGCTTTGGTGGAGGTATAGAGATGATGTGTTTGATCTTTGGACTCTTGGTTTGCCGAAATTGCTAGAATTTACGGAGTATATTAATTCACTCTATCCCACCATCAAGTTTGAATTGGTATATTCGGAGAGTAGCCTCAACGTTCTAGATCTTACTTTGCACCTCCAAGATGGGTTTATAATCACTGATATTTATGCTAAGCCCACCGATAGTCATCTTTATTTACCTTTTTCGAGTTCGCACCCATCACATTGTATGCGTGCAATCCCCTATGGGGTGGCTCTTCGAATTAAACGCAATTGTTCTACAGACCAATTTTTGAACAAGAGATGTGAAGAATATAAAGGATATCTGTGCTCACAAAATTACAGCAAGGAATTAGTGGACAGACAATTTGAAAAAAGCATTAAGCAATGAGAGGTCCGAACTCCTAACAAAAAGAGTCAAGCCAAAGAAAAAGGTTTTTCCTCTAGTACTTGACTACAACCCAATTCTTCCAGACATCCAGCAGGTGATTAAAAAACATTCCCACTTACTTAGATTGTCTCCTGAGCTTTTAGAGATTTTTCCATCAAAGTCGATTTTTCCAGCTTACCGCAGAACAAAAAACCTAAAAGAAATCTTAGCTCCATCTAAATTTCGGAACATTGAAGCCAGAAATGAAACCTCGGAAGATGATCGAGGTTGTTGCAAATGTAACAAAAGATGTGACCTTTGTAAACATTTTTTGATTCAAGATACTAAGTTTAAGAGTTTTGCTACGGGCCGCATATATAGGATTAATTAGAAATTAAGCTGCACTTCCAAAAATGTCATTTATTTGGCTGCTTGTAACAAATGCAAAAAGCAGTACGTGGGCTCCACTTCAACAGAATTCAAGTTTCGTTTTCGTAACCATAAATCATCAATGCTTAAGAACAGAAGAACATGTGAGCTGGCGGTCCATTACAATTCTTTTGAGCATCAAATTTGTCAAATTAGTTTTATTATTATCGAACAAATTGAAAACCACAAAAATGCAACCCATCTTGAACAACTGCTCCTCACCAGAGAAGCATATTGGACCTCACAACTCTTTTCATTATATCCACACGGTCTTAACAAAAGGCGTGAATTCAAATCCAAAAATCGTATCTGCTACAACAGTTGACTTTGTCCCTATTGTAGTGTAAATTCTTTTCAGCCCAAATTTGTAATCATCGTTATTTTTGCTGTCTGTAGGACCTCGTTAGCTCCCATCTAGCTTTGAATTTTTCCAGTTTGTAATCCTGCCCTTTTGTTTTGTTAGCCTTCACTTAGTCGTTGCTGTCTTTGTTCAAAAACTCTATTGGGGGATTCTGTTATGTTTGTGTTTGGTTTTTCATTCAAGGGCTTTCAATTGGGAATCTATTACATTGTTTAGGGGCCCCCTTTGAGGACCTTGTTATGACATTAATAATAATAAATAATAATAATAATTTAATAAGTATTTAACAAATTTCAATACTTTACAATTCTAAGTTATTTTACAATTCTCAAATCAAACTAAATCAAATGAAATGTTGGTTTTTGGAGAGAGGGGAAAACCGGAGTACCCGGAGAAAAACCTCTCGGAGCAGAGTAGAGAACCAACAAACTCAGACCACTTATGATGCCGAGCCCAGAATCGAACCCGGGACACATTGGTGGAAGGCGAGCGCTCTCACCACTGCGCCAACCCTGCTCCCCCTAAAGACTTCAAGTAACTATCAGGCGACGACAAGATTTGCCTCTGTATTTCTGCGCGAAAACTGTAAGTTTTTCCAGTTTCCCGACTTATTACCGCCCTTGCGGCTTTAGCGATTCTATGTTAGTGATCTGATAAGTGTTGTGATAATTTGAAGTGTCATAATGTGTGATTTCCGGCCTCAAATCTAGTCGTAACATTTGCCACATGTTTACGTAGATGTAATTTACCAAGAGCTTGGTGTTGTTTGTGTTAGCCGCCAGGGAATTCGGTTTAAAACGTTGCTTGATTTCGTGGAAATCGATGCCTCTTTCCGTCATAATAAGTGTCGTAATGGGTGATTTCCGGCCTCAAATCTAGTCGTAACATTTGCCACATGTTTACGTAGATGTAATTTACCAAGAGCTTGCTGTTATTTGTGTTAGCCACCAGGGAATTCGGTTTAAAACGTTGCTTGATTTCGTGGAAATCGATGCCTCTTTCCGACGGCAACTTTGCTCTCGGCAAGGCCGACGTTTCAAAGCAAGATTTGGGCAAAACTGACACTACTGCCCACACGATAGTTCAGGTCAGAGGTTACGTCGATTTCACGTCTAGTGATATAGCAAATAGCCATGTTCTTTTTTTTTTCCTTTCGTCTACACTGTAATCTGGTAATAAGCAAAAAGTTAAGTGTCCTTGTTGAACAACGGAGGTAATAGCAAAGGAAGTTCTAAAAAGCCTCGAATTTTCGTCGACCTGGTTTTCATAAGGTCAGGTATATATATATATATATATATATATATATATATATATATATATATATATATATTCATGATCTCTGTTTAGCTTTAAATGGCCCATTATTGTCTTAGCGCGATAATGGCTTTTAATGATAATGGGCCACACCACACGCGGAGCGAGGTACAAATTCGTGACCTCTGCTATCCCTCGCCCCTTTTTCTGCCAGCGCCGATCGTGATACCTGTTTAGCTTTCGAGGCTTAATTCACTTTCTTTCGTTGAAACAGGCAAGTTCAACTTTTGTAGCCCTAACCTTTACTCAAATAAGGGTGTTTATAATTATTTTGGCTATCGGTAAGCTTAGGTTTACCTTGCTGTTAGTGCCCGCTCATTTTTCTACTTCTATGGCTAAACATCGCGTGGTAATAATTAGGCACTCTTTTGTTCACCGACTAGCGGCGTTTGTGCAGAAGAAGCGGCATAAGCATGCGTTTAGCAGCCTTAGTGATATTGCGGATATTCATTGTCATGGCGTTGGGGGCCGCACAATCGAGAAATTTCGAAAGTTTGACTTAGAAGTCGTACGTCAAATTGATCCCAAAATCATTTGTTACCGCGAAACTAATTCAAATTTTTCTTTAGTTTATTTCGTGTATGTCGCGTCTAGTTGTTAATTAGCTGTCCTTTTTTTTGTAGTTTGTATTCCCTCTATTGTTTACTTTGTCTTTAGTGTCACCATGTTGTTACGCAACGTTACGTAATTTCTCTAGCTTTAGGTTATAAATCCAGTCTTGTTTGTCAACGTTTTTGTCGCAATTTTTTATGGAGGTTTACGGACCATAACTGTTTTTTTCGTTAAGTCAGTGCACCGTTAAGGTAAATATATTTTTTAACTCTATCATACATTTGAACGTTTTTTATTTTCGTTAATGCATTTTCTTAACTTTGTATTGTTTGTATTTTTCATTTTATCGTGTACAGTACCGTAGGAGTGTGGATGTTTTTACAATAAACTGTGTGAGCACGAATACACGTAACTTCGGTTACATAGTACTTAACGAACGACTTTGGTAGAAGTTGACTGTTTGATTGGCGATGGATCAAAGGAGTTTCAAGTTGGAATATTGAAGTTTTTACTCATGATGTCTTTGGAAGGTGAGGAAGCCAACTTGGGTCGGTCGATTAGCGCCTACCGTGGACACATTACACAAATTATAAGCCAACTGGAACCGCTATTTTCACAGCAAGTTGCTTCAGATGAAGTAGTTAAAAAGCATAGTTCGTTGGTTAGTATATTTGAGAAGCTTAAACGGGCTAGCGCACAGTGGTATCACCTGGGTTTGTAGCCAGAAGATAGAGAGCGTATTTCGCTAGACTACGTTATCGAATGCAATTGTTTGAGGATAAATATAAGAAATGGCTACACAATGTTTACGCAACGGTAAGACGAGGAGCTTACGAAGAAGGAATTGTGAACATTTCTGGGTTTGAATTAAAGTCGAAAGTGCCTGTGGCATGTTGTAGAATTAGATGAGGAATTTCAAGAAATTAAGGATGCCAATGCTGTGGATAATCGAGCGGCAGGGCGTAGTGTTGAGTTGAGAACGGACACATCTAATGTGTCTCAAGACGCACGTGGCGGTAATAAGGCATCGAGTCAATTATGCCCAGGGGGAAAGAGTTCGAAACAAGGGAGTCAATTGTCAGCACGGAATGTCAAGTGTGCAATGGCTTAGCTTAAAGTGAAAAGGCTTCTCGGAGAGCAGGAGATAAAGGAAACTGAAATTGCGTTACGTCTTCAGGAAGAAAATTTTCGTTTGTTTGCCGAAAAGGAACGTTTGAACATTCGTAGCGAAGTGATGTTAGCCAGGTTTGATGCAGAGCAGGCTGAGATTGAAGCTGAGCTGGGGGAGCAGGTTGATTAGGACGCCGTTTTTTCCTCTGAAGGATCTGTTAGAGGCCACGAGAACGTAAAAAAATATTTGGAAGAATTATCGTTTTCCGCTGTCCCAAAGCAAGCTGGTGTTGAAGGACACGTAATATCGGAAGCCAAATGACCCACTTTACCGGAAGTGAAAGAAGTACCAGAAGCGAAGAATTTTACCGGAAATAGTATCGCCCCGGAAGTTAAAGGTCGTGTGTCAGGTACTCCATTCCAAGGGCGTCATTACGAGAAAAGTGATTTTTATGACGAAACAACGGACAAATTTCAAAGAATGATGGAACAACAACGGATGTCTATGGATAAAGTTGTTGTTGGGCTTGAGAAGTTGGACATGCCGAAACGAGAATTTTTGTACTTTAATGGCGATCCCTCGAAGTACCCCAGATTTATCAAGAATTTTGAGGTAAACGTGGAGTCTATGACCACAGATGATTATGTGAGGCTATCTCATTTGATCCAGTACTGCACAGGGAAAGCCAAGGAGGCAATTGAAAACTGTGTAATTTTGCCAGGGCCTGAAGGATACAAAGCTGCTCGTGAAATTCTCAGGAAGAACTTTGGACAACGACATGTTATTATTCGATCTCTTATCGAAAAAGTTTTCAAGGGACCTCAGCTGAAGTCCTCAGATGGGGAGAGACTCTCTTTTAGCTCGCACGTGATATGCGAATTTGTCAATTGAATTCTGCGGAATTAAACTATCAAGCGGATATCAACACTCTGAAGAAGATTGTTATGCGTCTTCCTGTGCACTTGCAAGCGAAATGGGCGGATGAGACAGGCAAGGTGTTGGAAAGAGGTTCTGAACCTACCTTTTCTGATCTGACGGACTTTCTTGAGAAAACGGCTCTCGTTGCAAACACTGAGTTCGGGAAGTTAGTTGGAGCCAAGTATGGAGAGTCAAGAATGACAAGACCCCTTAAAAAAGGAGTTGAAGGTGACGGTACTGTGCTAGCTTTGACACGAGCTGGAAAGGATGACAGTAATCAAGCCAATACAGCTTACAGCAAACGCTCAAAACAGAATTCATCAACGGATAGTCAAGTCAAATGCAAGTTCTGTGGTGGAAGACATGAGTTAGAGAAGTGCTTCAAGTTCCGAGACAAGGCGGTACGCTCAGATGAAGGATTTTGTTGGAAAACAAAATTTGTGTGAAAATTGTTTGAAGCCTAATCATGTTGCTAGGCGATGCAGAAGTCTTGGAGCCTGTTTGCTGAGTGGCTGTGGAGAAAGGCACCATTCCCTGCTGCACCCACCAAGTTTGGTGGACACTCCCATGGCTTCAAATACGCCCATAAGATCGCGATCGCATGATGCCTCTGAAATTCTGACACTGGGTCAAGACAAACTCTTGAAAAACCAGCTGAAGCAAGTCCGCATCACATCGAGGCCGGGGCAGATTTTGTGACAAACGCCAGCAAAACAAGAATTAGTTTGAGGATCGTGCCCGTCCGAGTTTCTGCTAAGGATGGTCGAGAGGTGGAGACATATGCTTTCCTTGACGATGGTTCTGACACTACTCTGTGCCTGCAACATCTTTTGGATGAATTAGGAATCAGGGGTTCCCCAACGTCGTTTTCTCTAACAACCATTAATGCCGAAAGAACCAGACGGTCTGGAGAAGAAGTGAGTCTTACTGTGAAAGCCCTGTTGTCTGATGAATACATAGAGTTAGATCGTGTTTGGTCTGTTGAAAAGCTACCTGTCTCGAAGGAGAGCATAACCAGCACTGAAGATATTCGTGATTGGCCGCATCTCCAGGGTATTAGTATACCTAAGCTTGATAAAGGAGTAACCATCTTAATAGGCAATGATGTTCCCGAGGCGCATTGGGTCTTTGAAGAGCGCCGTGGTCGGTGTAAACAGCCCTATGCAGCACGGACACTGCTTGGTTGGACACTCATCGGTCCAATTGATGGTACAAGCAGCCTTGGTGCAAACGTGATTTCTTAAGTGGGGAACAAGAAACGCTGTCAGTGCAAATGGAACGTATGTACAACGCAGAGTTTAGTGAGTCGGCTGCGTCATCTAAAGAGATGATGTCTATTGAAGATAAAAGAGCGCTGGCAATTATGGAACGTATCGTCCAGATGGTCGATGGCCATTATCAGCTCTCACCTCCTTGGAAGTACGACAAACCGTGTCTACCAAATAACAGACCTATGGCAGAAAAAAGACTTGAACTTCTCAAAAGACGTTTGGAAAAGGACAAAGATCTTCAAACGAAGTACAGAGATACTGTTGAAGTCTACATTGCACAAGGTCACGCAAGAAAAGTACCTGGTAATCAAGTGTCGAGTTTTGTGTGGTATCTTCCCCACCATCCTGTTGTTCACCCACAGAAGCCAGATAAGGTTAGAGTTGTCTTTGACTGTGCAGCTAAGTTTCGCAATACGTCACTCAACGAACAGCTTCTCCAAGGCCCGGATTTAACCAATAGTCTCGTCGGAGTACTGCTTCGTTTTCGTCAAGAGCGAATTGGGCTTATGGCTGATATAGAGAAGATGTTTCATCAAGTAAGAGTCTCTCCTCAAGATACATGTGCTTTGTTGTTTTTGTGGTGGCCTGACGGCGATCTCTCTAAGAAAGCAGAGGATCACCAGATGCTTGTTCACTTGTTCGTAGCTAAGTCATCTCCTAGCTGCGCAAGTTTTGCTCTGAAGAAAACTGCAGAGGACAATAAAAGGAACTTTGATGTAGAAACCATCGACACGGTTAACAGGAACTTCTACGTTGATGATTGCGTTAAATCGGTCGCTACTATTGAAGAAGCAGTACGATTGGTTGAAGACCTACCAGCATTATTGCGTAGAGGAGACTTCCGCTTAACGAAATGGTTTAGTAATCGTCGAGAGGTCTTGGCTTCAGTCGCTGAGAAAGACCTAGCACCGTCAGTAAAGAGTCTTGACTTAGACTTAGAAGTTTTACCGATTGATCGCGTCCTTGGTATGCAGTGGAACACGGAAGACGACACCTTTGGGTTCCGGACCATTCCCGACGTTAAAGCCAACACTAGGCGAGGAATTTTAGCTGTTGTGTGAAACCTAAAGGGTTTGACGAACTTTCTTCCATCCAACTGCATCATTTTTCAGATGCCTCGAAAGATGGCTATGGGGCCGTTTCCTACCTCCGCCTGAATGATGCTCTTGGTAATGTCGCGTGTAGCATCCTTCTGGGCAAGGCAAGAGTTGCTCCTTTGAAGACTGTGACAGTACCACGACTGGAGCTAACCGGCGCCACAGTCGCTGTAAAGCTTCACAAACAAATCAAAGATGAGCTCACGTTACCCATACACGAAGTCACGTTTTGGACCGATTCTACTATAGTTTTGCAGTACATCAACAACAGCCACACCAGATTCCAGACATTCGTTTCCAATCGACTGACAACGATCCACGATATTTCAACTCCGTCTCAGTGGCGTCATATTAGCTCTGAGGTGAATTCAGCAGATTACGCCTCCCGTGGTCTTAATTCCCATGAATGTACCAAACTAAAGATCTGGCTCGAAGGTCCGAAGTTCTTGTTAGAGGATGAAAGTCAGTGGCTAACTCAGCCAACACACTTACCTGACATCGACAAAGATGACCTGAGCGTCAAGAGGTCTAAGAAAGGTCAGACGCACGCTATATCACAAGATCAAGGATTTGACTTATTACTTCATCATTACTCCTCGTGTGGTATGGCCTGAAAAAGGCGCTAGCCTGGCTGAGACGCTTCAAGAATTACCTGCTGTACCGTGCAGGCAGAATTGCAAAGAAAGAAGTTGAAACAGGAGAACTATCTTTCCGAGAAGTTCAAAATGCTGAGGTGACGATCATAAAATATCTACAAATACTGTACTTCCCAAGAGAGCTGACTGCGCTGATGTCTGAAATACAGCAACGCAGACGTGCCTCCAGAGCATCGGTAAAACGATTGAGCAATGGTTCGTATGTCAGCCCTCTGCGCAAACTCAATCCAATAATTGTTGATGGCCTAATCAGAGTCGGTGGTCGTCTCGAGAATGCAGAAAATCTCGGTTATATCTCGAGGCATCCTATAGTTCTTCAAGGCAAGCATGATTTAACTGACCTGATAATTCACCATTATCATCAGATAGGCCATGTTGGAGTAAGTCAAGTTTTGGCTGCCATAAGAAAGAAATTTTGGGTTTTAAAAGGAGGTTCAGCCGTCAGACGAGTGGTCAACAAGTGTATCCCGTGTAGGAAATGGAACGCAAAGCCAGAAGCACAGATTATGGCTCCGCTACCTGCAGCACGCGTTACGCCAGAAGGTGCCCCCTTCACAGCAGTTGGAATTGACTACTTCGGTCCTATACCAGTCAAGCTGAAGAGAAGTCGAATTAAACGATATGGTTGTATTTTCACCTGTCTGGCCATGCGAGCTGTGCATATTGAAATATCTCAAGATTTGTCAACTGATTCCTTTCTGATGGCGTTTTCTAGATTTGTCAGTAGGCGCGGGACCCCAATCGAAGTCTACAGTGATAACGGTTCTAACTTCAAAGGAGCGGAATCTGAGGTGAAGAAAGCGCTCGAGATGTGGAATCAGTCACGCCTTACGGAAAGGTTCGTAAGCGTGGTATTCAATGGTACTTTAATCCCCCACAAGCAAGTCATCGAGGAGGAGTCTGGGAGAGGATGATTCGTTCTGCTCGCAAGATATTGCGCGCTCTCCTTGGAAATCAGATAGTCAACGACGAGACCCTCCTCACTGTCATGGCCGAAGTAGAGAAAATCCTGAACGATCGCCCACTAACGAGAATAACTGAGGATCCTAAGGACTTGGAACCTTTAATGCCGAATCATCTTTTGTTGTCTCACCGGAATCTGAGTCTTGCCCCTGGAGATTTCTCCACTACATCCACAAGCAAGTTCACAAGATGCTGGAGACAAGCACAATACCTGAGCAACATTTTTTGGAGACCATGGGTGAAGGAGTACTTGCTCTCCCTTCAAGAAAGACAGAAATGGATCCGCCCGCGCCGCAATGTAGCTGTTGGCGATTTGGTTCTCATAGCTGATGAACACAGTCCTCGTGGAGAGTGGCCAATGGGTGTTGTCGAAGTGGTTACACAGGACCGCCATGGCGCAGTTCGTTCAGGCCACAGTTAGAACCGCCAAATCTATTTTGGAGCGTGACATTAGGAAATTATGCCTACTGGAAGCTGTCGATACATAAACAATATCAATGCTGAGCTATTAGATAGATCACAAAGTACGAAAGTCTGAGTCGCTGGAAAGAGAATTGATTACAAGGAATAGTTCCCGTTAGAATGAACGCTTCATGCGAATTTATTGCCAAATCGAATTAAGATGTCAGCTATGTATATTTCATGGTTACTACCCATAAATTTCATTAGGTTTCGCTTAGTTTTAGAAAGGCAAGGCCTGTTAGTCAAAATGCCTTTCGAGGCCGGCATGTTACCGCGAAACTAATTCAAATTTTTCTTTAGTTTATTTCGTGTATGTCGCGTCTACTTGTTAATTAGCTGTCCTTTTTTTGTAGTTTGTATTCCCTCTATTGTTTACTTTGTCTTTAGTGTCACCATGTCGTTACGTAACGTTACGTAATTTCTCTAGCTTTAGGTTATAAATCCAGTCTTGTTTGTAAACGTTTTTGTCGCAATTTTTTTATGGAGGTTTACGGACCATAACTGTTTTTTTCGTTAAGTCAGTGCACCGTTAAGGTAAATATATTTTTTAACTCTATCATACATTTGAACGTTTCTTTGTTTTCGTTAATGCATTTTCTTAACTTTGTATTGTTTGTATTTTTCATTTCATCGTGTACAGTACCGTAGGAGTGTGGATATTTTTACAATAACTGTGTGAGCACGAATACACGTAACTTCGGTTACATCATTATTTTAGAGCTCGGGTCCAATGATCTTGTTAAGCTCGCACCTGAGACTGTTGGCTCAGAGCTAGAAAATTTAGTTCGAGATTTACACGATGTACACTCAGTTGAAGTTGTTGTAGTAGGGCAAGTTCTGCGGCGACGTACGCGGGACTCAGTGGAGTTTAATTATAAAGTGGGCCAGCTCCATCACTATCTTATAAGTAGTGCTGGAACATTTGCCTTTTTGCTATTACTGGCGACAGTGAGGTTTCTGGAACTGCAAACGAGACCTTTATTTACCTGATAGGGTCCATCTAAACAATTTAGGTTACTATAAATTTACGCTTAGTATTCGGGGAGCTGTTTTGAGAGCTGTAAAATTAGTGGGTGTGTCCGTCGATTAAGTCAATCGTCATAGGCCATTGTCGCCATCGTGAATTTTTATCGGCGGTACCACAAAATATTCAATACACGCAGCATAATCATGTATACAGTTTTCCCTAGCTATTATATTGGAATTTGTAATTACTTGCACTTGACATTTATGGCGTAATTAGTGTGTTATCACCTGGCGGCTATTGTTATACTACATTAGTGTGCCCACCACACTCAGGCCATTATAGGACGTTTATAAACCTCTTGAAATGTCTCGGATTGTATTGCACTTGACATTTATGGCGTAATTAGTGTGTTCTCACCTGGCGGCTATTGGTATACTGCAATAGTGTGCCCAACACACTTAGGCCATTATAGGACAACTGTCCCTTGTGAAATGTCTCGGATTATGTTGCCTGCTTCTATATGTACTTGACAGTCATGGGTTTTTGCATAAGCCTTTACTGAATGTCTCGGATCTCTTTGTCCTGATTGATTTGTGGCATTTGATTCATTGGCTTACATGTTTCCAGCCTGCTAGGGCAAGGGAAGTACACCCTCTAATTTTGAGCTTTGCAGCGTCTTAATAGGATATACGCTTGAGTAATATAATTTCAATTTTTCATAAAAGTACCACCCCTACGGTAGCGGTGAAACAGCGCCGATCAGAGGGTCAGTCAGCGTCCTTGCCTGAGAGCACAAAGCCTACTCCTCAGTTCAGCCCCACAGTCCTGGGTGAGATAATTTCAAACGCGATATCGGGGGCCTTACAGTCAGCCGCCATCGGCACCCTCAACAGCTCTCCCGCAGTTGGCGAACAGAGAATTAGTAATCCGTCCATGTCACAGCCCAACGTGGTTGAAGATGCCGCCTCGAGAGAGATTGCAGAACTGACAAACGCTGTGGCTCCGGGTAGGCTAACCTTTGCGTCCGAGAAGCCGGACGACACGTTTTCCAGTGTCAATTTTGACCCCGAGTCTCGCGTCTCGGATCGTGTCAAGGCAAAGATATGGGCCAACGAATACGTCGACTTCGCGTCTCTCCTCTCCGTAACACCGATGGAGTCCAAATATCGATTATCTGTCACTCATAGCCATGATCAGCCTAGTTTTTGCCTTGAGCACGTTAAACCCAAACGGCGCAGTTTATCCATTGATCAATGGGCGACTGCATTTAATGTGTTTGTATCCGTGTATACCATTAGGGTTCCTAATGCGATAAGTTCTCTGATGAAGTGTTGTGAGGTGGTCAGGGACATTGCAGCAAAACAAGGTAACTGGCGATATTATGACGAGCAGTTTCGCTTTCTTCGCCAGTCTAAACTTGACCGATACCCACGGGATAACGTTGCTTGGGAATTATGGGACCAGGCTATGCATAGCTCCCTCGTCATCTCACGCCAAAATTCCAACTATGATTTTCGAGCTAGACGGCCCAACCAACGTCCCTCTCAGTCCTTTCCCAAGGGGGTGTGTTGGAGATTTCATTCTGGTCAGTTCTGCCGGGGCTGCAATTTCAAACACTCCTGCTTCAAGTGTGGGGCAGTCCATCCCGCAAGCCAATGCAGCGCTAACAGAGCGCACAGTAACCCAAGCAATGCAGCCCCTAGCATACCCTCTGGGAGTGACAGTCAGGGACGAACATCGGTTGCTGTGCCGCGGGCCAACGCCGGTAAGGCCCGACCGTCTCGCCTTTTATCTTAAGGGTTATAACAACGTAACCTCGGACTATCTTATTCAAGGCTTTCTTCACGGTTTTTCAATACGATGTTTTGGTTCTCTCCTTGCAATCCGATCCCCAAATCTGAAGAGCGCCATAGACAATCCTACTAGCGTAAATGATAAGTTGTCAAAAGAGCTCGCAGAGGGCGAATTGTAGGTCCGTTTAATTCGCCTCCCTTTAAAACTTTCAGGGTATCGCCCCTAGGCATCGTTCCCACAAAATTGCCAGGAGAATTTAGGTTAATTCATCATTTGTCTTGATGGTATACCTAAATAGTTAGCCACCTCAAAATATGCCACTATCGATGATGCTGTTCGGCTCATTAACGCAATACGAAAGGGCTGTTTTCTGGCTAAGACAGATATTAAATCCGCTTTTCGTATTATTCCCGTAGCCCACCGCGATTTTCCATTGCTCGGGATGGAATGGCAAGGGAAATGTTATTTTGACAAATGCCTCCCCATGGGGTGCTCGTCGTCCTGTCATATTTTTTTATCATTCAGCACTGCGTTAGAATGGATTGCTAAAGATAAATTTCGAGCATCGGCAGTCATACATATTTAAGATGACTTCATGTCTTATTTATTGGGCCTTCTGAGGCAAAATGTCAGGTAGACCTCGATAATTTTCTTTGCATTTGCCGTCGTATAGGCGTCCCGATAGCGGATGAAAAAACTATGGGCCCCACCAATGCTTTGCAATTCGCGGGGATTACCTTAGATACGGTTTTGATGGAGGCTCGTCACTTCCAGAAGACAAGCTTGCCAAATGCCGTACCCAATTGGCTGATTTTTGTTCTCGAAAAAGCGTCACTCTGAAAGAGCCGCAATCTTTAATAGTGCTTCTCAATTTTGCCTGCTGTGTTGTGGTTCCTGGTCGTGCTTTTCTGCGCCATTTGATCGACTTGACTAGAGGTATCCGAAAACCCACCCATCACGTCCGATTAACGAAGGAATGTAAACACGATCTCAACGTATGGCTGGAATTTTTGAGCGTGTACAATGGAAAATCCTTTTTCCTCGGTTCGCGGTGGGCCACTTCCCAAAACCTCAAGTTATTTACGGACGCGGCTGGTTCCTTGGGTTATGCCGCAATATTTGGCAAACATTGGTGTTTTGGAGAGTGGCCATCCGCTTGGAAACATTTCAATATCGCTATCTTAGAGTTTTTTTCCGATTGTCCTGGCTCTTGAGATTTGGGGACCACTTATGCGTGACAAATGTATTGTTTTCTTTTCGGATAATCAGACAGTAGTTGAGATAATCAATAGGCAAACTTCTAAAGATCGTTCAGTTATGGCTTTGCTTAGGCACTTTGTTCTCTGCACTCTTAAATACAATATTTTGTTTCGTGCTAAGCACATTGCTGGTCGCGTTAACCGCGAGAGCGATGCTTTATCTCGCTTGCAGGTAGAGAAATTCAGATCACTAGCTCCTTACGCAGACGAACAAGCGACACCGGTTCCAGCCTGCTTACTACCCCACAACTGGTGCATCACTTGAATGAGCTCCTGCACTCAGCCATTACCGGGGGTTCGCGTAAGACTTACCAAAGGGCTTGGACAACATATGTCGATTTTTCATCTGAATTTTGCGAGTCGCATGCCTCGCTCCTTCCGGTCTCGGTAAACAATTTAGCGTTGTTTCTATCCTATCTGTCAGCGAGGAAGTTTGCATCTTCGACAATCTCGACATATGTCTCCGCGTTAAGTTACGTGCACAAATTAGCTAATTTCCCTGACCCCACTAAGAATTTTTTGGTGCAGAAGATTCTAGCGGCTCACAGTAAGCTATACTCTGCACCAGATGTTAGGCTTTAGTTCCTATATCATTTTGACTAAAGAGCCGCCAAGGGCCGTGTTTGTCTAATAGTGCTATTATTAGTGTTTCTCCGATAATTATCATGCCGTTGGAAATCCGGTGCCTTTTAGCCTCCCACGCAGTCGTTTTTGGGGAGTCGTATTTCACCTCCTCCCATACGACTCCCCTAAAAACGACTGCGTCGGAGGCTAGGTGCCTTTAAGCTATTCATTTCTCAACATTCGGAAGGGTTTACGACTTAAGCTCGCCTTTCAGTCAGGGGCTGGGGCAATTATATCATTTTGTAATTTTCGTTAACCTACTTCAACTGTTAGCTTTAGATCAATGCTCGCCTTTCAGACACGGGCTGGGGCGGCAATTTTAGCCTTTTAGTTCCTATATAATTTTGATTTGGTTATTTCAGCTTGATTCCGACAAAAGCCGGCAAGTGCCGTTTTTGTCTAATAGTGCTATTTGCGTTCGACAAAGAACGCTTTCATAGTGCAGTCGAAATCGAGATCTTTGGACTATGTATTCATCGACACCGATCTGGCCCCCCCGAAAACAGGGGCGAATGACGTCATTGAGATCGACCGTGTGCATTGTTTCTAGCGGGATCTTGCGTTTTGTCTCGTTGGAGGGCTGTTTTGTTTCGCTGGACGGCTGTTCTTGCTCAGGTAAGTTGTGTTGTTTATAAAGTTAGAAAGAAACCTTACGGGTGAAATTTATCGACGCTCTCACAAAGTGTGTACGACTGCGAAGACACATGAATAAGTTCGGCCTGCTGTTGTTTACCCGTTTCACCACAAGAAACCAACACTGTCTTGCGCTGAATGAATCAACAGACAAGTTCCGTAGTTGCAGCAAAATAGGTAACGTTTACTTTCGGAGATGTGTAGCTCGGCAAATAATTTACTTAGCGAGTTGTGTAGATCGGCAAATGGCCATGATTTGTGGTCAGCAAAGCAAAAAATTACCGAGTTGTGTAGCTCGAGAAATGGCCATGATTTGTAGTCACCAAAGCAAAACGTTATCGAGTTGTGTAGCTCGGCAAATGGCCATGACTTGTGGTCACCAAAGCAAAAAGTAACCGAGTTTTGTAACTCGGCAAATGGCCATGATTTAGTGTGGCGAGAAAAGCAACATTCCCCGTGCGAGTGAAACGAACTGGTGCAGTTTCAATGGCGGAAACTTCATCCGGTCATTTGATTATAAGGGATTGCAACAACTCGGTGATACCCAGTTTTCATGCAATCTATAACATTCCCTGAAGAACATCAACGGAAATTCTGCTACTCATTGATTACTTACACCTTATTATATTCTATCGTATCCTCACTCGACTATCATTTACCTTTACAATTTTTTTTTTACCCGTTTAGGTCATGGATGCGATGGATGGAACACCCGGTTTTACTGAAACATCAGCAAGTCAACCTTCTAACCCAGAGATAACTTGCTACATACACTCAGTGTCTCCCATTAAAAATGCCTCTTCCAATAAAAGAAAATATTTTGACTTTCCTTTACAAACAAGAGATGACACTTAAGGTTTATTCAGCTCTTCCTTCTCCAAAATAAAATGTTGTTGTAACGAGTTAAAGTTATTGTTTATGCCTTTTTCATTATGTGCTAATGCTCTAAACAATCATTGAAATAATATTTGATTTTGGTTAATTCACTAAGTTACAAAGAAGACAAATGTTAATTCCACATTTAAAGCTTTTACAATATTATTGATTACATTGTATTATTAACAAAACAGAGCACCACATCCAGTTTTTCTTTTCTCCAAAATAGTGTTGTTGTTACAAGTTGAAGTTATTGTTAATATTTGTAATACAAAACTTTTCAAATGTTGTTGATTATGTGCTAATGCACTAAATAATCAAACAAATAGTAGTTTTCATTTTACCTTATTCACTATGTTGCAAAAAATGACAAAACACTTTAAGCTTTGCAATGGTTTTCATACATTCTATATATTAACAAAACAAAATACTGCATTAAGTTCTTTTTTTCCCAAAAATAAAATGTTATCGTTACAGTTATTGTAAGCCACTTTTTACTGCTAAGTTTTGTAAATATTTCTTGATATTGTGTTCTGTGCAACTCTTTCCGCATTAAAACTGTTGTTACACCAAACATTTCCAGTATCCATTATAACACTTTTTGAACATGAAAATTGCCTTATACATTGACATGTTTTTGCGATTCAATAAACATGTGAAAAACATGTCAGTACCAGTTCATGTTATTTCCTTTTCCCAAATGGTCGAACGCATCTCCTTAATCTTTGATTATTACTAGTATTAGTGTTTATCCTATAATTCCGATGTCTTATAGCGTGACCAGGGTGAGTTTGCCTGTATGCCTCGTCCTAGGGTAACAAGTTTTAACTAGTGACAACTAGCCTTTGCCCGTCAGGTCTTCAGGCTTCAGGGACATGTCAGAGAATGGCCTGGGGTTCCTGATGCCTGAATAGTGTGTATCCCTCATCTATAGCTTTGGTCTTTTTGTGCTATAAATATTTTCATAGTGCGTGCGTGCCTGCGGCTTGGGTTGGGCCTCGCCACAGGATGTGGCTTGTGGCTGTTTTTCGCCCCAACTTAATTCACTGAATCAAATAGAGGGATGTTTAATTTACTAATTTGACACATGTCACATTTGAATGGTTTGAAATAAACGCCACATGAGTGGCCAATTTAATCCAAATAAAAGTGTCCGTGATTCAGTGACTTCTAGCCGCATGCACGACCGCAATTATAGCCTTTTTATTTTAGTCTTTTGTGCGCTAGGTTTATATCAATTTTAGGCACCGCTCTCGGCATAAATGGCCCATTGTTGTCTTAGCGCGATAGTGGCTTTTATGCAGGGACGGGGCCTTATCTTATCTTATGGTACAAGTTGCAGAGATTGATAGCCATAACCATAATGGGCTACACCACACGCAGAGCGAGGTACATACGGCGGTCATACATATTTAAGATGACTTCATGTCTTATTTATTGGGCCTTCTGAGGCAAAATGTCAGGTAGACCTCGATAATTTTCTTTGCATTTGCCGTCGTATAGGCGTCCCGATAGCGGATGAAAAAACTATGGGCCCCACCAATGCTTTGCAATTCGCGGGGATTACCTTAGATACGGTTTTGATGGAGGCTCGTCACTTCCAGAAGACAAGCTTGCCAAATGCCGTACCCAATTGGCTGATTTTTGTTCTCGAAAAAGCGTCACTCTGAAAGAGCCGCAATCTTTAATAGGGCTTCTCAATTTTGCCTGCTGTGTTGTGGTTCCTGGTCGTGCTTTTCTGCGCCATTTGATCGACTTGACTAGAGGTATCCGAAAACCCACCCATCACGTCCGATTAACGAAGGAATGTAAACACGATCTCAACGTATGGCTGGAATTTTTGAGCGTGTACAATGGAAAATCCTTTTTCCTCGGTTCGCGGTGGGCCACTTCCCAAAACCTCAAGTTATTTACGGACGCGGCTGGTTCCTTGGGTTATGCCGCAATATTTGGCAAACATTGGTGTTTTGGAGAGTGGCCATCCGCTTGGAAACATTTCAATATCGCTATCTTAGAGTTTTTTTCCGATTGTCCTGGCTCTTGAGATTTGGGGACCACTTATGCGTGACAAATGTATTGTTTTCTTTTCGGATAATCAGACAGTAGTTGAGATAATCAATAGGCAAACTTCTAAAGATCGTTCAGTTATGGCTTTGCTTAGGCACTTTGTTCTCTGCACTCTTAAATACAATATTTTGTTTCGTGCTAAGCACATTGCTGGTCGCGTTAACCGCGAGAGCGATGCTTTATCTCGCTTGCAGGTAGAGAAATTCAGATCACTAGCTCCTTACGCAGACGAACAAGCGACACCGGTTCCAGCCTGCTTACTACCCCACAACTGGTGCATCACTTGAATGAGCTCCTGCACTCAGCCATTACCGGGGGTTCGCGTAAGACTTACCAAAGGGCTTGGACAACATATGTCGATTTTTCATCTGAATTTTGCGAGTCGCATGCCTCGCTCCTTCCGGTCTCGGTAAACAATTTAGCGTTGTTTCTATCCTATCTGTCAGCGAGGAAGTTTGCATCTTCGACAATCTCGACATATGTCTCCGCGTTAAGTTACGTGCACAAATTAGCTAATTTCCCTGACCCCACTAAGAATTTTTTGGTGCAGAAGATTCTAGCGGCTCACAGTAAGCTATACTCTGCACCAGATGTTAGGCTTTAGTTCCTATATCATTTTGACTAAAGAGCCGCCAAGGGCCGTGTTTGTCTAATAGTGCAATTGTATCATTTTGTAATTTTCGTTAACCTACTTCAACTGTTAGCTGTAGATCAATGCTCGCCTTTCAGACACGGGCTGGGGCGGCAATTTTAGCCTTTTAGTTCCTATATGACAACTAGCCTTTGCCCGTCAGGTCTTCAGGCTTCAGGGACATGTCAGAGAATGGCCTGGGGTTCCTGATGCCTGAATAGTGTGTATCCCTCATTTATAGCTTTGGTCTTTTTGTGCTATAAATATTTTCATAGTGCGTGCGTGCCTGCGGCTTGGGTTGGGCCTCGCCACAGGATGTGGCTTGTGGCTGTTTTTCGCCCCAACTTAATTCACTGAATCAAATAGAGAGATGTTTAATTTACTAATTTGACACATGTCACATTTGAATGGTTTGAAATAAACGCCACATGAGTGGCCAATTTAATCCAATTAAAGGTGTCCGTGATTCATTTTAGTCTTTTGTGCGCTAGGTTTATATCAATTTTAGGCGCCGCTCTCGGCATAAAGGCTTTTTCTGCCGTTGGTTTGCTTTACTGCATATCCCTGCAACCAGGAATAACATTAATGCAAACGGTGAGTGAAGTGACAACTGCTTTGTATTCGGTTTAAATTGCTGTGAAGGAAAAATCTAACATTTAATCTGCAATGCATTCTAAAGCTAAGGTAGCATAAAATTCATCTTTCTTTGAGAAGAAAACCTTATTGTTGTTCTGGTTTTGAGTACCTCAAAGTGGCCCTTTCTTTGCCGTTCGTTAGCGTCACTCTTTCTCTTTTAATTAAGTTTGGTTGCCGCGTAGCCATTGATTTAAAACAAACTTAAGTTCTTCCATCAAACTAAGCCTTAGCCGTAGCTTTCTTTTTCATATTTATATTACAAAATTGACATTGGAAGTACTTTCTAGTGAATTCTGCAAACAAGAGATGGAAAACTTACAACTTATGACAACTTTAGATAATATCAGATTGCACTTTAATTATTACTCTAGTTACAAATGTTGTTGGCTATTCTCTCCGTTTCCCAAACTGAGTCAATTGATGCCTTCATCTTCAGTTAGATTGTGTGTTTCAAATGTTTCATCCGTTGTTGTTTGCGGATATAGTAAAGGGAGAACTAAAGAAACAGCACCCGGGCATCTTAAAAAGGAAAAACTGAACCCGTCCAGTTTTCGATTAAGTATGGCGGTTCTTCGGTTGTCTTAATTCGTAGGATAGAGAGTCTACAAAAGAGCATGGCAAAAGAAGCTACCGACGCCTCCTTTGTAATGATTATTATCACGCTTATCAGCACCGCAGGTCTGACAGGTATGCAACACAGGTATCTTAACTAGTCTAGTTTATATCAAACTTCGCCTTATTGTTACAAGTTTGTCTTGGAGTACAACATAACCCAACTCCGTGTGAAATCTAATAGAACCACGCAAGAGTGTTTTCTCCTTTATTGCTATTTTTTTTAAGAAACAAGCCAGGAACTTTGGTACCAAATCAGAATATTCAAATCCTAAAGGGTTGTTCGGTTATACATTTATTTCAATCTGATTTTGCTTTCAAAAAGAAGGTTCCAAAACAAAACAAAAATAACAGTTAAACAGAAGATGGAGACGTTCTCGACTGACGTTTATAGAAAAAGTAAACAAAGCTTAGTATCCGTATTAATTTTTTGTGCTCCGATAACTCAAAAATGCTTTGCTGCGGATCCTTCCTTTTCCTTCCCTCCCTTCACGGCCGCGCTCTTTCCCCCCTCTCTTTGCGCACGATCCGGCTGGTATTTCTTTCCTCGCTTCGCTCTGACGAAGGGCTAACGCTCGCTCCGTTGATTAAACCAAATTTTTGTGTACTACTTCACCACCGAAACAGCACAACAGTTTCTTCAGAAACTAACCCCTTTACTCATAGTTTGATGCTACCCTGGTTTGAAGATTGATGAATGCAACTTAAAAAGTTATAATTCACGACCCGACGTTTCGACACTCCTGTCTAATGTCTTCATCAGGGGTGATATCACGTTGCAAATACATTCGCGTGGCTCACTGAGAGTCAGTAGAATGCTTAAATTAGCCAACATTGCTTAGTCCCGAACATTTCTGAACACTGGCATCAAAAAATATAGTTTGATGCAAAGGCTGCCGTAGGACGGATGGTGCTGCTTCATCCATTACGCCAGATAAATGGGGAGGCTCAGCCAGAAAATTGTGGCCTTTTCATATTTGTAGAACACAGGGCGAAACAGAATTTGAGGGTCCTAGCTGCACTAGAATTTGCGTGGCGGTATTTTAAATTTTCCATACATTTTTCTGTAATTTACGTATACAGACTTTGTCTGAAGCGTGCGCAAATTACAGAAAAAATTATGGGAAATTTAAAATCCCGCCTCGCAAATTCTGGTGCACTTTACGTGTAGATAGGACGTCCCTCACACTTTGTCAGTAAAATTTGTCGGGTTAGCGACTAAAATCTACAATTCACAATTTTTTCTTCATTCGTGGTTTTTGTAAGTCATTTTACATCGGACTCCCATACAAACACTGTTATTCCCGACAAGCTTGCCAGTACCTGAACAAGATGGCGTCGAAAATTAAACCGTCATAACGCTTATTGTCTAGTTGGTTATTTATGCAGTAGAAAACCTACTGGCAGGTCCACGTTACGGCGCTTAGAACTTTCAAAATGGATATTTTAAAAGCATAAAATAGACTCGACGTCCTGCTTTTCTGCTTTTACCTTAAGTTTGAAGACTTGTTTGCTAGTGGTACCAAAAGTGCTGTACGCTGAAAAGGATTGCAGCAGGCATGCTGTTTTTTGAAGGCCGACTGTAGCTGACTGGCGATTTCATCGGGTAAACTAAAAACAGGTTCAACTCTACACACACACACACACACACACACACACACACACACACACACACACACACACACACACACACAAATAAAAACAAAAGTGTCCTTAACGTTCTGAAAAGTTAGTGTTTCTTTATTTCCAAGGCAAAAAATAATTGACAATATACTGCGGAACTTTTCTCTCTACATTTACGTTTTCTGCACATTGAGAAATTCATTTAACGGTTGCAGTCCTGAAAAATGTGTATATTTATGTTGAAGGTGTTGATATCTCAAGCAGCAGTTGTCCAACAAACTAGTTTGACAACAAGGCTTGTCAGGCGCGTCGCCAAAAAAAAATATATATCACACGTTCCCCACTTTTACGGCCTTCCTAATAAAAGTTAAGAGCGTGAAAGTAAATTCAGGCGCAAAAATAACAAGAACATATATTTCCTGATTGCCTTTATTTGTAATACTACTAAAATTATCGCTTAGGCCTATCATATCAAAAGCAAAGTATGAACTAAATCGATTTTTCGGCTACCCAAAATGATATTCCCATCTGTTTTTAGTTTGGAAATGGAATTGATTAGAACACCCAAAATCAGCATTTTGATTGTGCAATATAAATGTCATGACTTACAATTTACTGTCTTATGACAGTCGTATGACCACAAACTGTTAGTTTCACGTGATGACTGATTGTGTAGGGACAGGGACCGCGCAACATTTTTGCGATTAGGGGGGCTAAATAGAATGCCGAAGGCATTTTTTGCGCGCGCCGCAGGCGCAAGCGTCCTATGGGGGTCGGGGGGCATGCTCCCCCGGAAAATTTTTAAAATAAATGCTTCTAGAATGACTAAAAATACATCCCAATATAGCAGACACAGTGAATTCTTTTATTATTTATCAGGCTAATAAACACCAAATTTGAACTAATCTATGAAAGCAGTAAAACAGTAATTTTTCAATTGAAAAAATTTTTTTCCAAAATTATTGGGGGGGCTTCAGCCCCCCCCCCCGGCTCCGTGGTCCCTGAGGGAGAGTCAATTAGTATTGCCCAACATAAGTTTTGTTTCTCTAAGAAACATATTTACAGATGCATTACCTGTTTAAACGCTCTGCGCACAATATGTCATATTCTTGCAGTGGTAAGCATCGGTTGATGAGATCAAATACACTTTGAAAAAGAATATGGTAACTTTTTTATTCATTAATTCAAACGCAAAATATGAAAATAACCTGGTGCCCTTACATCAAATACTTCTATAAGTTTGTCACTAAGGTCTATCTATACGCAAAGTATCAACTAAATCAATTTTTCGGCTTTATTTATTTATTTATTTGCCATCATGATAGTTACAAGAATCTTTAAGGCTAGAAGCCAAATGACTTAAAACTTTTGTTTATAACAGCCGTTTTGCATCATTAGTAGCCTGCTTAATAAAAGGCTTATTTTACTTACCAATTTATGGTCTCGGCTAACTTCAGTTGGTAATTGCTATCAGTTAGGTTGGTAATAGACCGGGCGGTTCTATTTAACATTTATGGTGTGCATACGAAATTTTATCCACGTACTTTCATTTCATCTGCTGTTAATTGTCAATTTGACCAGAATATCTCAAAACAGAAATATTCATGAATGTGCTTCTAGCTTTAAAAGTTATTTTCTTTTTACCGTTGGCTACTTTTATTGTCCGTTCATGCAATTGATCAGAAATAACAGCAGAATCAGTAAGTGAAATTACTGAAATGGGTGTATGGAAGGAAATTGAAGGAAGATGAAGGAAGGAAGATTCGACCATTAATTTCATCCAAACAAAACCAAAGAGAGCATAAAATTTTTCATTCCTTGAATGGCTGCCTTAGCGTCCTGCATTCTTCCTGTTGGTGTTTGAGGGACAATTCCATGGTTGACCTGTTGGCTCGGAACCAGCCCTGTAATTCTGAGTATTCGCTCCGCATTGCAAGTATCTACCGTCTCTTTAGTGCCACTCGTGCTATGAGCTTCCGACAATGCTTAGGAGGGAAACGTCGCGATAGCGATTACAGTATTTGTAGCACTTCAAGGAAAGGGATCCCTCCTTTCCCAGGTACTTTTCCGGAGGCAAGAGAGCCCAGGGTCTCGCTGTGTTCTTCGAGGGTTGTTAGTTCTTTACTTCAGCACGGGTAGGCACTCGATGGCACACAGGGCATCCTCAGGGACTACGTTTCCTCAAGCATATAGTTTGAAATGGGGCCCAAATTAACCCAGTGTTGTATCTGCTTTGCCAGAACTCGGATTACCCCCCCAGTGGCAGATTTCGGAAGGGTAGTTTTCCTCTGCGTCGGGCCCAGAGCATCTTTAAATATCCCCTTGATGTTGTCCGTATCAGCTGCGGTCCGGTATCAGAGAGCAATCTGGAGTGAATAGAAGTAAGTACTCTTCTTGACTTTGCTGTTGTTGGCGCGGAATATCTGGGAGTTTCCTTCATTTGGACTGACGTTCTATGAATCCAGTGCTTTTCTCCTTTCCACGGCGACAGTTATCACTTTGATCGAGTGAGTTTGAAATCAATCTGCCGACATCGTAGTCTCCGTGCCACTGGTGAGCATGTCAGCATTGTAGACCTTTCCAGCTATGACGCTACAGCCAATGGTCCAGTTGCTCCATATAATCTTAAACCACTTTTCAGTGAAAGAGGTTGTATCACTAGTTAAAATCTGAGAGTTACAGTAGCTGCTTTAGCCGCGTTGTTTCATCGAATGGCTTACCCCTCGAGCTGCTGTAAACATAAACTAAGCACAACAATCAAGTTTCCGCACCGGTGGTTGCCGCCATTTCTTTGTTCAATTCGAGTCTTAAGAGCCGTTCTCAGTAATTATCGAGAATCCGTGGCCAGTTGCAATAATTCGAATTTTGTTTTGTTTTACCAAAAAATCCCTTTTGGTTGACTATTTTCAAAAATTATATTCAAAGGCTCCAGAGAGTCTCCGCTTTAGCGAAGAATTGAAAAGTTTGAAATTGGAGTAAACCTGGCCGACGGCTGAAAGTTATGCAAATTAACGCATTTTCAAAACGCTCACTGCGTACAAAACAACGGAAGCCTTTCTTTAGCTCAGTTTTACAGGATTTGTTACACATTTCTTTAAGTTACTTTCAACCTACTTCTTATCTAGATCTCAGCTTTCTTTCAATTCTTGACATTCTTTCTACCCGCACACAGATGGCAATGTTTACTACTTTGTTGACAACGTGAATTTTACAGTATTTTAGTAGGCTGTAACGTCGGGGGTTTATAAAATTAGCGCTTGTAATAGAGCTCTTTTGAAAGAGCCACTCTTCCTGTTTGACACAGTTATTTTTCTTTTTTTGGCCCGCTTAATGCAAATGTGCAAGATCGAATGATCTATCCGGTGACCTTTGACAGTTTGTAATTTTAACCGCTGTTTCACTTACATGGTCCCGCATTGTATTTAAACAAAACTCAACGTTTTTGTCACAAATCAGTGCTGCTTTTGCTCACCGAAATTGACTATCTTTTAGCCTAAAAACGTCCCTGTTGTACTTTTTAAGGAACCTAAACTGCACTATTAAGTGCTAACGTTGAATAACAAGTTGTGTTCGAATATGTCGGCGAGATCAAAATAAACTCCTGGCTGAGGCGTCAGACTGAAAGCCTTAACAATTCGATAAAGTCAAATATTTACCCAGTAGATCGCCTGTATTGTCAACCGTCCTATTGGAATTTTTGTAAAATAACGTTAAAAAGTATTGAAAAGGTTTGCACAATATTCTGTAAAGTACCTGAAGCCAAAGCATTGTTTATACGGGCGCGGTTTCCAATCGAAAAGGTTTCATGACCTCGAAACCGCATCGAAATGGACACGGTTTTGAAGTGTTTACACGGAACCTATCATGTCATGGCGATCTGATTCTCAGGCCCTTGCGCTTCGTCAGTTGGTTCTGGGAACGAGTGAAGAGTTTTCCCAATCATCGTTTTGCTTTTCTCTTCGTTAGTCTGGAGCGTATCGTCTATAAAAGTCAACATTTTAAGACATCTCTGCCTATTATTATGATATGCCTCTCGGTTTATAGAGAGTATATAAAAAATACATGAAAGCTGAAAAGGCGAAGTTAAACCACAGATCAAAGTTGTGATTGTGCAACAAAGCGCTGCACTCCGTGCGAAATTCACCATGTTTAGCCTTCGCGAGCCAGCCAATTTCGCACCAAAACATGTAACCGTTTTTAAATCGATGCGGTTTCGTCGTTTACGCGACCAATGAAACCGTATCGGTTGCTCGTCTTGTTTTGAACATTTTATTGTGTCATTGTTGTGATCTATTACAGTAAAGACGATAGAAAGTGCCGTCGATGTCCTTTTTACGACAACATCGAAAAACGTTGAGCGAAATCGACTTTACTTTTCCTTGAGGAAAGTGACTGCGACAGACTGATTGAGCATAGCATTGTGAGAGTGCGTTTCGTACGCATCATGGGTGCCTTGTGGGTCTTTGAGCCGCGCGTGCGCACTGGCGAGAAAGTAGAACGAGCTCGTGAATCGGAACACAATGTGAGTTATTTTCTCAGTAGCTTTTTTCGTTGTTTTATTTTTCTAAGTGATCCATCATTTCATAATCGCCTTATAATCTTTCTGTTAAGTAGTTTTTCTTTTCATTAATCAAGCTTTCCCGTAGATATTTCTCGTTTCCTACCGTTTTATGCAGTTCTACTGGATTGTAAACTCGTGCTGTGATTTTGTATGTTTCCTTCCAACTAGTTGTCTGTCGTTTCTTTTGTCCTTATAAGTTATCTTTCGGCTTATACGCTTTTTATTTCCTTTAGTTCGTAGATTATCAGCCGCCGGGGTAAGCATATTTTCTTGTTTTGTCGCTTGCTATCATTTTGGTTTAGTTGTTTACTTTTCGTCTTCATGACAATGCTAGGTCCGTGTACGTCTGTTTGTTTAGTCTTTTACTTTGGAACCAGTGCAGCCTCCATGTCTTCTGTTCCCTGTTCTAGTCTTTAGCTTTTATTTTGTACACTAGCCTTGTATTTATTTGTATTTCTGTAATTTTCTTTAGGTTTTTTGTGTATTATGAACGTATTCAAAAAGTCCTGTGTCACAGTATTTTAGCCATGAATCAACTCAGGTGATCAACTGCAATTATCTAGTGATCTTGAGCGGAATGGTTTTATTCTTGACTTCGAGAAATTTCAAACATTGCAAACGAGAAGCCTTGAATACAAGTCGTGAGTGGTTTATTTTTGACATCTCTGTTAATGATAGCATCTGATTCAGCATTTCTGAAAAACATTTTTCAGCCGTAAACATTGAACATTGTAACATTGCGATTTTTTTAACTAACAACGAGAATAGAGTTCTAAAGTGTGACGTCACAAAAAATTAAATTTGTGAAATTATGGGATTGGGCGCCATTTTCGAATGGAGTATCCTTAAAAGAGGGTAAGAGGAGTAATGACCTTCTATAGACGTTAGACGACACTTCACGAAGTAAAGCTAGAAAAAATAATAAACAGCGGCGAAAGTTCCGAATGACGTTTTCAACGGCATTGTTGTATGAAACTCTTCAGTCCCGGGTTTTTACTCAAGTGAAGCTGAATTTCTCGCGTAAACTGTTAGTTGTCTACTGTTTACTTTAGTTACTTAGTTCTGTGTAAACAGCTTCTCACTTAACCAAGGTTAAGTTACCAAACCGCGGTTAGCAATAACCGCAGTAAGCCTCTCTCGTGAAAACACGGGCTAAGCGAAGCCGAGGATATAAACCGTCCGGACTTCGCTTGGCTTTTCTTCAACCAATTCTTTGCCCAAAATTATCAAGTCCGATTAAATAATATATATATTTAGGCAAGCCTAAAAGCGGGGCTCCACAGTTCTTTCCTTATTGCATGGCATTTACCGATAAAATAAAATCAATGCCACGACTCGAGCCAGGACTCTACTAAGGACTTCTGTATTGTGATTATAGTTTTTACTGTTTTGCTGCAGAGCCACAGCCACCATTCAAACATGTGCTAACGTTCATTTTCGATTTATCATCGGCCTTTTCCACGTTGGATCAAGGGACTACATGACTATGAGCATAAACGATTTTGCTTCATCACAGTTTAACTACATCCGATTACATTTCAATATAAATGGTGTAAATCTCTACACTATAGATTAACAGGCCCAGTGACTCACTTTTAAATCCAACATCACAACCGGTTATGTGCTTTGGCTAAGTCACAAATTTTCTAACATGTATCGTTGACATTTTAACCTCAACAAACCGAAATATTCCACAACAAAACAAAATGGTAAAACCCCAAAGTGGGTACTCTTCGACACCACCCAAAAAAGAAGAAAAGTACTTTGTTGCCTTGTTTTGACTATTTTATGACGTCATTTTTGTGATCTATAAGAGTAAAGACGATAGAAAACTGCCGTCTGTGTCCTTTGTGCAATAGCACCGAAAAACATTAAGCGAAAGTCACTTTAACTTTTCGTTATGAAAAGTGACTGCGGCACGATAAGTAAAGGAATCAACTCAGGTGATAAACTGCAAATGGTTGAGAATCGTTTTATTCTTGACTTCGATCAACTACAAATATTGCAAACTACAAACGTTGACTACAAGTCGTGGGCGGTATTATTTTTTACATCACCGTTAATGATAACATCTGGCAATGACAACAGACAAACAAATCGGTTTCAGAAAAACATTTGTCAATAAACATTGAATTAAAGACGAAGTTTTTACCGTAATTACCCTTTCAAGTCTGCGTTTTTTTAACTGACAACGAGAATTGCTGTGAGGGACAACATATTGCTGGCATTTCGAATGCTGGAGCTGTTAAAAATCGTGTTTACTTTTGGCAAGGAGTTGTCTCTCTTAGCGAGAGTTTTCCAAATGTCAATCCAGCTCTTGTTCCTAACAAAGCGGAGCCGAGGATTTAAACCGTCCGAACTTCGCTTGCCTTTTCTTCAACCAATTTTGTGCCCAAAAATGAGCAACAGCAGGGAAAACGAAGAGTTTTAGGATCCAAAATGAAATATTGGATAGAAAACATAATTATGGAAAAAACACGAGCATTTTTTAGTCCAAACCAATTTGAGGTAAAAGCGTGAAAACAACAAAACGTAAGAAAACAAAAAAACGATACGAATGTTTCTTCGGCGTTGCTCGTAGAAATTGGAAAAATAAGACAAGTAACAAACGTAACTCGTGAGTAACCTAGGCAAATCGCTAGTCCGAGTGTTCTTGGCATAAGCATCCGTCTAAAAGACAAAACAGGAATACTAACCTGCGGATGCGGACAGTTCAGGTCAGTCGATAATCACTCCGAACGCAGAGCCGACATGATAGCCTTCATTTCACACAAAATCATTGCTTTGCTAAGAATTGCTGCGAGGGACAACATATCGCTGGCATTTCCAATGTTGCAGCAGTTAAAAATCGCGTTTACTTTTGGCAAGGAGTTGTTGTCCTTTGCGAGAGTTTTCCGGCCGAGGTTATTACCAATTTGAGATGGAAGCCTGAAAACAAAAAAACGTAAAAAAGAAACCGATGCAAATGTCTCTTCTACGTTTCTCGCAGAAATCGGAAAAAATAAGACAAGTAACAAACCGAGACAAATCGCTATTCAATTTTCTTTGCATAAATGTCCATATAAAAGACAAAACAGGAGTACTAACCTGCGCACAGTTTAAGTCAGTCAACAATCACTCCGAACGCAGAGCTCAAGCAGAAGCGGTCATTTCACACAAAAGTAAGTCTTATTACTTCTCATGCCTATCAAGGAAGCTTCTTCAATTAAGGATTTTAGCGGCAAAACCGTCCACTTTAATAGAGACAGCAAGGTCCGAAGACGGCGCATAATTACTGAAACCTTGCCAGACCACACGATCTTTTCTCTTCATGCAAGGTTCTGCAGGTAAACACGAGGAAAAACTGAAACTCCCTGACACTTGGGTAATGTTTTTACAGCTTGATAAAAGACGCTCTCTTTTTCGCTGTTCCTCACTATAAATTCGTCGGCTCTTTTCTCGAGCTTTTTGTTGTTCTTTCGCCCATTGCTCGTCAGTACGATTCAGCCTGTTTACTCGAGCCGTTTCTTGTTCTTTCTCCCGTTGTTCGACATTACAATTCAGCCGGTTTGTTCGTGCTCTTTCTCCCGCTGTTTGCCACTGATACTCTGCCTGTTTACTCGTGCCCTTTCTTGTTCTTTCTCCCGCTTTTTTGTCACTGATACTCCGCCAACAAATAGACAAAACTGACTTTGTTTTAAAATTTGGCCATGCAATTTCCCGTTACAAAAACGCGGGTTGAGAACTGCGTGTATGGGCAAATGATCTTTCCAAAAACAGTTTATATGGAAGCGCGCTTATATGCGAGCTTGCTCACGAAAGGGTTAACTGGAGTATCACATTTGACTTTGGCTTACATGATGGGGTGGACGTACGTACGGTCGGACGGACGGTCGGACGGTCGGTCAGTCGGTCGTACGATGACGTCATAACCAAAAGTTCTCGGATGGATTGGTTACCATATTTTCTTAGCAATGGTGCTCCGCGCGCGCGCGCCGAAGGCGCGCGCGGAGCTCCGCTTATAATCTTATTTGTTTCTCTTAAACAGGGAGGGCTAGGGCCAAGATGCTTGAAAGAGTACATACTAAAATAAAATAAAATGAAAAGAAAACTAAAACGATTTAGTTTGGCCTTGCATATTTTTGAGTCTTTTTTCCTTCATTGCCTTTTTCAAAACTTTTTCCACGCGCCTTTTTTACTCGCCACTTTGAAAAGCTGCAGGGGATGCTGGTTTATGCACGACTACAAGTGACTGTGGTCTATGACAACTATAGGCCAAGGCGATTTTTGATTTCATTTCACTTTGTTTTGCTTTTGATTACATTTTTTTAATTTAATTTTTGGGTAGATAGTTTTTGAAACAATACTACGTTTTAGAAACACGACAAAATTATTTATTTTTGTTTTTATTACCATGTTTTTAATTTTGAGTATTTTCCTAACTCGGTTTAAATATTCCTATGGCAATCTCAGGCCACCATAGCTTAATTGATTAATTAGGTGATTTGCTCGTTTCATTCATAATTATTTGCTTTATCTTGTACAGAATGTGCTTCTGTGAGCAACAACATACTAACAAGCCCCAGATAGATAGTTTTCACTCACGTGACCAGCGGCCATATGGGTTCATGAAGCAAAAGATAGTATTTGCATAAAAAAAGAGTTCAATTCCCAGAGGGTTAACTTTGTACACCAATATAGCCGCTGTTCCTTTGTTTTGGGTCACCAACATGGCTGCCGTGCGGTCATGTGAATAAATCCATGCAAACAATCTGCTTTAAAGTTCATACCCTGGATCAAAGTTGCCATGCTTAATTTTGCCGCTACAAACCCCTTTGTTTTTACAGCCCCATATTCTGCGTGCCTCATACAAAACGAACCTGACGAACCTTGGCTCATGAACTCAACAACAAAGTGCTTTTGTAAAAGCGACTTAACAGTCGAGTGTCTTATACTTGCAGAGCCAGCATGTATGGACATCACGGGAAAGATCCGAAACAACAACGAAGAGTGGCTCAACAGCCCATGTGTTAAGTGCACTTGCCTAAATGGTACAATCAACTGTTCTCAATACATTATCAATATCACTTATGGATTGTTCAAAGTTGATAAATTTTCGACTTGTGAACGATGTGCCGATCCTTATCAGAGACAAGCAAGAACTTCTAGCGCTTGCAAAGGTAAGGAAACTGAAGCCAGGAGTTCCCTTGCTCAAGTTCAACACAAGTTAATTGCTCGAAATCTCTTCATAACAAACGGCAAAAAATGCGATTTTTCCCGTGATATGAAAATCTTACTTAAAAGCATTTTTTTTTTCACAGTTTTGTTTGGAATTGCTAAAGAGAAGTTGTTCCAATGTTCCGATGGAGGCTCGTTCATCTGGAATATTCACCGTTGTAATGGAGTCAGCGAATGTCCAGATGAGTCAGATGAAATCGGATGTGAAAACGGTAAGAACGATGTCTCAGGAAGAAACAGCCTTAGGAATGTTAGCCTGTTAGTAGTAGACCGACGTAAGGTTTAGTAGTTCATGCTCTTAACTAAGCCCATCGCTAACTTCAAATGCGTAATAGAACCCACTATATACATGCACGGATTCTAGTCACATTTTGTGTTCTTCCTCGAAGGTGTGCCACATTACAACAAGGTAACTAAATAAATCAAATGAATGCTGTAAAATATATTTTAAAGTTTTGAAAGCAACTACTTAACAGGTTTCACAGTTTTTAGGCCTCGGGCTATAGACGTAATATATATATATATATATATATTTAGGCAAGCCTAAAAGCGGAGCTCCACAATTATTTCCTCGATATTAGCATTTACAGATAAACTAATATGGCAATGCCACAGGACTTGAGCCATGACTCCAGTAAGGACTTTTCTATATTGTGATCCCACTCAGGGCGAATTTTCTTTCAAACATTTATTCAGTTTAATATGATTATTTGGGGTGTACAAGGTCAGGGGCCCTTTCATACACAGTATATATTAATTAAAAATAGCCTGTATCCCTTGTGGATCCTCCATTGTCATCCGCTAAGTTGACTTCGGTCGTGCATCATGAATTTGATCCTTAGTTGGATTTCAAAACGGAGTTATAGGCTTCCCCTACCTTGTCACCTCGAAAGAAAAATTCCCCGGGATCCCACGTTCCTTACCACGTAAATCACATCTTCGATTGCCGTGTTGCCAGCATGGTTGTCCTGATGGTGTAGTGGTTATCACACCCGACTAGTATGCGGGGGGACGTGGGTTCAAATCCCACTCAGGGCTAATTTTCTTTCAAACATTTATAGATATATAGATATATAGATATATATCTGTAAGATGATGAAGCAAGAAGCAAACTTCTAACTGCTCCGGCTTTAATGCGACGTTTCGGCCTTCGGCCTTCTACAGATGTGGAGCTACTTTACAGATAAAAAATCTAAAAATTTTAGTGAGTTTACAAATCTGCGGGAATATATACTAAACGTAAAACATGTATGTAAATGAAGTTACGTAATATAATACAAAAGATACAATAATGGTAACAGGCAAGAATGCGTATACGGTAAAATTACCACAATAAGTTACGAAGAATTAAATTACGCGATATAGTAATACGCTAATTAAGTATTATAGCGGACACGATTTTTGGATCTAAATTCACGTCTTTTATTGAGACCGTGAGGATTAAGTGTGCACAGTTGAGCGGTCCAATAGGCTTCTCTTGTGAGTAGTAATTTATCCATGTAAGCGGCGTCCCCCTGGCTCGTAATTTTCTCAATGAAAATGAAGCTAATTTCAGAAATCACATGTTTGGTAGAATTGAAGTGAACTGCAAGCTCACACGTTTTTTGTTTGTGAGCATGGAAGACTTGTGATTGCGGAAACGTACTTTAAATTCTGTGGACGTAGAACCCACGTACTGTAAATTGCATTTATTACACGATGCCAAGTAAACAACACCCTTGGAAGAGCAAGACACGTTCTGCTTAATCTTATATGTTCGGCCTGTGGAAAAGCTTTTAAACTTAGAATCTTGAATTAAAAAATTCTTACAAAGATCACATCTAGAAGAGCACTTAAAACACCCTCTCGTTACGCTCTCTGCCTGATTAACTCCATTAACCCCACAAAATTTAGATGGTGCTAAAATGTCTTTGAGGTTTTTGGTACGACGTACGATATGCTGGAAAAATCGATTTAGATGGAAAAATTTCTAATAACTCAGGCGACGATCTTAAAAGATGAGCGTGCTTTTGGATAACTTTCCGAATGTCGGGGAGGATAGGGTTATAGTCCATGACTAACGGGAAAACTTTTTTGTCAGGCTTGACCTTTTTCTTAAGGAGTTCCGATCTTTCGATACTAAGCGCCCTATCAAATTGTTTGTCTACTAAATCTGCGCTATAGCCCTGGATTTAAGATACCCTTTGTATTCGACACATCTCTTCTTGAGAAATTCATCTAAATCGATTTTTCCAGCATATCGTCGTACCAAAAACCTCAAAGACATTTTAGCACCATCTAAATTTTGTGGGGTTAATGGAGTTAATCAGGCAGAGAGCGTAACGAGAGGGTGTTTTAAGTGCTCTTCTAGATGTGATCTTTGTAAGAATTTTTTAATTCAAGATTCTAAGTTTAAAAGCTTTTCCACAGGCCGAACATATAAGATTAAGCAGAACGTGTCTTGCTCTTCCACGGGTGTTGTTTACTTGGCATCGTGTAATAAATGCAATTTACAGTACGTGGGTTCTACGTCCACAGAATTTAAAGTACGTTTCCGCAATCACAAGTCTTCCATGCTCACAAACAAAAAACGTGTGAGCTTGCAGTTCACTTCAATTCTACCAAACATGTGATTTCTGAAATTAGCTTCATTTTCATTGAGAAAATTACGAGCCAGGGGGACGCCGCTTACATGGATAAATTACTACTCACAAGAGAAGCCTATTGGACCGCTCAACTGTGCACACTTAATCCTCACGGTCTCAATAAAAGACGTGAATTTAGATCCAAAAATCGTGTCCGCTATAATACTTAATTAGCGTATACTATATCGCGTAATTTAATTCTTCGTAACTTATTGTGGTAATTTTACCGTATACGCATTCTTGCCTGTTACCATTATTGTATCTTTTGTATTATATTACGTAACTTCATTTACATACATGTTTTACGTTTAGTATATATTCCCGCAGATTTGTAAACTCACTAAAATTTTTAGATTTTTTATCTGTAAAGTAGCTCCACATCTGAAGAAGGCCGAAGGCCGAAACGTCGCATTAAAGCCGGAGCAGTTAGAAGTTTGCTTCTTGCTTCATCATCTTACACTCAACTAAAATTCGCATTGAAGCACTGTATCCTTCTTGGATCCTTCTACTGGGAGTCCATCGTATGGTTTACCACATTTATTTTCTTTCTCTCTCTCTCTCTCTCTCTCTCGCTATATTTATATATATATATTTTATTTATTTATTTATTTATTATAAACTGTTTTGCTGCAGAACCAAAGCCACCATTCAACCAAGGGCAAACGTAGATTTTCGAAATATCATCGGGCTTTGTTTCACAGGAACTATACGATTATGATCAGCAAAAACGATTAACAAACTTTTTTTCATCACAGTTTAATTACATCTGATTACATTTCGATACAAATAGTAAAAATCACTTCACTAGGTTAACAGTTCTAGTGTCTCGCAGATTAATTATTTGCCTCAGCCTTCGCCCTCGGCAAATAATTGATATGCTCGCGCCACTGACAAATCACGATATTTTGCTCAACCTCGTCCAATAATTGTTAAATATTGTAAACAACAAACCTTGACTACAAGTCGTGGGTGATATTATTTTTGATATCACTGTTAATGATAGCATCTGACTCAGGATTTCTGAAAAACATTTTTCAGCCGTATACATTGAACAAAGGAGTTTTTACTGCAATAGCCTTGAAAATCTGCGATTTTTTAACTAACAACGAGAATTGCTTTTGAGGGACAGCATATCGCTAGCATTTCCAATGCTGCAGCTGTTAAAAATCGCGTTTACGTTTGGCAATGAGTTCTCGATTACTCTTTGCGAGTCTCCAATAATGTCAACAAAGCGAAGCCGAGTATATAAACCGTCCGGACTTCGCTTGGCTTTTCTTCAACCAATTCTTTGCCCAAAAAATGAGCAACAGCAGGGAAAGCGAAGAGTTTCAGGATCGAAAATGAAATATTGGATCGAAAATATGCATTTGGAAAAAAGACGAGCATTTTTTTAGTCGCAACAGCATGAAAACAACAAAAGGTAAGAAAACAAAGAACGATGCCCGCGAATGTTTCTTCGGCGTTCCTCGTAGAAATTGGAAAACTAAGACAAGTAACAAACATAACTCGTAGTCACAGAGACAAGTCACCATTTCTCATATAAAAGACCACACAACAGGAGTACTAACCTGCCAGTCAACAAATTTATCACTGCGAACACAGAGCTAAATCAGAAGCCGTCATTTCACACTGCAAAGGTATTCATTTGCTAAGCAGATATAAATCTTTAGCGGGCCTTGAAGTTTTTCACCGTCACTTTGTGTGACTTCCCGTGTCCACCAAGGAAGCTTCTTCAATTAAGGATTTTTAGCGGCAAAACCGTCCAGTTCATTATTACACAGCAAAAGTCAGCAATCAAAGACAGCGTCTGTATGATTAAAACCCTGGGAAACCACACTATCTTTTCTCGCGAAGATCCGTAAACTATAAAATAGCAAAGTCAGGCAATCCAATTTGTTCCTCTTAACATCCAAAGGCTGATTCTCATCGGTTTAAACAAAAAAAAGAACTGAGAAATAGTCAAGGTAGGCGGCGAATATTGCTTACAGGACGAAAAATTAAGCCTCGTTTTGCCCTGGCTTGAGCCTGCGATCCAATTGAAAACCAGTACCTGATCAGCGGTCAGCTTCAAAAAAACAGCTGACCTCGACAGCTCATAACTTGAGCCTGTAATATGGTCACGTGATACTGGTCAGCGGATACGTTGTTTTGACAGGTGTCAATTGACCATAACATGGATGTCTAATATCAAAGATGTCTGCTGTAAACTAGATGGTCAGCTGGACTATGGCCGCCATGTTGGATTATTATTATTATTATTATTATTATTATTATTATTATTATTATTATTATTATTATTGCCAACGAGTCACCCTCGCGAGGACGCGAGGGTGACGAGGCGGCAGCATTATAGAGCCGTGTGTGCGAGTTGATTTTGGTACAGGGAGACGAAATCTCGAATGAAAAAAAGTTAGTGTAAGGTAATGTAAGAGTGACGTCATCGGTGATTGTTTTCGAGTTAGCCAATGGCATCGCGGTATTTTTTATCTAAACCAATCACATCATGATACAAGGTGACCACATTGACCTCATTGACAACAGGCTGGTCACTTGTGCCGGCTTAGCGCTTAGGCAGGGAAAGTTGAGTGGAAATATTGATATTATTCACTCGTGAGCGTTGTTTTCTTGCGTGTACTTTAATTTAGTGTTTTTGGGAGCCAGAGTGTCACAAAGCTAACACCTAGCAGGCTGAAAAATCGCCCAGCGAGGCTAAAACCGCCCAGCGAGGCAGTTATCGAAATCAGCTCGAAAACGGCAAGCTTGCCAAAACAGTCAATTGCCTTCACAAGATCGGCCAGCGTGCCATTTAAGAACCAAAAAAACAAAACCGCTTGAACATAGTCACTATAAACTCAATCAGAGGGCGCATAAATACTCTTCTTTTATCGAGCTAGTGTGCTCAAAATTACAAATTTGACAGTCACGGCGAGCGTGCCAAAACAGCAATCTTGCCAAAACAACAGTCAATTGTTTACAAAATCGGCCAGCGTGCTATAACTAAGGAAAAAAAACACTTGAATATATTCAAATATATTGACTATAAACATAATCAGAGGGAATATAAAGCCTCTTTCCAATCGAGTCACGAGTCACACGACGGGTCGCTGTTAGTTTGTGCTCATCCATTAGCGTTCACAAAAACGACGTGTCTAGATACCCGGCAGCCGGGAAGTGTTTTCAACGAACTAGATACCCGGCAGTCAGAAGTTTTGACCAATTTCCTCGAAATAGCTCGTTTAATTCCCGTAAGCACATAAGTTGTTTGTTTAGAAATCTCAAACGATTATAAATATTGCCTTGGGTTAAAAGTAGAAGCGACTGTCGAGCTTGGGCATAGATAGTCTCCTTCGCAGCCGCTCGGGCCGGAGTCACGCAACGCTCCCCGTCCCGAGAAATCTTATTGTTTTCGACCCTTAGAAAATATTCAAGTTCTGACACACTATAGCATGTGAGATTTGCATCTCTAATCTCTCACAAGTTTGCATTTGTAATCTCTGTTACAAGTTTAGTTCTTAACGATTAAAAAAACAAACAAACAAGGAATAGGATATCGCAGTGGAATTTGCATTTGCAATCTACGTCACAAGTTGTTTTTAAATACATTTAAAAAAACAAAGAAGACCATATTAGATGTGCATTTGTAATCTACGTTACAAGTTTTGTTCTTAAAAACATTTTAAAACAAGAGCATGTGGGATTTGCGTTCTAAGAACATGTTAAAACACGAACATGTCACATTTGAATTCATGCTCATTTCTAACAACAACGTTGGTTTAATGCAAGGGACTCATATTTCACCTCTAATCAACCCTACAAGTTTAATTCTTATAGACATTTAAAAAAACAAAGAAAAACATGTGAGTTTTGCATTGCTTTTTTAAACAACGATTCAGTTTAAAGAAATCGACTGTACTCTGGTTACTTCTTAATTTTCTCTGAGCACACAACTGTGCCAGTGTTTACTCGTTGGCACTCTACCGGCAGGTATTCCTAGTTATTATTATTATAACATACTCCTTTCCATAGTCGTCATGATCATGACTTACACAGTGGGGCCAAACCACCCCCTGAATGGATCATCAGAGGCGCGCGTTGTGTCGTGGGAGGATTTTTTGGAGGGCTTTGGTAGAATCCAATGTGGCGGCCGAGCTCTTTCGGGAAAATCCCTCTGATAAAATAAGCCATTTTTTCCGAAGAAAAAGCGAGGAGTATATGTCTTGTACAGAAAACGGCACGGCGTTGAGGGATATTTCATGCTTTTTTGCTGAGTTGGAAGCAGCAGTTGGAGTCATCGAAGAGAAATTCACAACATTTAGTGCTCGAAATCGAGACTTGCAAAAGTTGATTCCCATCCAAGGAATGGCCATAAGGACACTGAAAAAAGCTTCACGAAAAGATAACCAGAGAAGACTGCGCTCAAAACCAACTTTAGCGACACTATGGAGAGGAGATTTTACTATTGACATTCCCCGAGAAGTTTCTGATTTGATCTACCATAAAATTGTTAAGTCCAACAACTTTGGCCATCAATCGAGGGAAAAACCAGCCTGTATTGACATTGAAATCACGGACGGGAGAAAGGCAGTATTTATTTTTAACAAGATGAATCAAGATGGCATTCTTGTTAGCCGTGATCATCTGCTTAAGAAGTGTTTGGGAAACTGTGCTGGTGGTGCTCATGCAGTTGAGAGATGTGAAGTTGTTGTTTGCAGGGAAAAATCTATGAGACTAATAAATATCATCACAACACAGGCGTTTTGTCAGTCAACTTTTATTATGGTTATTGGGATCAGTTCGGCGTTCCGCAACACTAATTGATGGGTACAACACAAGCAATTAGGATATGCTACCAAAATCAGTAATCTGCGTGGAGCATTTGTTTTAGAATCCAGCAATTATTTCTCAGTTCCAATATCCATAACCTGACCATCCATCCTTACTTCAGGGAACTGTATTAAAAATAACATAACATGACATAACAGTAGCTGGGAATGGTCTTGTGACTTACCACATGGCAGAGCCAGCTGTTTTTTTGACATCCATCTCTTTCTCCTTCCCAGTGGGTTTCATTGCAGAGTTTGCACTTTCAACGTTAGGTTTTCTCAGAGTAGGTCATTTTTAGTTACTTGGGCCAACCCACCCCTAAAAGGGATCATTATGGGTCTTTATTATATGGCTAGTGTTTGTATACGATATAACGCGCGCTCTGATTGGCTAACCGAAGCGAAGCGCAAGGGCATTATTCTCCCGTAATGCCCACGGGCCGATTACGGATGATGCAAATTAGGAACAAGAATAACAAAAAGTCACCCAAAAGCCACATTTGTTTTATTTACATTGAAAATTGGTGCCTCTAGAGCAAAAAACTGAAAACACGACCAGGAAAACTGTTAGTGAAACGTTTGACCTGAGTTTGGAAAAAAATAATGAATAGACTACCGTGAAGCGACGACTTGTGCTTGAACTATTTTTCCCCTTAGAACCGTTATGTTAGCCATATAATAAACAACTTAATAACCTCGACCGTTCGGTCGTTACGGGAAAATCTCAAACCTCGGCCTAGCTGTATTGACCTCGCTATCGCTCGGTCAATACGGCAAGGCCTCAGTTTGAGATTTTCCCGTAACGATCGACCTCACTCTGGTTATTAAGTAGTTAAAAATGTCACACTCAGTCTTGATTATTACACTTTTCTCATGGTCTTACCACTGAGCTTCTGATTTACAGGAGACTAATAATATTGTCAAACATAAATACAAAGAGATTTTATGTTCCAATATCCACAACATGTGTTCTATTGTTAAGAAAGGTTTTATTTGTGGTTGACTACTCTACACTTATGCTCTGTTCACACCAAAGCTTAAACATGTTTAAAAGCTGTTTATTTAATCCTGCATAAAAGCCTGTGTTCCAATTTTTCTTTAATCGTTTTCATTTTTCTAAACCTGGTTTAATTAAACATGTTTAGTTGGTGTGAATGGGGTATTAGACAACAGAAGATCTATAACCAGGATTCATGGTAAAAAAACATTTTATGTTCTCTGGTGAAACATTTGTACAAAAAAAACAGCCTTAATTAACTTGTAACTTTTCTGCCCCACTGTCCAATGGGCCAAAATTGTTAAATTCTGGTGTAAAACAGATACAAAAATGTATGTCTAAAGGAAACAGTCTTCTTGCCAACTCCAATATTAAAGGGGTAGGATACATGGGCAGTCATGACACCTGCATGTTGTAGTTTGAATCTGTCATGATCAGATTTTTTGTTTCTCATTTTTTGGCTGGGAGGTTTCAATTTTAGAGATGCAATTATGACCAGGCTGATTATTGAAGTTTGTGCCTTGTTGCGTAAAACGACGGGCAGTCCCTTCTAATATCACAGCAAGCTCGCAAAATGCACCACTTCCATTGTTTTTAAAACCATACCCATTTTTTAAAAATAACAAATTATTTCAAATGTTGTTTACACTTTCATGATCAGATCAATTTACATGACTTTGAGGACACCAAAGTGGTTTTCTATAGCTATTTTAAAACCCAAACCATCACTTTTATGATGGCTATTGGAATCAATTTGGTGTTCCACAACACTAACTATTGAACATTTTCAGTAACTTATTTAACTGTAGACACACCATACTGTTTAATTGTCACAGTAGGTTTAATGCAGCTGTCCCTTTATTCAGTTAGTAGTCTAATCTATCAACACTTAGCTGTGTTGCAACGATGCTTTTACTTTACCGTCAGCCACACTTTCCTCCACCAGCTGCATTATGCTGCTTGAACAAATGGTGCATGCATCATCATCATGCATGCATCATCAGGAAGAAAACAGAACAAGCTTTGAGACCTATTCATTGTGGAAGTAATCCTTTTACTCCAGAGAAGGAAAATATAAAATCAATAAATGATGGCCTATGGACAACTTTGATTAATCCCGTACAAAAGCGCTAGGTCTAATTTAGTCTTGAATAGGTCTAGAGAAAGACTTGTAGACATTTTTCAGACCTTTCTTAGACAATTTGAAAGTCTAGAGAACCTTTCAAACGTCTCGAAAGACTTTTCGATGTTTGCCTCGCTTGCTTGTCTTGAAAATGTCTTGATGTTAAGGGTAGATTAGACCTTAAATAGACCTTGTAATTAAGCGACCGCAGGTGATGGCGTCAGTTGTCGAAAGATAGGATTTCAGTCGCAAGGATTTGAGCGATTGTCTAAAAAATGTCTTGAAATTTTGCCTAGATAAGACCTGGTCTAGATTTTTTATGCTAAATCCGTTTTGGTCAGAAAAACATGTAGTTTTCATATCGTATTTAGTTACACTTAAGCGGCTGTAGGTCCTATAAATTAAACGTGTAAACGTAAAGAGGATCAAAATACAATCACAGGGTAGCCGAACTGTTCCAGCTGAAATACCATTTGAAAATCGACAGATTCTGATTTGTCTGTTGTAGTAGTGGTGCTCTCTGATGGAGATGATTGGTTCACTATAGGGCTTCCTTGTTCAGATGTATGTTGTGAAACTCCTTCACAAACACGGGATTCCGTGCATTTCATTGATGATGCCGCGTCCACAAGAAGAATTGACACGCACGGGAAGGGCCATATTGTTTTGAATACTCTCCACAACAAAACTTGACTCCACATAATTTCCTCCAAGTTCTTTCGCTATTTGAGCTCTTGTTCTTCGCTTTCTCTTAACGCTTGGCTTTTCACCCGACATACTTGAAGTAAAATGTCGAATACGAGGTTTGAAGATCTAATCGATTTATAATGCGATCAGTTGCTATACACACAATACTCGGAGAATATTTGTTCAAAAAACTAAATGTGCGGTGTGACTGAACTGTTCAGAATGAAACAAGCATTGTTGTGTTGCTATCAAGATCAAGAATTCAAATAATTCAAATGAAAGTGATACTTCTTCGTAGAAGCCGCCAATCACCAGCAAAGTAGGAATGAA
>OX419338.1:13143071-13163071 GCA_948470475.1 Galaxea fascicularis | reverse complement strand
AAGCAAACGTGTTCATCACATTTGTAATACATATTTTAACCGCCGAATCAAAGAATCCTGGCTAAACCAAACCATCGTATGTTGATTAGGAAAAGTCAAGCGATCATGAAATGATTTTTAGATCTCAAGTCCAGCGCTTGCTTTATGCTGGGCTTATTGGACGAACCGTATTTCGCGACACTTAGAATTTTTTTCAGGTCGAATGCCGGCCAAGGTGTTAAAAATACTAAATGACCGGCAGTCCGATAAAAATTGTAGAAATGATGGATATATCCTACAAAACCGGTTACATAGATGGCTGATCTTTGACAGTTTAAATTGACTGGAATTCTTTGATCTTGCAATTTTCATCGGACCAGGATTCTTTGATTCGACAATTTTTAGAAGAATCTCGGACTGCCGGCCATTTAGTGTTTTTAAAACCTTGGCCGGTTACCGGCCGTGAAGTGGGCGTAAATTTTTGAGCGATTTCTTTTTTACGCCCACATTTCGAGCGAGCTAAAAGAACCCTTGAAACTTCTCTGACATAGCAAGTCGGGCTGCAAACAATAATAGAGCGAAACTCCTCATACCCTAGCGCCTGAGACTAAAATCTCGAAGTCAAGCTATCCCTCTAAAAAACAGCTAACGGTTCGACTTCTTCACATAGCCATCTGTCATAAAATGTAGACTTTTAATGCAAACGCGTAAAATATCGACTCTTATATCGAATCCCAGAGTCAAAACTGGGGCAAAAAGAGGCCAATTTGAACAGTTTCCTTACTTGTGAGACATTGTTACCGGAAGCAAAAGCAAATTCTTCTTGTAGATCCCAGTACTAAATCATGCTTGGATACTAGTTACCAATCGATAACGGTAAGTGGCAGCCATCTTGAAGTGGGCGTAAAAAAAAATTGCCCTGGCCGAACCAACACTCAGGGGCTTTAAATAACTGAGGAGAAAGTACTATCTCTGTAATGGCATCTGCAAATGGTTAGACTTTCTCATCTTCTCGGATAAGGACGATAAACCGGAGGTCACGTCTCACAGGATTGGTGTGGGACATTAAAGAACCCACACACTGAATGGTGTGATGGTCTATAACTTATTCTGTTCTGGGGGCACCTGTGTTGATCCTACTATTCATTCTAATAAGATTGTAAACCGCGTGGCTGTAATTTGCGCCTTAAAAAGCAGTCTAGCTCTGGCAAAACCCCTCCTAAAGTGTTGTGAAGCGCTATATAAATCCTCATTATTTTATTATTTCAAGGAATGATTTGTCTCTTGTCACCTTTGGCGCCCTATAATACCGGTATTACTTGTCAAATCGTTAGAATGTAAGGCCGTTCAATCAAACATGGAATCTTCAGAGAAGGGCTCTATTGTGTTATTACGTCATTTCCTCAAAAGGAAACCAGTAGTTGTTAATAAAGGATTAGATCTCATATCTTTATTCCCACCTTTGTATTTATAGTGATATGCAGCGATGAAAGTGGAAGCAATTTTATCATCAAAGATGACGAGGGTTGGCAAGCAACACCTTGCGTCAAGTGTCATTGTAACGAAGGACATATGTCCTGTCAAAGGGAAGTCACAGTGTTTTTCCCACTTTCGCCGTCTTCAGTTTACAAGTTTAAGGACAATTGTGCACAACCGGCTTGCAACGTTTTTCACTTTTTATTCGCAAAGGGACATACTTGTGAAGGTATTATTTAAAACTCTTAAAAATGCAAATCAATGTTAAGTTGTTTGTAATGCCATGTATCAACACTATCATCTGTCCCTGTGGCACCACGTTGCTCATAAGGCGCGAAGAAAACCTCTAGATTCTAGCCTACAATATACTTGTAGCCATTTTTAGGTCAGTCCAAATTTTCTACCGAAACACGCTGCTTTCTGTCTCTGCCAATCTCCTTTCCCTGTCTACCGCTCTGCTTTGCTAGTAGGGACTTTTAGTACCGACGGTTTTGTGGACGGCTACGGCTACCTAGATCGCGCGGGGACTGGGGATACCAGGCTCCGTAGGTGCGAGAGCCCGCAAAAATTAAAATAGTTTAGCAATAACAACAATTCGTGAATACGGCGTGAAACAAGCTGAACAAGATAGCGAAGAACTAGGCAAAACAAATGTCCCTAAAGAAGGCTAGAGAGCAGTTACTCTATGCATTCGATGATGGCTTAATTTCAGATGAGGAGTATTTATTCTTGTATGATGTGAATAGGTCAACTAACTTAGATTTTCCTTACAAGCAGTACCGACTTTTTGATCTAGAAGAAATGCAAAATGACGAGTGCTCAGTGGCCGAGTTTAGGGTCCATAAAAACGACCTTCCTATTCTGGCAGAGGTTTTAGGCATCCCTGAGCAGTTTATCTTGGAACGAAGCAGTGATGTCGGAGGAATGGAGGCGCTATGCATGCTACTGAAGAGGCTGACATACCCGTGTCGATACAGTGACATGATGCACAGGTTCGGGCAACCACCTATAACGGTACTGTGGTTAGCTACAAACTGTGTTGTAGACTTTGTTTACGCCTTCCATCATTAAAAGAATTACCGAATGGAATCTGGCCGTATTAAATCCACCTGTCCTGCAAACTTTAGGTTTCCTCCTCGAGGAATCTGCGAGCGTAGTCTTTCGTTAGAACCAAGTCTTCTAAAAGTTCCTCCTTGCCGACTCCTGTCCATCATGTTTCGTGCTCTAGTAACGCTTTCCGCAACGCTGTGGAGCATTGGTTGGCTTTCTGTCGAACCTTCTGACAATGCTGATGTAGATGGGGAATCGACTGTTAGCAACATATCCGAGGCTCGCCTTACAAGGCCTGCTGCTTCGGACATTTTGTCATTCATCGCCTCTTTGCTCTGCACGCACTGCTCGTAATGGCGGACAAAAGCATGTTAAACGTTATCGTTTCCAGGCCCGTGTCTTTCTGATCCGATGGCTTGACCCAGTCCCCGAGATTAAATCAATATTTTGACGGATTGAATTGAATGAATATTTTCACGCATTAAATATCGCCACGATAAATGAATTTATGCTGCTTGATTCGCATAGCTTAATCCCAGCTCCCGGCCGAGGGATTTCCGGTTATCCGGGACATTCGGGTTTACGGTACTTAACGACATGAAGCGCTTGCAAAGGCCTCTTTTGCTCCAAGCGCACAACGAGAGAACAGCAGAATCACCGAAGTCGCGAGATTTGACCAAGATTGATTACATTCAAGCTTCTCGTCTTGTTAGTAAAAACGATAAGAAAATAAACGGCCACGTCATGAGCGCGGCCAAATTATTGCCAACCCGGTAGCTGTCTTTTTTCACTGCATACAGTACCCAGCAAACCGAGCTCAGCCAATACTGCGCGCTAACATGGAAATAGCCAACTAAAAGAATCGGAGAGCATAAAGACATATTATATCAAATGGATTTAAAAAATATTCCATAAGTATAAATTTTAAATTGAATAAATAAAAAAATATTACATAAATATAAATACTGAATTGAATACGTATCAAATTATTGAATATTGCTACAATCGGCTTGCCATACTTGGGACGCTTTTCGACCGACATGTCTCATCAATGCCTGTGGAAAAAAAGCCGTAAATAGCGCAAAAAAAATATTACACCAATTCTTAACAAAACTGGCCTAAAAATATGAATACAAGTAAAAGATTTTACTTTTCTCAATGACAAGGCAAAAGCCGATTGAAATGTTTAAAAAAAAACTTACCAAAAACTCCCGTGCCAGAGAAGCCCGCTACGGCAGCAAAAAAACGAAGGCGACAATCGCACGTGCCCAAAAGTGTTTCACTTTTGACTTTATTTCCGGTTTCTATAGACGTCCAGAAAACCGTCGGTGCTAAAAGTCCCTAGTGTCGAACTCAGGGCTGTTCGTTTCCCATCGCTGAATTCCTTTCGTAAAACGTCCTATTTATTCACATCATGCACTTTCCTTGCCCAATCATATATCTCCGTCCTCTTCTATAAAGTCTGCATAACTAATAATATTTAGCATGAATACCTTAAATATCCTTCTTATTCACTTGTTATTTGTCTACTACACTGGATTCCGTACGTTCTCCAGCAGTTAAGGCCTGAGTCTGGCAACCTCTTTACCAGGGAAGCAAGGGGAAAAGTCTTGTGAACCATATGCAAGCCAGGGGTCACATTCACGAAGTTCTCTTAATTTAAGATGTATCCTAAGTGTTGTTTTCTCACAGTAGCCTATTGTTTTGATACCAGTAACCTATTATTAGAAAAAAATACCTAGGATACATCTTAACTCAGCGGGTCTTCGTGAATCTGGCCATAGGTTACTTAGTTATGGGTCAGGGGCTTTATAGTGCGCCTAAACCCAAACTATTTTTTCGTTAAAATAACCTTTGCATCTGTTCGAAAAGCATTGCACCTTTTTTGCTCTTCTGTTGCCAAATGCTATAACCAGTTGCAAAATTGTTGAGACATTCGTAATCAAAAACCTCTTTTCTTTCTCTAAAACGCTGCTACTAAGAAACCTATGAGATACAACACACAGCCTTTTCCCCTTCCCCTTTCAAAGTTGTTCCTCAAAGTTTCGAGCATGGTGTTGCACTGTTAGCAACTTTGATATGAGGGGGAGAGAAAGCTTAAGATCATGGAAACATCATTAAAGAGCAAATGATGTGCAGTGTCTCAAATATTTTTGCAACTCTTTGTGGCTTTTTATTTATCGGCTTCCAAACTTACGAAAACATAAAAGTTTTATCAACGGAGTTGGTAAATTGAAATTGACCACCGTACCGGGGATCTAAAACCTGATCTGACGTTTCAAGCGTTAGCCCTTCGTCAGAGTTAATCTAGCAGACCTATTTGCTTTATTTCCATTTTAATCTCTAGCCGTGTCCTGGCACTTGCATGGTTATGATTGTTAAACATCTACACGTGCCACTTGAATTTAATGATGAACCCAAATATAATGAATCACATACCGGCTGGGTCGTCGCCCGGGTTAACAAGGGCCCCAGGACAGCCAATGTACGGTACATACACGGGTTGTTCTGTTACGCAAAATGTACCAACACGTCCTACTGTATCAGTCAACAAATGCGGTCGACAGCGCTGTGCTACGTGCGCAGTGATTCACACGTCAAAGTTCTTCAGAAGTTCCTTAACTAATCGTCGATACACAGTTATAAGTGATCGTGACCTCTCTTGCACCACCACGAATGTTATATATCTTATTAGCTGTGTGAAATGTGACCATCAGTACATTGGAGAAACTAAACGAAAAGTTAGTGAGCGGCTCTCCGGTCATCGTTCGTCTATCAAGAAACATGCGAATACATTCATTGCACGGCACTTTAATTTGCCTGGACACTTTAATTTGCCTGGACATTCAGTAGCAGACCTGATTATACAACCAATTGAGCATATCACGCAGAAACCTGGTGAGACTGAGAAAGACGTTACTATCAGACGCTTAGATCGAGAACGGTTTTGGATGTTAGAGCTCGCCACTATATATCCTTACGTAATGATCGATTACAACACGTAGGGAACATTTCCAATTCAAACGTTCGCTCGAACACCAATGTGTTTAATCTTTTTAATCGCCATAGACGTCGTAAACGAAGCCATGGACGACGACGGAACTCTAGACGTAACGGAGAGATCACCCTGGAACTACTTCAAACTTTGTACAACAATGGTCGTGGTGGTCTACATCGACTACTTACAACTCTACATAGCACTCGTTTACCCAATTTACAAAAATTGTATAATGAATGCCAAGAACTTAGAACTGCCCATCGGGATCAACGTTTCAGAAGTATTGTTCTCGACGTTTGCAGTAAAAGGCTATTTCTCCCGGTACGCACCGGTTGTACCTCCAACACTAAACCAAAAAGGCGTTTTATCAAGATCTATTTCCACAACAAAGGGATTGATAAAGTAAATTTAACAAACATTTTTCATAACAAATTAGTTAAATCTAAAGTACCCATATATTTTCAGGAACAAGATCCACCACTAATAAGTTATCAATACACTCAAAACATTTCTAGGAGTGTATTTAATTACAATCAAACGCTGTACAACATCGATGTTAATAATTATAATACTTCATCCTCCTCATGTGATTGTGCGTCTTCTCCCTTTCGTTATGAACCTCATGGCCACGTTATAACTGGTGATCTACGTCTTGTTAAAAACAGAAACCTTAGACGCCTCCTATCGAAAGGTCCAAAATACAGAGAGCAGAATACAGTCGATTGGAAGCTTAACGAGAAGATTTTAACGAAGGCAGTAGGTGATTACAGCAAGAAATGGAGTAAAATTGAAGGTTATCGCGTGTCGGCTCTAGAAGAATGGTCAGAGACAGTAAAACTAATCATTAAGAACCGAATTAACAACTTACAACGTCGCCGATTTCGTGTAAAACCAAAAATCCTAGAAGATAGACACGTTAGGGCATATTTAAATGAGCTACTATACATGAAAAGTACGTTTTAGTTCCTGCTGATAAAGCTGGAAATAATATAATTTTTGTTTGTAAGTATTACTACATACAAACCCTGATGAAAGAACTCGGAATCGAAACGAGTAGTACTATTAATTCTACATATGAAGCTCAGGACATCACAGCTGATGAGGTTATCCGGAACCACGCTACAGCCCTGGACGACCTATTCGACATCACATTGCATCAGAAAGAAAAAAGTTTGCCTCAAATGTACTGGATACCCAAGCTCCACAAAACACCATATAAAGCACGCTTTATAGCTGGTTCGAGGACATGTACCACCACTAAGCTCTCAAAATTAATAACAACTTGCCTTAAACTAGTTAAAAGCCATTGTATTGCTTACTGTAAAACTATTCGGGACAGAACAGGTGTTAACAGCATGTGGATTATCAACAACTCATTGGACGTACTTCGCACGCTGGAGGAAAAACAACTTTCGCTAAATAAGGTAAGTACTTGGGATTTTTCAACGCTGTACACAAGTTTGCCACATGCCAAACTCAAACTTCAACTGCATGATCTACTGGAAAGAGTTTTTACCACCAGAGGAAAGAGCTTCATTGCCACCAATAACTATCACACCTTCTGGACGAATGATAAGAAGTCTACGAAATACACTTACTTTTCTTGCAGAGAACTTTGCCTTGCCGTTGACTTTCTTATCGACAATATCTACGTCCGCTTCGGAAACTCAGTTTTTCGGCAAGTTATTGGTATACCAATGGGCACTAACAGAGCGCCTCTATTGGCTGACCTGTTTCTCCACACTTTCGAGTACGATTTCATGCTTAAAACTATGAAAGAAGACATGCCAAAAGCTGTTGAATTTAGCAATACCTTTCGTTACATCGACGATCTATTTAGCGTCAACAACGACAACTTCGGAAATTCCATTCGTGAAATTTATCCGTCGGAGCTGGAACTCAAGGACACTACCCTCAATTCAACAGAGGTGTGTTATTTGGACACAAGAATCAGTCATGGAGACAGCAGCGCGCCTTTTCACATCGGCGTATACGACAAAAGAGAAGACTTCGACTTCCGGATTGTTAATTTTCCTTTCATGGACAGTAACATCCCTGCCCGTCCAGCGTATGGTGTTTACCTATCTCAATTGGTGAGATATGCTAGGATTTGTACATCCAAGTTGGACTTTTTGCGCAGACTCCGTAGCCTATCCTCCCGTCTTCAAAAACAAGGCTTCAAATCTACGCTACTCGTCAAATCGACTAATAAATTCTTCAAACGTCATTGTGCAACAATGATAAAATATAACGTTACATCACGAGACTTAAGAACGGCACTTCGTGATTAAAAAGCATCGTAGCTCATCGATGTATCCTTTGCTTACTTGTAATTAATGTTTTATCTTCTTAGTTGGTGATGCAAGTTGCCAAATACACACTGCTTCTGAATCCACTCACTGGATTTCGGCGTGCGCTCGCGCTCTTTTTCTTGTGTGACTGATGCGCGTGCATTTCGCTCATTCAGTTGGCACGTGTCCTTAGTTTGCAATTTAACGGTTTAGCGTAATTTAACGGTTTACAGATCACATTTGTATTGCGTTGTTTTCCTTATTAACATTTCTTGTCGGTAACTGTGCTCACATCGTGGGTGGCTCCACCTAAAATGTTCTACAATTGGTATAGGATTTGATGGAGCCGAAACCAATTGTGGAATTGCACGCATTTTAGGCATCCTACTAATGAACGGTTACGGCAAATAGATATCTATAGGAGCCGCAAGTGAGATCGTGGTCTGTCCTCTTTGAATTATAAAGTGGAGATGGAGCAACGCTATTGGTGGTAACATGACAAAGTGAAAATAGGAATACATTGATTGAATGAAAAGCGTTCCTTAATACCGTGGGGATTGACGGTGCCGATTCGGAATTTTTCTTCTAGAGTCTTGCGGATTCCCGTCGTACCTTGATGTAGGGAAAGGCCGCAGATAGTCATGTGTTGTTTGGAGTGATTATGGATTAAAATGACGAGCGACTCGCTTAGATGCATCCTTGTCATTCTTCTCGACATCGCGAAGGTGTTCGCGGAATCGGTCGCCTAGTCGTCTTCCTGTCTCGCCAATGTATAACTTCTTGCATAACGTAGGGTTATGCAATAAATGACATTTACGGAGGTACATGTGAAACGATTAGTCAACTTAACAGATCCCTTAGGTCCCTATATTTTGCTAGTGTTTTGGATGAAAGGACACGTTTTGCTCCCAACGTCAGTTGGTTGGAGCGTCGCACCGGTATCGTGCGGTCACGGGTTCAAACCCCGTTGAAGTCCTTAACGTTTTTCAAGCTTCTTTACGCAAGTGCATACAATTGCGTTAACAACTGTGAGGATCAGTCTTCATTTGATTTCATTTCCGCAGTTCATGTATATGATTCATTCCATATTCACCACTCACATTACATTGAGTCTTTGTAAACATGCGTGCAAAGCAGTTTGGGACGTCAAATCAAGAATAGACCAAGGCCCCCTCTCACTCGGTCGTGTACCAAATGATGCTTGCTTTTTGTAAAGAAAAACAAACAATAAAAGGGCGCAATATTTTTCAAACAGGTGCAAAGATTTATTTTTGCGAACAAAAAATTTGTGGTTTAGGTGCACTTTAAATAAAAAAATAGTGATAGCTTTTTCGAAATGTACCAGGCCAGACAAAGAAAGTTCTTCACATCGTTAACATTATAAAGAATAATCGAGCTTTTATAAATTACGTGACAATGGGAAATTGGGGACGGTTTTAGGATAACGAACTGAATAAAAAGATAATAATAACCGCTTCTCTCACTCAGCGGACCGTAGTTGCAAAATACAGAAATTACTGAAGACAGTAGATAGACTAAGAGGCGGCAGTTACAGTGTACAAACAGACTCTTTGAGCTTGAAAAAGGAACTGACGTTGCCGTTTCGCTGTTTTGAGTGCAGTGCTACTGTAGAGACCCGTTGTTTCAAACGTGGTATGGGAAAGTACGCTTTTGATTGGGGAGGGGGGGGGAGGGGCTCCGAGGGGAGGGTCACTAGTAATTTTTTTACAAATTGGGGAGGGTCAAACTTGTTTTATTCTCAACCGGGGGAGGGTCACAGTCCTTTTTGGCAAGGAAAAACTACTCCCTATCGCTTCTATTTTGTATATACAAGCAAAGCTACCATTCAAGATTAATCTAAATGTTTTACAGGTGTGTTTACATCAGTATTTATACATCAAAAAACTATCTTCTCCCAACTAACATAATTGTCTCTCTCAACCCGTGCCCGCTTTCGCCCATATTTTGATGTTTCCGCGCGGGGTTCTATTGCGATGTGCCACCAAGAGAGTCAGAGGAGTAGCTGGCATTCTTTTTAGAATGGCGAGTCGGCAAACAGCCACAATAGCCACAGGTTGCTCCATCTGACCTCATAAAATCCTCGCATTCACCACAAGCACATTTCCCTCTTTCTATTCCACGTACGTCCTTGCCCATTTCAATCGCCACGCAATTAACTAATTTGTGCGCAGATGAACGCGGTTACATGAGTAACACTTCCAGTTTGTCATTTTTCACTTCCGGTTATTTTTGTCTTGGATAGGTGGGAGCGGGGTGGGGGAAGGGTCAGATGTTTTTTTCTGGGTATTTCTGAAGGGTCATGCATTAATCCATTCCAGGAAGTGGGAGGACCACGACTTTTTTCGCAAGAAAATTCTAAAATACCCCCCCCCCCCCCCCTCAATAAAAAACGTACCTTCCCTATTAAGACAGTCTTGAGATGCGTTCTCCTGAATTTTGTTTTGGGTTTACAATAAGCATGTGATCAACCAACGAGCGAACTGAATAAACGATTCACTGAAATGAAATAAAATATGCAAATACTGAAATCTAAATCATGCCGAACAAAGTTAAATCGATTGATCCACAATTCCACGTAGAAGTGCTTACACGTTTTTCATGCCTTGATCCAAAAAATCACAACTAAAAATCTTTGAACAAAGGGTTATACCGAGCCATGTGCTGTTTTCTCAAATAACATAAATCTCAAATGTTTACATACAGCAAGCGGCAACACGCACGTCATAAAAACATAAATAAAACGTCCACCTAAATGGGAAGTAAACATCTGAGAGCTTACAGCAACTATACAGCAGTTGACCGCAGGCAAAACCGATAGTTAAATTGACTATGAATCGTTAGAGTTCACATGCTGTTGAAAGACATGACAACAAAATGTGAAAAATAAAACAAAAATGAACCAGTAATGACACTAACGAGCAAATTTAATCGTTGCAGCAATAGAAGTGGTAGAAAACAAAGGCCTTCTCATGAAAGGCCAGACCTACAGCAGCAGTGGATGCGATTTCTATTTTGATGGGCCAAGAAAGTTGTCACGTGGGAGTGACTTGTGTCCATTAATGGCGAGAATGGCGTGTTATGTCTTTAATGGAGGTGTTTGTTGTGCCTCTGAATGTCCAGGTATTTCATTTTCCCTGTCTTTACAAGAACAATTTATTGCCAATTGCGTCTAACGTGCAGTTATCACATGCCTCGGAAAACACTTCCAAGTCGCTTAAGCGAAATCGTTCGAAAGTTTAGGTAGAGTCTAAGCCTTTAGTAAGTTACGGGGTGGAATAGGTAAAAGGTAGGAAACTATGTCGTCGCGTAGAGACGAAAATAGACAGCAAGGTAAATGCGTGGGTACTGAGGTAAATCAAGTGCTCTCTAGCAGGATGCTTTGCCGTATAATGAACCAGAAACATACGAACTAACTTAAAAACATTCCCAGGTTAATTTTAAAGAAACAAGAAACCAACGGGGATGGTTATCCTTTAAAAGTTGTCGTTACTGATATGAAATATTAAGTTACACTCTTGAAGCAACCGACTTGGAATAAAACAATTTTCTGACTATTTTTCTTAGCTTTAAGACAGATAGGAACTGCAGTAAGAGGAAATGTGACATACTGCAAAAGTGGTCGACAACTCGCTGACATTCCATCAAACTGTGGAAAGCCTGTTATTGAGTGCTTTCATGACCATGATAAACAGAACTGCATCTCTGGTAAGATTCTGCAAATTTTCTTTTTATATCTCTCGACGATGCATCCATCCTACTTTGAGTTCAAGTCTTTCAAGATGTTCAATGGATAGAATACAGGTTCCTTGAACTAGCTTTTTTTCTTCTTTTTTGCATGTCACTTTCTCTTTTCGCGGGGTCACTTAACCAAAGACTGATAAGGGATTGGGCTTTCGTTTAATTATCAAGAATACTTGAAAGGATGCGTTGTTTCAGCTCTGAATGAACCCGAAATGCGCTGAGAATTGTACACCTTAAACACATATAATCATAATGCCATTGTGATAAACAAATTAAGTCTATCAGAAATTTGGTAATACCAAATCTATGGTATACTTAATCAATTACTTAACAAATAGTTTCCATTTGACTTTGCATGGGTGTCTAATCTGAATGCGCACGGGTGACATCAAAACGTGGTAAAACAGAAAGACAACCTACCAGACTCACGCGAGTAGCGTGACTACCACGTTTTGACGTCCCCCATGATTAATCGGGGTACACATTCACGGCAAAATAGCATCTATTTGTTGTATATATTGGTTTCCTTTTTACGGCTCATGCATGACATCATCAATACGCATGTATTTTAATTGCAAACTCCTCCTTCTTACATTATCAGTGGCTACCTGTGAAGATGAAGACTCTCATAAATACTTTGAAGGAGCCACGTGGTTTGTAGGAAGCTGTATTGAGTGTAGCTGTCAAAAAAGGCAAATTTCATGCAAAAGAGAGATTCATATCTCATCATGGAAAGAAGAAACGCTAACACATTTTTGTAATCAGACAAGTTGTAACGTGGCAGAATATTTGAAGACAAAGAAAGAAGTTTGTAAAGGTAGGATTTATTGAGTCTTCATGTCGTCAGTTCTTTAAACATTTATTACATGTAGAAACTACGGGGTCTGTAATGCCGATTTCTCACTGTCATTTTATCATAGCTCAAATTCCGATTGAAATTAAAAAAACTGCTTTTCCAAATAAATTCAATTATAAAGGACTGATAATTAATGCAATATACAAATATAAGCTAAGATTTTTAATTAGAAGAAGTGTTGATTCGTCGAATATTTTCTGTCTTTTTTCTTCTTAATCTTTTCCAATTTTTTCTGTTTTTATATTAATATTACATCTTGCCATTTTCTGGTGTCTCTAGCCGTTGATAACAGCATCAAAGAATAAACGTGACTTTTTTCATCGTATTTTATTACAATTTTTTGTCAAGAAGATCAATTCGTTTTTGGACATTCAAAAAAAACGACACAACGTTTAAATTTACAAGACATGTTTCGGATACTCAGTATCCATCCTCAGTTGAAGGATGTTTACAAGTGGGTGACTTTATATAAAGTTGGTAACAAGTAAGTGTTAATTACAAATTGTAAAAACACCTCTTAGTAACCGAGTTCGAAGTCCGTACTGTAAGTTACGGACCGAGTTTTTTCCCGTTCGCTTATGGACCAAGCGCGACGCATGCGGGCCATAAATCAACGGGAAAAAACGAGGATCCGTAACTTACAGTACGGACCGAGAAAAGCAGGTTAGTATGATATTTATAATACCTGAGATTTATCAGGTGCAAGGAAAAGGAAACTTTCAAATTCATCGGGCCGTTCAGTGAAGTACGGCCAATCACAATTGGCCAATCACAGCGCGCGTACTAACTGAGATATATAATAATAATAGTTACAATATATAAATTTAGGCAAGCCTGAAAGCGGAGCTTCACAGTGTTTCCTTATTACATGGCATTTATAGATAAACTTATAAAAAGTAGCTCTAAATAAATTAAATATAAACACTTAGCTTTAAGTTTATATTCCTCCAATGCTTGACTTGAATAACTGCGTAGCCACCAGATCTTGGTCCTGACCACAGCTATAAATGTCAAACCTGTTTTCGATTTAAATTGCCGAAAAATGCAAGAAAGTTCTTCCAAACCGTTTTCCACCTAAACATGACAAGCGTCGACTGTAAAGATGTTTACTTGACGAACTGGAAGCCGCATCGAGCCGCAGCTGAGCACGCGAAAAATTAAGCCTCGCTTTGCCCTGGCTTGAGCCTGCGATCCAATCCGAAACCAGCGGTCAACTTTAAAAAAAAGGCGACCTCGATGACCTCTCAACTTGAGCCCACGATATGGTCACGTTATACTGGTCAGCGGATACCTTGTTTTGATAGGTGATAATTGACCATAACATGGATGGACAATATCAAAGATACCCGCTGTAAACTAGGTGGTCAGCTGGAGTATGGCTGCTATGTTGGATTATTATTATTATTATTATTATTATTATTGTTGTTGTTGTTATTATTATAATTATATAGCTGGTAGTTAATCAATGAAAACAATCTTATAAATTCTCCATTTTTGTATGAGCTGTTGACTCTTGCATTTGATAACTCTAAAATTAGTTGTCTCCGGTTGTCATATTTATTCTTGAGATCTTTGAAATTGGGGTGTATAAATTCGAATTTTGTTGTTCTGCTTAAAGCTGTATGCAATAGGCCATTTCCGAATTACCTCAGGCCTCTTTCTCAAAGCGAGTCGTAGTGCTCATTCTTTCATGTGCAAATCAATTTTGACTTACACGCAAATTAAACTCATTTTCAAATATAAACATCTGAAAATAGCTCCTGAAACGACAAACCGATTTATACTTATATTGTGAATGATGTATCTGAAGATGAATCAGAGATGAACTGCGGAAATGAAATGAAATGGAGACTGATCCTCGCAGTTGTGTACGCAATCATGTGCAATTGTGAAAGGAGCCTGAAAAAATTAGGACTTCATTCAGGACTTCAAGCCCTGAATTCTTTTCAGGCTTCATTCGTAATTGCATATGATTGCGTACACAACTGCGAGCATCAGTTTTCATTTGATTTCATTTCCGCAGTTCATGTATGATTTATTTCATATACATCATTCACATTCGTCACGTTCACGGGAACATATGGACCTACAGTTGACCTGCTCCCAACGTCAGTGGCTTCATAGCTCAGTTGGTTACAGCGTCGCACCGGTATCGCGAGGTCACGGGTTCAAACCCCGTTGAAGTCCTGAATTTTTTTCAGGCTTCTTTTGCAATTGCATATGATTGCGTACACAACTGCGAGGATCAGTCTCCATTTGATACTTATATTGTCGCTAAAAATACGTACTATTTGCTGTTCTTTAATCAAATAAATCCCATTGTAATGATCTACCATAACATTTCTTTTTTTCCAGCCAAAGCAGATGTCCAGCAACACATAGCAGTGTCATACTCTGTACAAGTAAAACCTTGGTTTATTTTGTTATATTTACGCCCCAATTCACCAATGAATGAATTAGCTAGTTTTTTGGCTTCACTTGCAGGAAATTTATCAAATATATATTCAATGAATCTCCTGAATGTGTCTGGTTTAAGAGCTCTTTTAGTTATTTTATATTTGATATATTTTATGCTCATATTCAGACTGTCAACGAGATAAGACACCAGATTTTAATTGTAAAATACAGCTTCTATTTTCAGAGGTGTCTTGTAATTGGGAAGCACAACCTCATCAATAAAAAATTCACTACATGTTCTCAAATTATTCTGGTACAATAAGAAAACGGTCCAATAACATCGTGAATGCTGTATGCAGGGATTGGTGAATTAATTGTTTAATAATATATTTGGATACGATTTGCAAATATCGATATTGACAGCATTCCCACGTATATCTCCTGTTGTACACCGTTGTAAAGCTCTTGGATAAAAATCGTCTAACGTCTGCCTTGTGTTGACATTATAAGTTGATTGATATAAAAACCCAGACATTTGTTGAACAAAGCAGCGGAAGCCAAAGATGTGTAACTTCGATTCCTCCAAATAAAATCATGTGTTTTATAGGTCTTGAACAGTTTATTACAAATCGATTTTCGCACATCATATTCATTATTCAACAAATACGTATTTTTGTTATGATCAATGAACCCATCGAGTATCCAGTATTATCCCAATGAAGATATTCATCATAGTATTTGGAATCCTCCATAAAGGTTTATGGCTTCTCTCATTTTGGCCTCTTCGTAAAGGATAATGATATTGCTCTCCGTCTCGAGATTTATGATTTCTTCTTGTCCATTGTAGATCAGTCATATGCTTCAACAAATTATCACAACCTCCTTGATTGGCTTTTGATGCGATTAATTTTAGTGTCTCGTCCTTCAAAGAATTGTTCCAGATTGTATTTCTCCTTTTTAGTATCAGGTTTAATCTGTTTTGGCTTTTTAGTTTTCTCTATCAGGAGATTTATTAATTCAGCTTTCGTCATATTTGCCAGCTCTGACTTATCATATTTTATATTCTCCATATATATTACTATTTGTGCGTTTAAATTGAAAGATTTGATTTTTGCAATAATAGATTATAACAAATGTGAAAAACTATTTTAGTTGCAAGCACAATTTTATGAAAAAGCACCCACATTACAAGCTCTACATTCTCTTCGTTCGATAGGTTCTTTTGGTTTTTTGTTGTTCTGAATTTTTTTGATGCTCCTTCGTTTTCAAATGACACCATATGCCAGCAAGTTTACAATCCTTTCCTGGGCAAACATCACAGAACCAAGATTTATTCAACATGTACTTAGTTTTACTATAAGTGTTTGTTTTTTGCTCTTTTCATCACTTTTTTTGCACAGGCCTGTCTTCGTTTTGATTTCAAATTATTCTCCATACATATTATACTATGTTTTAGTTTTTGAATAAAATTAAAATGACCAGAAAAAACAATAACATTTTTGATTAAGTTCCGTACATGAAAAGTTCGACGTTTGAACTGGGCCTAACGCAGCGGAAAACGCGACCAGTTAGCTGAGCCGAATTTATTCTCTCTCTCTCATCGCCAAAGCTGAGAAGTGAGATAAAAACATAATAGCGTTTGGAATACACCAGTCCGCGTTCACGATAATTTGAAATTCCTTCTCTGATTGTTCCACGATTTTTCTTTTTTTGTTGTCTGAAAACCATGAGAGAGACGCTCATTAGTAAACCTAATCACTTATATGTATATATATGCAGGAACGCATTTTGCCTAGGGAGTTTGAATATTAATGATTTACCTTGGCACCTAGTCCATGCCAAGTCCGTACCAAGTCACAAACAAGGCTTAAATTTTAACATTTTATACTACTATCAGTCCAAAGATAACATATATCCTTTGTCTATTTTTATAATCAATTTCAATACCATGCTTTTTATTCATTTTATTTAAGATATTCTCGATATGGTATTTTTGATGATACACTGATTTCCTCCTTATCCGATACATATTCTCTTAAAAATCGAGAAACTCGGAGGCTATATCATAACCATGGACCTGTCCACATTTTTGACATACATTCATTCCATTGTCATTAATTAATTCTTTATTGTGGATGATATATATGAAATAAAGCATATATGAACTGCAGATGTGAAATCAAATGAAGACTGATCCTCGCAGTTGTGAACGCAATTAATTCTCACAACATGGTTCATCCTTCTCCAGACTCTTTGTATTGTTCCAGTTGGTGACCACAAAAAGGACAATAATTCATACAAGTCCTTTAAATCAAATGAAGAATGATCGTCGCAGTTGTGATCACAATTTTTGCAATTGCGTAAAGAAGCCTGAAAAAAATTCAGGACTTCAACGGGGCTTCAACCCGTGACCTCGCGATTCCGGTGCGATGCTCTACCAACTGAGCTATGAAGCCACTAACGTTGGGAGCAGGTCAATTTAAAGCAACACCAAAGTTTGTATCACAACTCATTTCTATATACTATCAGATGAGATTATATTTATATGTTGCTACCACATGATGTCACACCACATCTATGGTGTTGCTTGATCCAACTGTTTCAGTGATAAAGGCATCTTCACACAAAAAACTTTAATTTACTGACAAACTTTGCTGATGACTCACTTCCTTGGGAAAGTCCCTTCCTGTTTTCTTACAATGCCACGCTATAGTGATTCTTTTCTTTTAACAGATATTTAATTCTTTCTTTAAAGTGCCTATCACCCCCAAATTATTTTTTTCGCCAAAATGAATCTTTGCACCTGTTCGAAATGCGTAGCGGCCTTTTTTCCCTATTTTTAATAACTCCCGCCTTTTTACAGGCTTCAAAACTTACGAAAAACCAAGGATCGTTTGTTTCACGACCGAGTCAGAAGGGGAATGGGTTTATTCCCGATTTGACGTCAAAATCTACTTTGCATGCATGTTTACAAAGAGTTGATGCGATGCAAATCAGTTTGTGACGTCAAATCGGGAATAGACCCACTCCCCTTCTGACTCGGTCGTGAAACAAACGATGCTCAGTTTAGAAGCCTATAAAAAGTCAAGATTTGTTGAAAAAAGGACAAAAATGCCACAATGCGTTTCGAACAAGTGCAAAGATTTATTTTAGCGAAAAAATAATTTGGAGTGATAGGCACTTTAACAAAATATTGGTATCCATTAACGAAGAAAATTTATAATTTTTATTTGAGGAATCCTTTATATTAGAATTTCTTACCAAGGATTAAGACAACTTGAATCGAATGCTTAAATCTACTCTTTTTGCTTTTCGAGAAATTGAGATTACGTTTCATCTGCGACTACTGGAAATCACATGCTTGAATCGACATTTTATAATTTACTGCCTGTTTCACTTTTTACGAATTTTAAGACTTTGCAAGTTCGTACCCATATCACTTTATGAATAGTGCTTTTAACCCCCCTTGAAAATCAAAAATTAAAAGGGTTGGAAAAGCAGACTTTAGATTTCGAAAATTGGAATTTGAGCTCTGAGAGAATGACAGTGAGAAACTGGCGTTACAATTCGATCAAGGTACATAATTTATTTGAAAGACGCAACTGTTGCTATTTATTTTCTGATTTAAGCCTGCAGATGGAAAGGAAACCTGTTTGAAGATGGTGATCACTGGAACGAAAATGGCGTTGATTTTTACTGCAGTGACTCGATACAGAAAGTGAGACCTGGTTGTTATGTCGAGAAAAGTCGAGTAACTTGCACTGGAGTGATACCAGGTGTGGATTTATGGTTGCTTTAAAATATAGGTTTTGTTTTAGTTTAGCATAATTATTTCTTCAGAATAGATCTCTTATGAACTTACGATCATATGCCAACTAACCTGCTTCCAACACCGGGTAACTAAACGTGAGTACCCCGGCCTGTGAAGAGATACAAAGTCTGGAAATCAAGCCATGGGATCAGAAAGGATAACTTGAGATTACCAACGGTATTAAATTATGTGCCACAAAGAAAGAAGCAGCTGACTAAACATAACAACAAGCAGTTAGCTGAGCCGGGGCCAACAACTTCTTACATTATTTCGACACCGAGACTTGTATAATTTATTCCTTTTGCATTGAGAAATTTGAACCTCAGTACAAATACTATCCCTTTGAGAGATAAACTTTGTGCTCTAATATATTTTTGTTATGCATTCATCTCTACATTTTGTAGTTTGAAAAGTTTGTTTACGTTATAGAAAAAAAGTTTTTTGTGTGCTTATAGTATCAGCCCACAATTGTTTGAACTAACAATTGCTGTAAACCTAATTTTATATACAGGTATAAGAAATCTGTTGAAGATTTCCAACAGCCTTTTCTTGTGCGAAAGCGGTGACGAGATAAGGTCTTTGAATGACAGATGCAACGGTTATACAGATTGTTACGACCAATCAGATGAGAGAAACTGCATTCACTGTAAGCAACCACCAGTGTACCGCAAGAAATGGTTGAAAGACATGAGAGTGCTCTTGTTGATGCCCTTCGTTTTCTCCCGTCCACTATTTGATTGTGAGCCAGCGTTGTACAACAGTTTAGCTCATACTGTTGCTAATTGCATAACATTCTCATTTATTAAATATGCGGCTAATTGCCTCACGCGATTGAGGTACTGGAAAAGATTGTGGCCATTGGCTAAACATGCAACTTGGTGCTGAAAACTACAAGATACACAATGTAAGAGCCATCCAACCCTAAACCACCAAGCATACCTCTCTAAGGACGGGAAAGGCCCGGCCCAACTAGTGGGGTTACTTTTCCTATGCATCAGAGCACTAATGTTGGCCGTGACTGTAGATGAGAAAGACAAAATCATGAAACTCCAACCAAAATTGGAGAACGACAAAAGGATAAAAAGACCTGTGACTCACACAGGAAAACGAGTAGAGCCAGAGTAAGAAGGAACCCCACCAGCGGAGCCGGACTAGGAACCCGTCATAAACGGATTGTAGGGCGTAACTGAGATCACCCTTCTGATCGCGGCTGTGTCAGTGGAGGTGGAGAGTGGGTGGGGGGATTAATAACCTTACCTTAAAGGCCGACACACAGCATCTGCCAGACAAAGCTAAAAATATGGGCTGACATTTTTGCGAATACCGACACACGGCGTCTGCAACATTAACCTAAACACATGTGCTAACATTTGAGCTCAC
>OX419338.1:13075571-13135571 GCA_948470475.1 Galaxea fascicularis | reverse complement strand
GTGAGCAATCAGACAGTGTTGTCTTGTTATTTTTCTTAGTGTCATTCTAGTACATGCGTGTTTTTCCAACCTCAAGTTTTAGTCAGTTCAGTTTGTACACTGCCCTGGTATTTTTAAACCCATGGTTATTTCAGGCGGGCAATACCAGTGAAACTCCATTTTGTAATTTGTTCTGGGTATTTGAAGAACTTTGTTAGTGTTGTTGTTAGAAATAATTCTTTCACCTATAATCATAGGTAGCAGAGGTCAATGAAACCAACTTCCTAGACATTTCAAAGGAGTTGTCGTCTTCGGCAAGTAATTTCACCAACAAAGCATTTTTCCTGGAGATGTTAAAACAAGTATTCAACGCTGCAGTGGAACATCTGCATTCAAGCAACTCAAACAACGCCGAGCTGAAGTCGCTTTACGCTAAAGTAAGATTTATATTTGAGACCGTTCAAATTAAAACGCCTTTATTTTTCGCGGACATGCACAGTTGCCCGTTTAGGGGGAGGGCGATACATCCACCGTTATTTTAGGTGTACTATTAGATAAAGTAAGGTAAACTAGACCGTAATGGGAAGCAGTGGCTTCTGAGGGAGTGTATTAATTCAGATATCGGAAGCAAACGTATTTGTCGTCGTCCTTGTTCATAGAATGGACGACCGGCACTTGCGCAATTCTACGAAGTCTTGTTTCGGAACTGCTAAGTTACCGCGTGTCCCTGTTTAGATTGAGGCCATGGCACACCAGCATAGTATTCCAAACGAATACTGAAGCCAATTTGAAAGCGGTTGTTTGCGACGAGACTGGTCGTTGATATAAATTTTGCTTTAAATCAAATTGAAAGATCAGGCCCTTTTATATTGAGCACGCTCTTTCTTCCCGAATGCACCCAGTTGAAAAACAAAGCGCAGCCATGATCTACTTACATATTCCCACGATTTCTGTCTGCACTGTTCTCAGTGGAAGGTTGACTGTTTATAGACAGTTTTCGACTTTTTAAGGATGAATGCACTAGTCCATGAAACTGTACACTTCCTACAAAGTTATTCTTAGAGAATCGACCTTGAACCGTTTCACGTCACCAACTAAAAGCAGTTTCCGTATTGGTTCCAACAGTTGAATTTCTTTCCTTCTAGCACGTAATCAAGACAATTAATGAAGATAATATTTACCGTGAAAGAGGATTTTGTCATAAACATTATTTTCATTATTGTGGTCCGCCATGGGTAGGTTTCTTTTGTGTTGTACTTGGCTATTATGCGCTGATTGTTGGCGTTAACTTTATTGTGCCGATTCCTCCATTTGCTGTGTTGCAATGTAATGTAGTGTTTTGTTCTGTGAAATGGTGTGTTATTCTGTGTTTTGTAGCCCCTTTTACCACCTCCTACTACTTCTGTGAATAGCAAGCATCATAATACTGTTCCTTTTTTTCAATACCCAGAAATTACACGATGACTCCATTACAACCGGCTGTCAAGTTGTTTGATTAAACAATCATTTTATCGTTTTACCTCTTTTCACACTGTAGTTTAGCGAGAGAGAAGCACTGGGAAAGCGAGCGCTGAAGTTGCTTCCTGAAGTAGCCAGGAACGCCTTTGGGAGGTTACCAGTAGGGTAAGTTTTCTTTAAATATTTTACGTCGTTAATCGCATGTAAATGAATACAGAATATTCACACTGGAAGTGAAGGTTAAAGAGCGACGTTTGCAGGACATACCAGACTGAGGATGAGGAGGGTATTTCGAGATATTTAGAGACTTCAGAGCACTCAACACCGTTTTACCTCCTTTGCTCCACTCTCTGACATTCTGACAGAGTCTGCATCCCGTTAGGGTTGTCGTAAGGCTACCGCACACTAGCCGATTTTTTGTCGGCCGACAAAAAATCTTCACTTGTCGGCTAGTGTGCGGTGAACTCAGACAAGTCTGCGACAAAATCGGGGCTTGTCGGGCGATATCTGACAGTGCTAGATCTCAAAAAGTCTTGTCGGGCCTTGTCGGCTAGTGTGCGGTGGACCAAGACAATTTGTCGGGGCTCGCGCGTACCTCAACCAATGAGGAATTGTCATGAGAGTCACGTGAACAAGCCTCTTTTCAAACTTGGCGGAGATCGACTCGACCCCAAGACTAAACGCGGTCAGTCGGGACAAAAAATCGGCTAGTGTGCGGCAAGCTGACCTCTCGACAAATTTTAACCCGATTTAACCCCGACAAAAAATCTTCAGCTCTGCGACAAAAAATCGGCTAGTGTGCGAAAGCCTTTACGAGACCAAACTAACACACAGTTCCGAAAAAGCAAAAAAATTACGTTTGATTTTTTAACAAGGGACGTTTCTTTATTTTTCAGAAAGTGCTACTTACTAAGAAATTTTGGTGGCACAACCCCTCAACCAGTAGCTCTCCATCCGGACCGAGACCCCAGCTGGACCGATATAGTATTTTCCAATTTAAAAACCGCACCTCTTATTTCAAATGGACAAGATTCTAATTCATCGCAAGCGATACCCCATGATGCCAATTTGGTAAAATCGTGTTTTATTTTTTATGTTTTATTTTGGTTTTGTACCTTACCTTCAGCAATCTATCTTGGTAATAAAACAATTACTCTACAAGGTCGCGCTTTATGTTAAATCCTTATTACTGGGTTATCTGTGGCCCATAAGCTACAAAATACCTTCTGTGTGTCTCAAAGTGCATAGTCGGAAAATGACTTGTAGGACACTCGCAGCATATTGTTTCGAGTCCTTTGTTAGGACACTTTACGGAAATGAAAGCTCCAAAATAGCGTTAAACTTAACCCCTGATTAAGTCTTTGGTCAAATCCCCAGAAAACAGTTCGTTTCACGTTGCTCGACCAACCCATTTGGAAAAGAAAACAAAACTCGGCTACACTGTCTGACAAGCAAAATTTTAATCTTAAGTAAATTCACATTCTTTGTTGTATATAAAAGGCACATCTGTAGCCAGGTCTTCCTACTTAGCATCCAGGTTTTTCTAGAACTAAGGCTCCCTCCGCCAACTGTTTTGTTTTGTTTTGTTGTTGTTGTTGTTGTTGTTGTTTTTTTTTTTGCACGACCGATCAGCCACTTTTTCAAGAGGAAAGGCGATAGGAAACGAACATTTTTTGGGGGATGGACATATTTGTGTAATAGCCCTGTTAAAGATAATAACCCTTAGTTATTTGTTGCCTTTATTCCAGGAAAATTTATTCATCAATTATCCTCTTCTCATAGTACATCTTTCGTTAGTCTTTTGTCGCCTATAACAATTAGGGTTGTGCTTTCATTTGGCCGTCTTCATGATCATAATGTTGGTTTTATATCAGTGTTCATGTTTCAATACTTGGGTGATTGAGTAGTTTGGCCAAAATGCAAGTATTACCCCTTTTCATCTCAAATGGCCATTCGTTCTAAGACAAACGATTTCTAAAAAGCAAATCAAAATTTTGAAACAACATATTACATCGTCCCCTTCTTTAATTCCATTTGAGTCGGTGATTTAATTCGGCTTGAAGGCAGGTTTCAAAGTAGGGTTTCTTTCAAAAATCCAGGAGATCGAAACCCGATGACGGTGTTTCGTCGCTTTAAAGTCTCATGTACTATTTTTGACCGCTGAGTTCTTTACGATTATGTTTAAGAGGTAAAAAAACTGAATAAATGTTTGAAAGAAAATTCGCCCTGAGTGGGATTTGAACCCACGTCCCCCCCCGTTACTAGTCGGGTGTGATAACCACTACACCATCAGGACAACCATGCTGGCAACACGGCAATCGAAGCGGGATTTACGTGGTAAGGAACGTGGGATCCCGGGGAATTTTTCTTTCGAGGTGACAAGGTAGGGGAAGCCTATAACTCCATGGTTGTCCTGATGGTGTAGTGGTTATCACACCCGACTAGTAACGGGGGGGACGTGGGTTCAAATCCCACTCAGGGCGAATTTTCTTTCAAACATTTATTCAGTTTAATATGATTACTTGGGGTGCACAAGGTCAGGGGCCCTTTCATATACAGTATATATTAATTGAAAATAGCCTGTATCCCTTGTGGATCCTCCATTGTCATCCGCTAAGTTGACTTCGGTCGTGCATCATGAATTTGATCCTTAGTTGGATTTCAAAACGGAGTTATAGGCTTCCCCTACCTTGTCACCTCGAAAGAAAAATTCCCCGGGATCCCACGTTCCTTACCACGTAAATCCCGCTTCGATTGCCGTGTTGCCAGCATGGTTGTCCTGATGGTGTAGTGGTTATCACACCCGACTAGTAACGGGGGGGACGTGGGTTCAAATCCCACTCAGGGCGAACTTTCGTTCAAACATTTATTCAGTTTAATATGATTACTTGGGGTGCACAAGGTCAGGGGCCCTTTCATATACAATATATATATATATATATATATATATATATATATATATATATATCGCTCACTGGTTTTACCAGTTTGAGCACTCTGGCATGACTAAATGGTACCACAAGTGTGGTATCATTTGGGGTGGCTATATAGCCTTACCTTCATCCCAGCATCAGCACTGCACTGATGAGGCCCAGAAGGCCGAAACAGTACTGCCCCAGTTAGTTATATATATATATACCTGACCTTATGAAAACCAGGTCGACGAAAATTCGAGGCTTTTTAGAACTTCCTTTGCTATTACCTCCGTTGTTCAACAAGGACACTTAACTTTTTGCTCATTACCAGATCATAGTGTCGACGAAAGGAAAAAAAAAAGAACATGGCTATTTGCTATATAATTAGACATGAAATCGACGTAACCTCTGACCTGAACTGTCGTGTGGGCAATAGTGTCAGTTTTGCCCAAATCTTGCTTTGAAACGTCGGCCTTGCCGAGAGCAAAGTTGCCGTCGGAAAGAGGCATCGATTTGCACGAAATCAAGCAACGTTTTTAAACCGAATTCCCTGGTGGCTAACACAAATAACAACAAGCTCTTGGTAAATTACATCTACGCAAACATGTGGCAAATGTTACGACTAGATTTGAGGCCGGAAATCACACATTATGGCACTTCAAATTATCACATCACTTATCAGATCACTAGCATAGAATCGCTAAAGCCGCAAGAGCGGTAACAAGTCAAGAAACTGGAAAAACTTACGGTTTTCGCGCAGAAATACCGAGGCAAATCTTGTTGTCGCCTGATGGTTACTTGAAGTCCCGGATGTTGAAAAACGATTTCAAGCGAACTTCCGTCAAACCCTTGTTTCTTGCTGAATGTTTACTAAGTCTTTAGCCTGGTCAAAAGTCAAGTCCAATTTCACCATGTGCGCTTACAAATCAACCCTGACACCTACGTTTTGAGGCTAAAGACTCCTTACCTCCGAAAGCAAAGCTCTACAATAACCTTCACTGCGCCTAACAGTCGACTTCATAGCCCCGACAAGATAAATACGCACGAAGGTTATCAGACGAGGCAGACACTGCATCTCGCTAGAATTTTTTTCCTCACTGAGCTTCATGATGCTCTAAGGAAAACTTTGCTCTAGGAAGTGAACAGGAAAGCTAAATATACTGACTCCGTTTGAAACTAAGCCTACGCTAAGATTTCAAATTCATGCAAATTTTCTTGAGAAAGAGAGAGAGTGGGACCAAATAAAGAGTATTAAAAGGGAAGAGGGGGAGGATGGGGGGGAGAGCTTATTTTAACTTTCAATGTTAACTTTTTCTTACTAATCAGCTAATTGCCATCGTCGCTCCCCCCAGCACAAGCAAAGACGAAGAAGAATAGAAGGGGGAAACACAGCTCAGTACTAAAATAAACAAGGCTTAGTATAACTTCCCTGCGACCCTGTTTTCAAAAATCCAGGTAGATATATATATATATATATATATATATATATATATATATATATATATATATAGTAAGTTAAGTAGGTCCCTTGAGCCAACAGCGACCTACTTAACTTACTTACTTAACAGGACCTACTTAACTTACTCTTTACCTTAATTACCCTTGTCCGCCTGTGAATCACATGTTGATCCAGCGTTATCACACGGAAAAACTGGCCCGTAGGGAGTACCACGTAGAATGCCACACATTAAGTGATTTATCAGCCTCGTTGCCAGCGGGGTTGTCCTGATAGTGTAGTGGTCATCACACCCAACTAGCGATCAGGGGGACGTGGGTTCAAATCCCGCTCAGGGCAATTACAGTTTTTCAATTTCTCCAGAAGTTGTACAGTGTTGGGTTTCCTTTACTTTCTCTTATATATATATATATATATATATAGATATATATATATATTTTACTTTTTTGCTGCAGAGCCAAAGTCACCATTCAATCAAGTGCAAACGTTGATTTTCGAAATATCATCGGGCGTTATTTCACAGGAACTATATGATTATGATGAGCAAAAACGATTAACAAACTTTTCTTCATCACAGTTTAATTACATCTGATTACATTTCGATACAAATAGTAAAAATCACTTCACTAGGTTAACAGTTCTAGTGTCCCACTATTAAACCAACTTGAGAACCAACATCGGTGACATTTTAATCTATCAAAACAAAATATTTTACAGCAAAAATGCGATAAAACCTCAAAGTGAGCTCTCTTCAACACCACCCATAAAAGAACAAAAGTACTTTGCTTGCCTTGTTTTGAACATTTTATGGTGTTATTCTTGTGATCTATTACAGTAAAGACGATAGAAAGTGCCGTAGATGTCCTTTTTACAATAACCTTGAAAAACGTTAAGCGAAATCGACTTTACTTTTCCTTGAGAAAAGTGACTGCGACTGAGTGATCGAGCATAGTATTTTAGCGATGAATCAACTCAGGTGATCAACTGCAATTATCTAATGATGTTGAGAATGGTTTTATTCTTGACTTCGATCAATTACAAATATTGCAAACAACAAACCTGGACTACAAGTCGTGAGTGGTATCATTTTTGACATCACTGTTAATGATAACATCTGATTCAGGATTTCTGATAAACTTTTTTCAGCTGTAAACATTGAACAAAGGACGAAGTTTCTACTGCAATAGCCATGAAAGTCTGCGATTTTTTAACTAACAACGAGAATTGCTGTTGAGGGACAACATATTGCTGGCATTTCCAATGCTGCAGCTGTTAAAAATCGTGTTTACGTTTGGCAATGAGTTGTTGATTACTCTTTTGCGAGTTTCCAATAATGTCAACAAAGCGAAGCCGAGGATATAAACCGTCTGGACTTCGCTTGGCTTTTCTTCAACCAATTCTTTGCCCAAAAAAATGAGCGACAGCAGGGAAAACGAAGAGTTTTAGGCTCCAAAATGAAATATTGGAGCGAAAATATGCATTTGGAAAAAAAGACGAGCATTTTTAGTCCAAACAGCATGAAAACAACAAAAGGTAAGAAAACAAAGAACGATGCCCGCGAATGTTTCTTCAGCGTTCCTTGTAGAAATTGGAAAACTAAGACAAGTAACAAACATAACTCGTAGTCACAGAGACAAATCACCATATGTCATATAAAAGACACAACAGGAGTATTAAACTCACACAAAAGTATACGTATTCATTTGCTAAGCAGATACAAATCCTTATCGGGCCTTGAAGTTTGTCACCGTCACTGCAGCAGAGTTAAAAAGTGGTACCCTTGCTTAAATTCGATTCCCTAGTTTTTTTTCTATGTTCCTGTGCAGTTACTCCTCGCGTGTAACTTCATGGGTCCCTGCGACCAGTTCCTTCAGGGAACTAGTTGAAGGGGTAAGTTCCGAGAATTAGTACTCTCGAGTGTGCTCACCGTAATAACCAGTGTTTGACTGTCAGCGTTCTTTTTTTACTTTCTTTACATTTAGTCAGATGAAATAATAAAAGTATTGGAAGCAAAAGGGTGCAAAAGTGCGACACTTGACAAGGTAATGAGATCATTAAAGCCCCAATTATTATGCAAACTTTATTGCTAAAGGAATTCAGACAATTGTATCGGCAATGAGAGCAAATTATCACACTCGCAATTTGTCTTTCAATTTCTTTTTTTTTTTTACATTTGGACACACAACAGGGCACCAAATCATTTCATTGGCTTATCATTTTGCATTCTATCCACACTTTTGAAATGCGTAGTCGTCTAGCTTCCATATCTCACCACATAGAAGTTAATACATGCTGGTTTGGCCGTACCCTTTTATACAGTAACATGCCTTTAACACCATGGTGGACGAGATAATAAACGTTGTCCTAACTCTTCAATTATCATTAATATGTCATTTTAGTAATGATCAGTTCCAGGTGAATTGTGGGTAAATACAGTCCTTTGTGAGGATAAAAGGCAAAAATTACAACTCCAAATTAACTCCTAAAAAATGGTCGTCTGCCCCGACAAAGAACTGGATCTACCTTCAATCCGCTTGGAGCAGGGTCAGGCGCAGTGGTAACAGCGCTCGCCTCTCACCAGTGCTTCCCGGGTTCGATTTCCAGAATCGGCGTCATAAGTGGGCTGAGTTTGTTGGTTCTCCACTCTGCTCCAAGGGTTTTTTCTCTGGGTACTCCGGGTTTCCCTTCTCTCCAAAAACCAACATCTGATTTGATTTGAAAATTATAAAGAATTTAGAATTGTAAAGCTTTCTTTGCAAGGCGCGGTATAAATAACAAATAAATAAATAAATATTTATTTATTTATATATGGTGTACTGTAAAAAAAAATTAAGTATAATAGGACAAAGTGCCTGGCTAAGAATTCCCTTCAGGCTAACGCAATTAATGTGTATCTGGCTTTTTTATTTATTTATTTTTTTTATTTATTCTCTTATTTATCTATCTATTTATTTATTTATTTTATTGTGTGTGTGTGTGTGTGTGTGTGTGTGTGTGTGTGTGTGTGAGAGAGAGAGAGAGAGAGAGAGAGAGAGAGAGAGAGAGAGAGAGAGAGAGAGAGAGAGAGAGAGAGAGAGAGTTAGATCTGAGTGCCTATTTGCTACCTTGAATGCGTAATTGCTACCGTAGAAAATACGCAGTTTTCAGTCACTGCGTATTTGCTACCATGAATGCGTATTTGCTACCGTAGAAAATACGCAGTTTTCAGTCACTGCGTATTTGCTACCATGAATGCGTATTTGCTACCGTAGGAAATACGCATTTTTCGGTCAGTGCGTATTTTCTACGGCAAAGTGAGTATTTCCTACGGTAGCAATTACGCAGTTTTCAGACAGTGCATATTTTTTACCCAAAACAGAATAGTTTTTCATTTTGGACCATATTCTAACTGGAAAGAGTGTAATTAAGCCGTATTTTACGAGGTATAAAATTTTTGTGCAAAATTGGGGTCTTTTTCTTCATGGGACGACGAGACAAGCTTTTGGGAAACTCGGGTCATGTGATGCTGTACGATTGCACAACTTTACCTCATTCATTCACACGTGTCTGGAAGGAGCACAACGTTTGATGCTGTTTATATCAAGATCAGAGGAGTTTAGGGTGAGTTTTCCACTTTTCGAGAATCAATTTCAGATGAGATGTTTGTAATGTATTTTCGGAATATCATTAGTAATAATATCTCCGTCAAAAGTGCTGTTTATTTACTTAAGGCTAGACAGTATTCTTCATCAAGATGTTTCCAAATCCGTCTCCGTCTTTCTTCATTTTCGATCTTAATCAAGCTTTTGTGGTGTAGGTGGCTCATGTGAATATTTTTGTTTCATTCTTAGGTACGGTCATCGTCGATTTAAAGACCATTTTTTCAAGTGTCGCAAGCTGCTAGATTTAAAGAGAATTTAAAGAGCACAATGTAAGTATCTGCCGTTTATGTAACATTAAATGCATAATCATAGATTGTTGCAAAGCCTAAAATCACAAGTTTTACTGCCATATTATGATGAGTCCATATCGATAACTAGAATCTTTGTAAGGACGAAAATCGGAGTAAATGCGATGCAGGTAATTTCGCATTCTCCCTCAAACCGGAAAGCATGGTCGGTTAACTCGCGTGTGACTAATTTTGTTGTAACCGGAAGTGCATCTGATCTGAAGAAGAAAACCAGCTATACTTCAAATGCATATGACTGACCTACCGATAAGAGCTATTTTTAAGTTGAAGTCCCTTTTTAAAGAAGGTTTCAGAACTGCAAATGTTTGTTTCAGAAAAAACAGTGATAAAAACTGAGTAATTACATTTTTGAGCAACTGGGACAGTTTGGAAGATATGGTTTTTTGCATTCCTGTTTCTTTTTGTCTTATTTTTGGTTTTGTAGAATGAATGAGATGGAAAATCCCGGAGAGGGTCCTTCTGTGACAGGTGTCAATAATGACGCTTCAACATCTGCAGACATCACTCTCCCAAATCGCCCAAAACGAAGTTCCAAAAAATGTAAAAAGTGTGGAAACATTGTCCAAAACCTCAGTCGTCACCAGAATGAAGTGCATGGGATGTCTAAGATAAAGCGCAAGCTTGATGCCTATTTTACTAAAGAGAAGAAGGCGCCTAAGCGACGAGTGAAATTTTGTCCTTTGTCCCCATGTAAGAGGGCTAAAACGCCTATATTCCAGTTAGATAAACACCTCCAGACCCGTATCCACAGCCTAAAACCAAACACTCCTGCTTATTTGGCCGCGTTAGCACAAGCTCCAAGAGCTTCGCTTTCAAAAGTGGAGAACTGTCTCAAAAAGCAAAGGAAAAGAAGGTCAGAAGATAAGAGAGAAAATCAACAAGCCAATGCAGAGGAAAATCAAACTGAACGAGAAGGCAAAGACGAGACTGAAGCGAGGAATGAAGATGACACTACAGAAATTGAGAGGATGGAATGCAGTCGAGAAAACATTCCCGAGTACAGCGATGACGATTATGAAGAGCTGACAAGAAGGGCACAAAATATAATTGAGAGAAGAGCAAAGAGCGTTAAGCGTAAAAAGCCTAAAAAAGCCAAACCCGGAAGGATAGAAAATAAAGTCGACAGTGATGAAGAATACGACACGCTGGCTAACAAGGTGTGGATGAAGAATGCGGAAGTAGAGGAAAGAACTCTCGACAAAGCTCGACCGAAGAGGCGGGAAGCAATCAGAGATAACGATGAAGACTGCACACAGCTGTTGAGAGGAATGTGTAACAAGAATTACGAAGAAAGCAGAAAGAATGACTGTGGTCGGGAAAGTGCTGACGAGAATAGAGAAGATAATAGCAGAGGAGAGTCCGAAGAAGATAGCGATGATAGCGAAGATAGTAATGAAGAAGATGAAGATTTGGTTGAGCAAGATGTTGTTGTAATTTCCGACAGTGACGACTGCAACGTAGATCCAGAGTATATTTACGAAGGAAACGCTGGTTCGGAAGTGTCCAGTCAAACAGACATGTCAAGAGAAACATCTTCCCTTTTTGAAGAAGGAGAGGGGCTGATGTTCGAACTAGTTGAGGTAGTTGGAGAAGGCAATATCGACGAAGGATCCTTCTTAGACCACGAACCAAATTGGCGCGATGCTGTCAAAGATTTCAAAGACGGACGCCTATCTGAGGGCCATGTTTTCAAAACTCCCAAAGAGTCAACTGAAGCACTAATGCGCGTTTATGAAACCAGTGGTGATATTGAAGACATTTTTCGAGACGTTCTTGATGGAGATCAAAGTGATAACGATGATGTTTTAGACACAGAATGGGTCCCAAGCGATTGTGACACGGAGGAAAGAGAAGACGCTAAGACTGGGTCGCAAGCTGGTGACAACGATGAGATCACTGGGGAATTACTGTGTGACTTTTATAAGTGGTTGATTGACGTAGATGGAGGTTATCGTAGCGATAAAATGGCCCAGCAATACAAGTCACAAGTGGAGAGTGTGATAAAAAGGTTGAAAATGAAAGAAACAGGAACCGATCATGTTCAAGAGAATCCAACGTCAGTATACCTGCTGCTGCAGCCTGGAAAAGATGGAGTAAATATCTTGAAGACTTGGCTATCGTATGCTGTGGAAAAGTATCAGCCTGGTACTGTTCGATCTTATTTGATGAGTTTACGCCTCTTTTACAAATTTCTGATGCAAGAACGTAAAGCCGACATGGTCGATGTAAGCGTAGACACCCTAAATGCGCGTCGAGATCTCATGACTTCGTGGTCAGCCGCACAAAAGAAGAAGGTGTTAAAGAGAAAGCTCCAAAAATACGACGAAGACTTCAAGAAACTTCTCTCAAGTGAGCAACTCTATAAAGTTTGCCACGGTGGGCAGCGCATAAAGACAGTGAAAGAACTGGGTGCCACATCAGTAGAAACAAATCGAGGCGCGGACGTTAGAAGAGTTGTAAGCGACCAGACGCACTGCGAGGTTCGTGATTGGCTGATAACTCGACTTCTCATTGACAACAGCGGAAGAAGTGGGGTAGCAGCAAATTTGACCGTAAGTGAATTCAAGGAAGCAGTGTTTTACCCGGGAACAGAAGAAGACCTTGCTCGATGGAGAATGCTGGTTGAGGAGCACAAAACAGCTGAGAATTATGGTGCTGCCGTTGTTTGGGTCTACGATGAATTATATAAGCTGATGGACATGTACGTTAGAACTGTGCGAAGCCAGTTTATTGCATCTGATCCAGAAGTTGAGCAGCTGTTTGTTTCCAGTAACGGAGTGCCCCTGACGTCTTCACAGGTATCAACATCAGTGTGGAGAACCTTTCAGAGGGAAGGCATTGTGACGGAAGGAAGAATATCTGCGACAATACTTAGGAAGTCACTTGCCACAGGCATGCATGTTTATATGCCCAACGAAAAAGAGCATCTCGCTGCCCTGGCACAGCACAAAACGCAGACACAAGCCAACTACTATCGCGTTCATGATAAAGTTCGAGAAACCGATTTGGGTCGCAGAGCAGTCAGTAAATTTGTTTCCCTGAACAATGCAAATATTCATCAGGCACAGAATGAAACACAGAGAGACAAACCAGCCGCAGATAAACAATGGACAGCAGGGGAAACGGAGCAACTGAGGCAGCTTTTCAAAGACGACCTCGAGACAGGAGCTATTGAAGAGCCCAAAGTAAAGAAAATATTGTCAACTTCACACCTCCAGGAAGAACGCTCCCTGAAAGCAGTTGTGTTAAAGCTCCGTAGGATGAGAGAAGAAGACATGAAAGCTAAAGAGCCTCCTTGCCAAGAAGATACATGCTATGACAAAGTCATGAAGTTTCTCCATTCAGCTCCACCCCAACCTTCATCCCTAGCTCACACCTCCGGATCTGTTTCTGTTGAATCATCCAGGTTCTGGAGGAAGTTCACAGAGGAGCAGACAGATCATCTCCTTTCCTTGACAAGAGATCTTATCGACAACGATGCCATTAAAAAGGAAGTTGTCTGGCAGAGGGTGAAAAGCGATGAAAGATCACTGCAACTTGGGCTGATATCAGGAGCAGAAGACGAGGATGAGGAAACGAAGATTAAACAGCGCTTAACTGACAAAGTGCGTAAAATGGCGAAAACCCTGAGAAAGTCAAAAGGAAAGGCAAAGTGACTTATTGAAATCATTATTGAAATTATTGTTAATTTCAAGTGATGATCAACTGATCATGATGAGTGACTCGCGTTGGATTATTATTAGATTGACTAACTCTGGATACTTGAATGAATTTTTATGAGGGTATATTCGTACCAAAAAGTTTCGTTTAGTTCAGTTCTGTTGGCTTATAGCTACTATCTTTTCGACCAAAAAGAACAGTATAAGTTTAAAATGACGGGTGACTCTGTTTTGAACGTCGAATGTACTCTGAAACTGAAAATACACAGCAGCCAAAAGAGAGGAAAAGGAGACCATCACACTTCATCATCGCAGCTTATCAAAGTAGTTCAAAAAAAAAATCTGTAGAAAAAAATCAAGGCTTCAGCGGGGTTCAATCGACCCATAATCTCAACGAGACCAGCGCTAGTGCTTATGATCTTGTCGCGCACTATTGCCCAAGTGGCGTAATAATACAAAATAAGGCACAAAAACAAGAAAAGCAACTCAATCGGTTGCCCCGTGCTTGCGCTTAATGCTTGTATAGTCGCGCTGTTCGTACACTTGAGCAACACACGTCTCGCTTTATTTTGTCTCTAGCCCTTTCCTTGTGTCTTACACATGTCAGTCAAGCTAAAACCAGCGCGCTGCAGATACTGGTGCTTTGATAATCCTCGGATCTTTCAACATCTTCAAACATTTCTTGCTTTACTGTGGTTTGTTACCTTGTATTCCAATGATAACGATGGGTTGTAATTAAATATTTCAACACGCATTCGTGATGTCTCTGGTATGATATTTAACAGAACTATCACGCCAATTATTCAACTCCCACATTGTGGATTGGAAACACTTTTCCCCTCATGTTTCCCCGTTTGCGCGCTCTGCAAACATTTGCCGCGAAAACAAAACTGTTTTTAAGTCTGTCAGAAAAAAAAGGATGTTCTTATGTGTGTGTGCGTCTTCACGTCAAAATATCTGAGAAAGAATGTTTTCCGTTGTAGTGTCGCAGAGCCAATGTATCCTCGTGTGTCGTTTCCTTAATGTATTATTCCATTAGATGAATTTATGAGCATAAGGCCTTACTGGGCAAGGGAAAACTGTTCCATTGTGAAAGGAGATTACGCTGGACATCTCACCTTCATTACTCAAGCATCGAAACAAATTGCAAACAACGTTATACGCTCTAACACTGGGTGGTTTGCTGAACAAGAAACTTATATCTTGCATTACTGTCGGGCATTTTTATGTCAGACACCAAAGGTAACGAAGTGCCACACCCCAAAGCGTGTGAAGGGATGGAAGTTCTTGCTCTTTTGTAGTGGAATATTCTGTTTAACATTAGTTGAAATACGAAAGAAACATCCTTCCCTTATCCATTAAAATGGGAATAATATAGATGACGGTTCTTGTTAATTGTTGTAAAGAATTTCATGCACGTGAAATAGCGAATTTATGCTCCAAAAGCAAAAATGATTTTTGCGAGGTCACAGCTTACATCGTTAAAAATGGGCGATAAAAGGGAAGTTTTGCAATTAAAACAGCAGTTTTGAGGAAAAAATAAAGGTTTAGTCTGATTCGAAAAGCGGGCAACAGAAGTTATTTAATTGTTTCATTCCTGGCCCTTTTTATTTCGACTATCAACCGGACCACACAGGAATGCGTATTTGCTACACAAATGCGTAATTGCTACGAAACCGTTTTTTGTCATAAATACCCCTAAATGTAAAGGAAACGTTCCGAACCGATTAATACCAGTGTAAACTAACATGCGCAAACCTTCCTTAAAAAACAGACGTTTTTCTACTTTTTTAAAAGAGTTTTTAGATCGAAGAGTGTTTCAGAACCTTTCCAAAAATGTTCAGGTTACAAGGGTTGTTGGAGTTATACTGTACAACAGCATTTGATAAGGAAATTTAAGTTTTGACAAAAATAAAAATGGAATGGTATGCAGAGGTCTTCGGAAGGATTTTTCGTTACTTTAAGGACCTCTGAATGCAGTTATTGTTTTTAATTTTCACGATATTTTGGGCTGGTGTACCAAAGAATGAGTAGTTGCTACGTTACTGATGTTTGGACGATAATAATTTGATGAGGCTTTTGAGGACAGCGACGATAATGAAATGCCGTAATATTGAAATAATGATAGATGTTGTAGACGTGAAAGAAGCATTTATTTCATTATACATATGAAATAAAAGGGACACGGAGAACAAGCAGCAAATACGCACCGAAGAATCTAAAGAGAGAGAGAGAGAGAGAGAGAGAGAGAGAGAGAGAGAGAGAGAGACAGAGCTTATTATAAAGTGTCAGCTTAAGTAGCCCGCCTGGAATAGCTCTGTTAACTGCGAGCTACAAAGGTCTTTTCTCTGTTGTAAGAGCAGAAATAAAGATTGTTGTTGTTGTCATTTATTTTAAGTGTTTTCATTGAGCAATTGACGTTCTTTGCATTTGGTCAGCAGAATGGCAAACTTATCGTTAAACCTCGCGACGCCATTGATGATGCCATCAAGCACTACCAAATTCAAACAAAATTGGAGATTGTCCTTTTGTGCATTTCTGTCGCAGCCGTTATCGTTTACTTCATTGTTTTGTTAGCTCTAAGGTAGGAGAGAACAAGAAAACGAATGCTATAAATGATTCCTTGTATTGATTCCATTTGATTAAACTAACGTGAAAAACTACATCATACAATGTAAGCACTAAACATTATTAGTCGCCAAGGTGATAACTCTATTCACTACTACAAATACAAGCTGTTATAAAATCAGTATTATTATAGTCCCAAAATTTCAGTTATTGGTTTGTACAGCGAAAACTAAAGATAGCTGATATCTGATTATTTTGGTTCCAGGCTTTGAATTAAACAATGTTTCAAACTATATGGTAGGGTCTCCCATAAACAAGCGTGGGCTTCTGTGGCCAAAAGTCCTCAAAGGAAATTATCTTAAAGCAGCTGTCTATCGTTGTGGTGCTTAACTGTTTCTACAACAAGCCTTAATATTCAGTCAGCACGCATTGATTCGGCATTCAGTTCCCGGCGAAATTTCTGGAGTGCCTTTAACACATTTCTCCATTCTAATGGTTGACAGGGCCTGGTTGTTCAAAGAGATTCCTATTTATATGGTATTTTTGAACATTTAGATTTTTCCTGGAAGATTTGGTGTAAACATGGGCTCAATCAAGAATAAAATCTCCTTTATTAAAACATGTAATAGTTGAAAGACTATTGATTAAGGAAACAGAACAAAATACTCTACTATTGTCTTTGCAGGATTAAGAAGTCAGAGAAAACTTTTGTTCACGTAAACCTTCTTCTAACGCTGGGCCTCGCAAACCTGATCTACGTTGTGGATAAAACAAGGTTCACCAACAGAATGGAATTCCCTGTAAGCGTCATATTTAAAGGTATTTCGTTTTTACTCGGACTTCCTGTTGAAGCTCTGAGTCTAAAAGTGTCGTCCGTTCTTCGTCGTAGCTTACGTCCGGGCCACGTCCCAAATGGAAGCGAAGATGCAAGTATCGTCTTTTCTTTTATGACTATTATGGTCATTATTCCAAATATTTTGTATATTTTACTTAGTTGATTATCAGGTTTTCCATGTAGCGTATTAGTCTTATGTGTAAATACTTGTACCTTCGCATGTTCAGTAACATGAATGCCTTATCAACACAAGTCGAATCTGAAAGTACTTGAAAAATGCGATCTAGGTCACTTATTGGAGAAGGCAATGCAATTTTCTGTACCGTGATGATACCTTGGGGCGGAACTAAAATAAAGAGAGGAATTAAGACCTCGTTTTGGCAAGCTTGTGTATTATAATAACAACTGTGTTCATATGTGATTGCTACGTGGGTTCATACGTCCTGATGGCGAACCTATTAGAATACCTTTGTAAAAGCGGAAACGACTGCCACAGAAAAGCAGAAAACTAAGTGTGAATTTACCAGTGTTGCCTGTTGAATCACTGCTGTCTCAAAACTCTATGTCATTCATTTTAATAGTATGATTTATTATTGCTGGCATTTATCATATTTGATTGTCACGCTAGAGATGCATACGGTAAATACATAAAGCCATTATCAGGGCACCTGTGCTATCACAATTATCATTTCCAAGGAGTACACGCAAGTGGTGAGGTTTATGAACTCAAAGCATAGTATGTCCTTTAATATGACATAGATGAATTTAATTGCATCTATTTGCCTCTTGGAAGTCCGAGTGAAAGACAATATGGCCTCTAGTTGCATCTAATGATACACTTAAAACAATCACTCAGTTCTGACGGGAAAAGAAGTGCATTTTTAGTTAACCCATTGCAGAAAAGTGTAACACGAGAGCAAATTACAACGAAGATTTCCGAAGTTAACACGAAGAGACTTGAAGACTACGGGAGGCCCAGCAATCGAAATTCTTGGTTTTCAGTCACGTGACCAGCGGCCATATCGATTCAATGAAACAAAATAAAGTATTTGCATAAAAATAGACTTCAATTCCCAGAGGGTTAGCTTTGTGCACCAACATGGCCGCCATGACGTCACATGCAAACCAGCAATATTTCGAAAACCACCAAAGAAGAAGATCTCCGAAGATCATCCGAATACTTCCGAACATTTCCAAGATTTCCCCATGAAGAAGCACTTGAATATTTTCTCAAAGACCACAAATTGCACTTTCCCTACGGACTCGTGCAATTTTGTTGGTCTTTGAGAAAAATTACTCGTGCTTCTTCATTTCAAATTGCATGAGAAATCATGCGATTACCTACACTAATTAATATTATCATCATGTCAGATTGTCCCGTTGGGAAATTTATCATATAATATTTAACGGCACAAAGCAATAGCCGTGCTTACTGGTTGTGCTCAAATGCTCGAGTCTGTTTGTAAGAAGAGTTTATATTATAAGAGTCTGGTTTCTACCTGGAGTGGTTTTGGTACCTAAAACAAGAATATTAAGTTAACACTTTGTGCTTCTCACAAGTTGAACAAATAATCATGTTCGAGAAAATCCACTCATGCACGATCTCATCCAGTAAAACGGAGATTCAAAGAGATGACGTTTCTAGCGTTAGGCCTTTATCAGAGCAAACAGAGGAATTATGTGTTATGTATGTGTTTATAGAGAAAACGGAGCTACGCTGTTGGTGAACGTGAAAACAAGAATGTATGAAGTGAATAATGCATATGAAAGAAATCATATGTGAACTGTGGATATTCTTCAAATGAAGAATGATCGTCGCAGTTGTAATCGCAATTTTTGCAATTGAAAAAATTCAGGACTTCAACATAGCTTGAACCCGTGACCTCGCGATGCCGGTGCGATGCTCTACCAACTGAGCTAAGAAGCCACTGTAGAGCGTCGCACCGGAATCGCGAGGTCACGGGTTCAAGCCCCGTTAAAGTCCTGGATTTTTTTCAGGCTTCTTTATGCAATTGCAAAAATTGCGATTCCAACTGCGACGATCATTCTTCATTTAAAGAATATATTAATTGAATGGAACGCGTTTGTTGATACCGTGGGGTAAGGGCGCCAATTTGTGAGATGATTTTTTTGCAATTGCTCTACATTCTTGCGGCTTTCCGTGGTACCATGTGTAATGGATCGCCGCAGATCACCATGTGTTGTTTCGAATGCTTAGGGAGATTTAAATGTCGAGCAACTCGTTTGGATGTATTTTTGTCATTTTCCTCAATACCGCGAACGTGTTCGCATAATCAGTCGCCTAGTGATCTTCCTGTTTCGCCAATAGTACAACTTTTTTCCCTTAAGTTACAGGTTATGCAGTATGACATTTACAAAGATATACGTGGTATGATCAGTGATCCTAACAGATCACTTAGGTCTTGATAGTTTGTCAGCGTTATGAACGAAAGGGCAGGTTTTGTATCGCGAGCGCGAGCACTTAAAGGTGCTGGGTTGCTCATTTGTTTTTGGTGCACTTCTAATCAGGAAGTTGCCTGATTTCTGGCTTGTTTAAATGAAATAAGTCGTGGTTGCGAAAATATTGTACCAGTCTCTGGATCAATTTGGAGCAATTTAAAGCCATTAAGAATGATGGCTTGTGCTGCGTAATTATGAGAGTGAATGGAATTCTGTCTTTCTTTTCCTTTTGTGACGTCTTTAAAACTGACTGACTGACCCGCTTGAACCAGAGCTTCGTTTTTCTTAAAGGCCGGTACACACGAGGGAGCTTGCTCCCGCAGCACGCTCCTGCAACACGCTCCCGGAGCAAAGTTCCCTCGTCTGCACCAACGATTTCTGGCGAAAAACTTTGTTGCGCAACAAAACCTTTGCTCCCGAGTTTTGCTCCCTCATATCAAACTGGTTTGATATGAGGGAGCAAGCTCCAGGGGCAAATCTGCTCCACGAGTCTGTTTCAGGAGCAAGCTCCCTCGTGTGTACCGGCCTTAAGAACTGGCTTAATTCCTCGTTTTCTCACTGCATAGACGTGAAAGCGCGAGCAATTGAGAATGGGGAATGGAATTCTTGACATGTGTTGGATGTGACGATTAATACAGCAAATACCTATTTCATGAAAGGTTCCGTCATTTTTATCATACCTTTTTCAACTTTTTATACATTTTACATGGTTGGTTCTCAATCAAAGTTATCTTACTCCTGGTGCAGGCTCTATGTTCCTTTGTGGCAGTTTCACAACACTTTCTGGGCACAGCGTTGTTTACTTGGATGCTGGTGGAAGGAATCAACCTTTACATTAAGATGGTCAAAGTGTTTTCAGTAAACAAGCAATATTTGGTCTACACGGTAATAGGATGGGGTAAGAAAAATAATAACCCATCGATGCGAGAAATATGACGTCCGTCCGACCGTACGTCCACTCCTCCATGTAAGCCATTACATAATGTCACACTCAAGATCCAGGCAACCTGCGTTTTTTGGCGGGAAAAATAAGATAACAAACTGAAGAAAGGAGAAGAAACTTATGATCTGTTATCGGTATTGGTATTCATTTTTAAAAGCTTGAATTTTATTGAAGGCAGAAACTTAATCTCGAGTGAAACAAAGCCCATCAAGTGCAGCATGTGCTTGTCTCAAAATCTGACAGAAAGTTGTCAAAAAGCTTTCACGAAAATTTGCCTTATCAGTAGAGAGATTAAGCATGACGTTTACGGCCAACGGCAAACGACAGGCGCCTGCTCATCATAAAAGCGTGAAATTTTTCTCATTTTAACTTGTCTCGTTCCTTTGAGACGTTGCTTGAAATCTGGAGCTAACGGGACAGAAATGAGCTAATATCAAGCAGGGTTCCGTACATTTTTGACAAAACCCTAATTTCACTCCGACGTTTGCCGTTTGGCGTAAACGTCATGCTTAATCTCTCTGGTGCTACAAGTCTTGGGGTAACCGAGAAAAAGATAAAATAAATAGCTCTTGCGCGAGCTGTTCAAAATACACATTTTAGTAACAATCGTTTGATGTATTAGGTCGGGATTTTTTCAGTTCAAAGCCACAAAAGACTAATAGAACTGGTATATACTAGTTTTATTCTGTTTAGAAAGGTTGAGCGAGTATGATCACACAACGAGAGACGTTTGCTAACTAATGGTATGACGGCTTCGATCGCCGAACTTTTCATTTCGGCTAAACTTTCCATCCATTATTACGCGCAAGTCCATTTTTTTTAACGATAGGGTTGACGTACTTGCGTCACCAAAATAATTGGCTTCATACGACTCGTTCTGTTAAATATTTTGTTCATGATTTCCTTTTAATTAGGGATACCAGCAATCATTGTTGGAGCTGTGGCGGCCATAAAGCCTTCTGCATATGATATGGAGGCTCCTTTGATGAAGAACGTTACTTGTGGATCACTGAAACTTACTGGAGAGATTGAAAGAACCAGGTTGGATTATATTCCTACTCGTTTCTGATAATATTATCTAGTAAGATGCCCCATGATGTGAACGCGTTTTCAATTTTCATAATTAAGTACGTCAGTGAATTCTAAACTGATAGAAAAAGGTTTTCAAGAGCTTTTTGCATTGTTATGAAGACATTTTTTTGTATTTTTTTTTCCTTTACAGGTACTTACAATACTTACACAGATTACCTTAAATTACAAACTACAACGAAAATTATAAGATACTCCACTACACTACAACCAAGAATTACTTTAAAAAAATTAAATAAAAAATAAAATACACGGGAATTATAGAAAACGAAATTAGGATAACAGCTACTATTGTATTAATGGAATTAGGGGTTTTCATTTTCTTGTCTTGGAAATGGATTTTGTTGTTTTTTCTGCCAATAACCGTTCGGTTTCAAACGTTTTTTTGTAATTCAGTTTATCGTCTGACAATCTTAATTAATCTTAATCTTATTTAGCTTACAGCGATAAATAAAATATTTACTTCCAAGGACAATGTGATTGATTGGGATGCTTGTTTTGCTCGTATCTAGAATCCCGAGAAGAACATCCTTGATGTCAAAGCTAACAGTTATATTTAAAGAGTTAAGGACGGTCTTCAAATCGTCCCAGAAAATACGCACTTTTGTACAATAGAAGAAAAGATGTTCTATAGTCTCCAACTCCTTTTCACCAAAGTCGCATAAAGGAGAATCGACCTTTTTAAACCTGAGTAACATCTTGTTTGAGTACAAGATCCTGTTTAAAATTTTATATTGGAACTCTCTTAATTTAGTGTCCAATGTTGTTCTGAAAGGCAGCAAATATATCTTTTCCCAGTCTACCTGGGATGTGTGGGTGTTGAAACATTCGTTGTATTTCTTCTGCGCTGTTGGTGTTGTAGATATCTTAGAAACAAAACTTTCAAGTAATGACTTCGATTGAAGATTTCGAAAATTGACTTTTTCCTCTTCAGTACGTAAATATAAATCATTTGCGATTAGATCATTGTTTTTGAGGATATAGAGACTTTATCTGTTTTTAATACTTTGCGCCATTCTTGTGGAAAAGCACCAAAGAGACTGAAAAGTAGGAAATGCTCAATTGCTGAGAGAGTTGAAATATAATGGCTTCTTGTTTGACTTGAGCTCTCCCCTTGTGTCGTAGAAGACATTTTGTTTTAAGGGAATTTTAGTCATGGCAAGATTTCTCCACAGTGTTCTCTTAAGTGAATGTTTCCGTAAGTAAACAATGGACTTTCGAGAGAATCAACTTTTTTAGGTGCTGTTCACTGAATTACTTTCTTCTATTTTTTCCGCGTAAAGATGCTGGTTCAATGGAAGCCTGTGGATCTACAAAGGACCTGTATTGTTCTTCCTTTTGGTATGACTTTCAATTGTTCAGAGTTTTCATTTAGAAACTAACCACTCAAGTAATTTGCTTTCCTTTGCTATACTATGGTGACCTTGTGTCACGGCTAATCCTTAGCGATTAAAGGACAGCTTGGACTGACAGAAGCGACGGATCTGTAAGTTTAACAGCAGGACTGCCTTAATTCTTAAACAAATGAGAACTTTCAAATGAATTTTTGCCTCTATCTTTCAGATAAACACTGTACTGTTTGTGATTCTCCTGCGGGTTGTCTTTGGAAAAGTTAATGAGAAGTACACTAAACAGAATATCAAACGTGCAAGGTGATTATGAGTTTGTCCCTGATGGGATTTCACCTTTCCTTCTCAAAATTATCATTCCAACATTTCTCATCTGAGAAAATGTTCCTTTCTTTACAGAAAAGGTATGCGCGGCATTGGGGCCTTGCTTCCCCTGCTTGGTGTCACCTACTTGCTGGGATTCTTCATCGAGTTTCATACAGCTATGGGATACCTCTTTGTTCTGTTAAATTCGACACAGGTGTGAAGTTTTATCATTCTAGCTTTTCCATATTTTCGTGAAGTGTAGCGCACTATCGTGAATTTATACGTCATAAGTTATAGAACAATCACGAATAATTGAGAACCCTTGCTTGCGCATTGACAAGACTATGAATTTGGAGATTTGTTCTGGTACCTGAGTTTCATTTTTGCCGCCTTAAAAATGGGTCAGTGCCCTCAGTATGGTTGGTACTAAGAGTAGACTGATAAGCTTTCCGTTGTGTAAGGTGAAACAAGACCCCAGTCGATGTGAATAGAATGACCACGCCTTAGGGCGGACTTTGTTCAAACAACGAAATAAATTAATCAGCCTTTCGAGTTGTTAGAAATGTGGTGAGCCACATTAACAGCGACAACAGTGACCACCAATTAACACATTTCTCCGTCTTTACATTCACAGGGAATATTGTTTTCTATCTTCCATTGCCTCTTGGATGAGCAGGTATGTCTTCATCCAGGGGCGTAGCCAGAGGAGGTGGGTTCTACAATCTTGGATAAGACTGTTGAGAAAATTGAGCTCGGAGGCCTCCTTATGAGAAAACACTAACACCCGAGTTTCACCACCTCCCCTCCCCCAATTCAATGTTAATCGTGGCTCCTAAACGTTTCCCTAACAATTGCGGCTTCCTAAATTCAACATTGAATTGGGGGAGGGGGAGAGGAAGGGGAAGGGGTATGTTGCTGTAGTAATATTGTTGATCTAGCGGTTTTAGTGAACAATTTTTGGACGCGAAGAGGTCAGTTTTCTCAAGTAGTTTTGTCCAAGATTGTAGGGGTTCTTGAAGCCCCCGTTTGGGCTATGAACATGGCTACAAATTTAAGGGAAAAATGATGGGAACTCCGCTTTCGGAATTCTGTGAGATGAAATTTGTGCTTCTGAAGAAAAATCTATTTTCATCTTTTAAACTACGAACTCTTGCGGAGGTTACTTTGCGTGGTCCACCAAAAATCGCCATCTGAAAACCCTTTTTCGTGGTTGTTGTTTATTGTTAGTGTGGTGTTAGTGGATGAAGGACGAGCAGGAAGCAATATTCTCCATTTGGCTGACACGAATAACTTATGCTTGATAAAGGACTTGGTTTTCAAGGTTTCTCAGTGACAAAGTGTTCACGATTTCCTATCGTGCTAAACGGAGAATAATAGGTAAAGCGGCAGTTTTTTTCCATAATATCTACGCAGCTGAAAAGCACGAATGACATTCAAAGAATTTGAAATACCCCCAACTCGCCCTCTGTTTCTGTAGACTGAAGTTTTTAAAGCTTAGCCAACACTTTTCGTGGGTTTAAGGCTTTCTATGTTAAGTGAATAAAGGGGAGGATATGCTGAGTTGGTTATGCACGGCTCGATCGTGTGCAAGAATCGGTTTATCATGGAAATAACTCTTGCACTACGAGGGATGCTTTTTAAAACCCAAATGGTTGGCAGACCTCTCTCCTCCGCAGAGGCTTCTTGTGACAACAGTAATAAGTGCGCGGGCGACGGGGGAAGACGTAAAAGGGGGAGCCTCTGGCATAACATGTATCCAAGAAGGATCCGGATTTCTGAGGAAGACTGAGCTTACGTGGCATTTCAATGGCCAAACATACAGTGCGCGACAAGAAGAACAAGTGTTCTCTGCTCGACAGTTTAAAAAAGCGAGGCAAGATCCTAAGAAAGTTTGCTGTAAATGTTTGCAAAGTCACGGCCACTTCAATTTTTCGCTGAGACAGGCTTATAAACTAACATTTTCGGAACGTGCGTCGACACACCGCGATGATATTGATCTTGTGAGATCCAAGACACTTTTCGCGGATTTCCAAACGGCGAGTGTCATCGAATAGTTAGGCAGACTTCGATTTCAAACGATTGAGATACTCTTTTAATTAACAGCGACACGAAACCTAAGTACTGAGAGAAGACAATATGAAAGTTGTAAATACAGTCAACTCTCTCGTAAGCGGACACCCTCGGGAATTCAAAAACGTGTCCGTTAGTAGAGCTGTCCGCTTACGAGAATTATTCCCGTAAGCGGACACCAAAGAAAAATAGAGTGGATGTCCGCTTACGGGAGAGTTAATTAGCGGGTGTTAATTGTGTTTTATTGCGTAGACAAAAATAGCAACTGAAGATATAAAGCGAAACTCTTTATTGATGTCAAATGTTAAAACTCGAAAAAATATATATACAGTATTTCTTCTACATTTAACAAACCGTTCAACGGGACTTATTGCTGCCGTCCATATATGTAACTCTGGTGCTTCTTAAAAACATAACTCTTCTAACAAAACATTCAACGGGACTTATTGTTGCCGTCTATAAATGTAACTTTGGTGCTTCTTAAAAACACAACTCTTCTTATAAAACGTTCAACGGGACTTATTGTTGCAGTCTATAAATGTAACTTTAGTGCTTCTTAAAAACATAACTCCAGTAACTCTTCTTATAAAACGTTCAACGGGACTTATTATGTTTGGTACAATCAGTGATTGAAAACAGAAACAAGAAGTAAAGTAGACCATGACGAACGTGGCCATAACTAGCCCCTTCACAGACGTTTATTTTTTTCGTAAGATATTGGCGAGCGCCAATATCTTACGAAAAAAAAAAACGTCCGTGAACAGGCTAGGCCATAATTAACGTGACACTACAAATGTTTCGTCGGACTCTTGTTAATGTCAAACGAACGGACAGCTTGCTTTGCCGCGGACAAATTGAAATTTGTAAAAAGCGATCCCCCCTGTTCTGTTGCTCTGTTAAAGGTCATATTTTTGTTGATTTATTGCAAATTAAAGACAAATTTCATTGCCAAGAGTCAATTACGTACATGGTGTGTCCGCTTACGAGAGAGCGTAAACAAAAGAAAAATCCAATTTTCATTTTCAAAAGTGTCCGCGTCCGCATACGAGAGAGTGTCCGTTTACGGGAATGTGTAAATAGAAAGTTTGACTGGGAGGTAAAAACGGGGATTTAAAAAGCCGTCCGTAAGTAGAGCTGTCCGCTTACGAGAGTGTCCGTTAGCGGAGAGTTGACTGTATCTATTTTTATTTCTGCAGTCATTCATGAAAACGTAAACCACAAACAGTTAAAAACCTCAAACAGTAATGGATCTGCCTCAAATAAAATTGCGTCTACGAACCTCCTATTTAAAAAGACCATTAAAAATCGTCTGAATCATCGCTCGTTTCAGCCACTACCAGAGAACGGCAAATCCTACTACAGAACCCTCACATTATCTTACAGAGGTGTCTCTCCTTCTCTTTCCCCTTCCCGTTGTCCACTTCGCGCTCTTTTTCCTCTCCCCAGTCTCCTTGTAACACAGAGACCTCGTCGGAAGAGACTGGTAGGCAGATATCATTGTCCTATAAACAGCACTTTCGGAATTTTTAAACCTTACGTACGCTGTAGGTCATGCGTTCTCCATTCCAAGTTTAGCGACAACGAGCTATATTATCTCCTTCCGCTTTAGATACCGTGAGCCTAAAAGAGGTACCTTTAGTGACGATGTCGCTCGGAGGCATGAGCAAGTCTCTTGTACGATACCTCGGCAACGGCAAAGTTGATGATAAAGTAGGTGGTAATGAAAAGAACATCTGTACACTGCCCAAGATGACTCAGCGCTTACTTGTAGCAAGAGAGAAGCTAAATGATTTTTTTTTAAACTGAACATGCTCTTACTGGTGATCACGAATTTTCTATTTTATATCTCTTCAGGTCTGTGAAGCTTTTAAGAAGTTAAGGTCAAGGATCAAGGAAGAACGAAGGGCAAACGAATCACCAACCATTAATATTAAGGCCATGCATACCAAGGAGCCGACTGTGCTCGAAATACCAACAGGTAATTGCTCTTTACCTGCGCTTGTTGAAAGGAAATTCCACGTGATAAATACCCGCCATTAACTGCGTGGAAAAGAATCACCTTATTCCATTGCTCATTCTAACATACACGGTCGTCCTAGCTAGACCTTCGATTTCAGGCAAGGATGTGATTTCCAGATTACAACGAGTCTCTTCAATCTCTTGCACAGTGAGAGACAGCGTATAGAAGGTTGTACGATGGTCGTCATTGCCACAGAAATCATCATTTCCACTGAGTCTCACGGGCTTTTGCCAGCACCCAATTTCCTTAGCAGACATTTTAGATCCTTTATAGGTTACTTACTAGCATAATGAGGCAATCTTCTGAAACTTATTCTATCTTATTTCACTTTATTACACTCTTTTATCAGTTGCATCACATCCCAAGAGTGCAACACCGGATTCTGCTTCACGCGAATACGAAGATCCATACAATACCAGCCTGTGATATCTCAGATAACATGCAGCATTGTTGAAATATTCCAATTAATCAAATGCTCTCAGTACTAGCTAGTGTGACAATCCATCGATTGTATTAGAGTAACGCTCATTGGTAAACTTATCCACTTATATTTGCATAGAGGAACCCATTTTACCTAGAACCTTATTAGTACGTAGGATGCCTTCATTAGTATGCAGGAACGCGTTTTACCTATCCACTTATCTAGGCAGTTTGAAGATTAATGGTTTACCTTGGCACCTGGGCCGTACCTAGGCACCACCTAGGCGAATGAAAACCGCCTAACCGGTGCATAACACACTACTTTGTAATAAGAGTGACTGTCTTCGTAAAATGCGTTCCTCCTCTGTCACTATCAAGAGCGTTTCTCCAAAGTAACAAGCAGCTACCTCCATACTAATGAACGTCACTGTTATAAAATAGAAACAATAAGTTTCACCACACTTGCCCACTGCTTGTTAAAACTTTTATCCAATGAATTTGCGACAGTGTTAATTGTTTTGTCTATAAGAATGAATTTTCGTTTTTCACGGTCCGTTAGTAAAACACGCGACCAATGGAGGCCTTTTAACTAACAGCGAGCAAGTACAGTCTACAGCTTTGTAACCGTGACACTCATGAGTATGGAGGAAGGCACTGCCGGATTAGAATGAAGAAACACACTTAAAGGAGGAACGCATTTTACTTATATAGACATCTTATTAGTACCCAGGAAATCTAAATTAGTATAGAGGAAGGAAAGATAACGCACAGGGAGCACAAAGAAACGCAGTGACTTTAATTTTTCACAAAGCATAGCAATGTTGTTGATAAAGTTAGTTCGGAAATCAACATTTTTGGTAATGTTTAATGATCAATATCAATAAAAACCTTTTCTTTTAGGCACTTTTAGAGACAATTTTCCACAGAGCTGTGTTTCAGACGAAGGAAAGTTTGCTACTCCCGTTGCTTTTAGCCAGGGCTTTCTCGAAGCTAAAACTTAGACAAATACTTAACCTTTAACGATTAACGTTATTGGCTGCCGCTATCCATTTATAAGCACAGTTGTTTCGTTTCTCTTTGCTGGCATCGTTTCGCTTCGCAGCCTCTTTTCTACTCAGGAATGTGTGAATCTTCTTTAGATACAGCAGTACCGTGTAGCGACGTAATCATAAAAAAGAGCTCACCATAAAGCCAGACCCGAAAATCCCGTGGAAGCAGTAGTAGTTGTAACACAGCAGTAAAAGAAGCTCTGTCGGATAAAGAAGATTAAGTCATTCTAGCCAACCCGCAAAGTTTTGGATCAGGCGAGTTGCCAACGTCGGTTAGCAGTCGTAAGAAAGACGACAAACTAAGCTGTGTCTTGATATGTTATATTCACGTAGTATCTTAGTGTTGTAAACGGTGATTCAAGAATAAACCTTGCTGAAAGTATAATGTAATTTTAATTAACATTAATAAAGTATTGAAACCCAGCAATTGAAATTTTGCGAATATTTTTTCAAGGAAAGAGAGATACACCCTGAATGTTGATTTCTTGTCGATTTACCATATAGCAAGCATTAACGTGCACCTAACTCCCAATTTTTTTAAGCCTAAATAAATCTTCTGATCATTCGAACCATTTCAGCGAAAAAGTGTTTTGAATTTGCTTTAATCCCCCATTTTCTGTGGCTCGGTGAAGTATCGAATTTACCGCCCAAAACTCCCCCATTTTGTTGGTCCAGAAAATACACAAACAATAGGTAGATTTTGTGGAACTCAAGCGAGGGAAGTAGAATCAACCGTTCTATTTTGCCGATTAAAGACGATAGAAAACTACCATCGATTTCTTTCTTACAATAACATTGAAAAATGCGGGCGAAATCAGCTTTGTTTTTCTTTGATAAAGAAAGCGTGACAAAAAAAAAAGCGATGGAATACATAACTCGATAAGTTGTGAGTACAATTGTAGTGTTTTTCTGGATATCGATCAATTAAAAATGAATTTAATGGAATCTCCTCATCCACGCTAGTCAGTTATCCAAATCCATAACACGCCTCAACGAAGACTCCTCATTTTGCGTGGCTGTCGCTGTTGTCGGTTCGTGAGGTCGGCTCTTTAGTGTCCGAAAATTGCGATTAACTGTTCGTCTATTCGACTGAAAATTGAGTGTTGGCGACCAGAATTTTAAAGCTAGCCACCAGCAGGCCAGCAGGCGACTAAATTTCAGAGTCTTACAACGTTTTAAAATTTTAGTCGTAGTTTCCAACAAAAAGGTTACCCCTTGTTTTGTCGAAGTTTTTAACCTCTAGGAAAATAATTTAGGCAAAAAATTAAGGTAAGATTCGTGTTGATCTTGACCTCCAGAACAGTTGTAATCCACGCACTGTAATCGTCATTTAGAGGTTGCCATGTTTTTAGCGGTTTCAACTGAGAGCCATACACATGCTTTCCTTCCTCATTGAATATTCATTGAAGCATCATGTTTCCAGATCACAAAATGCATGCATGATTAATGTATGGGGCTGTGTGGAAATCTTGCCTATGACTTTGACTCTTTTGCGATCGTTCACTAGTACGAATATGTTTTAAGCGTGCGTTTTTAGTGTATTTGTGTTTCCCTGTGAATCAAAACCTTTCCGGAGAATTTTAGAGACCAAATTTTCCATCTGGCGACTGAAAAAGAAGTGTTTAGTCGTCACTTGGCACCTGCATAAAAACAAGATTAATTTCGGAATAGCCAATATTTGAATTAATTTTCTCAAAAACGTTTTTGAGAAATTAAAGCAAAATATACTTTTGCTGTTCCCCAATACGCAAGCCAATCCAATTTTTAGAAAGTTCTGCTATAGAGGAAGTCGTTATTGGGCTCAATTGAGATTTGCTAATTTTGACGAAGAGGAAACATGTTCGAAAAACTGAACTAAGTTTGATTAAATAATTTTTTTCTGCTACTTTTTTTGGGTCCACCAAAGAAAAGGCAGATTTTGGCCGGTATTCTCTCCTTTTAAATAAAATCCATTGTCTTTATTTCTTTTTACCATTTTAGTGGACAGCGTACGTGCAAAAAATAATTCAAGACTACTCGTGGGTTCCCATCTGCTGCTATGTGTCATTTTGACATAACTATTCTACAATTAAACTTTCATATATATAATTCTTTTCGGCATCAAAGTGTTTAGTGTACTGTTTTAGTTCCCATTCGCCCACTAAAACAATTTGAACAACAAAGTCAACGACTGCAAACAGAACTTAAATGCGTGGCCATCTCTAAGTTTCTGTACAAACTGCCATCTAATCAAGTCACAATGTACTTAATAACAAGTCCATTAATACCTGGTTGTCATTTTGATCTGAACTTTCTGAATCAGATAATTCTTGGCTATTCTTTTAGTGTAAAAGGTTAATTTGTTGTCGTTGGTTTCCCCATTTATTGCCCATTTACGCAATCACGGGAGGTAGAAATAACATCAACATAACCCTGCTTTACATCGAAAAAAAAAGGATCCATTTTAGTCACAGTGCACTTGCAAACTAGGCTTTAGATGACTGATTGACTTAACGTGCGCACAGTAAACTCTCAATTTTATCCATGCGCGTCCATCTGTTTTCATTTTGACATATATCTTCAAAAAAAAATGAATTACTAAAAGCTATTCTTTAGTTTATTGTTTACCGTCGGTTTCCCTTATTGCCCATTCACGCAGCCAGCAATAACATCAACGCAACCAGTGGGTAAAGTCAAAACTGATGTACTTTTGATTTAAATGCATGGTATCTTGAAGTTTGTAGAAAAAAGCTCATCCACTCAGGTCCCAATGCAATTATAAACAAAGGCGACACAGGACTGAATAATCGTTCTTTGGAACACAAACCTTATGGTCGTTCTGTTTTCAGTGCCTAACGTGCCCCTAACGTGCTGTTTGTTTTTGTCACTCTCCTTGTTTGAATATAAGTTGTGCGTGCCTCAGCAAAGTTTCAGCCGATTTTGATATTTGCTGAAACTCTTAGGGCCGGTTGTTGCTGAAGATACCCGGATACGCACAGGGATTTTATTTGTGGCTGTGAAAAAGAGAAATACGGTATTGATACTGTTGATATTTCTAGGGTGTCAGGTGATCTAACGCTAACTTTTCTGTTTTCGTTTCCTTCTATCAGCAGCGATATGATGATGATGATTACTGATTGACATTTGAAAAACGACGCAAGGTACATTATCATTCCTTTCAGTTTAACTTTAGTTGCTTCATAAGAGGGGTTAACTCCACAGAGCTCCAATTTGCGCACAAGTCTCATTCCTTGTCGCCTGGGTAGGAAGCGTTTCTGAGGGGTTTTCAGCACTCGAAATTTTGGATGCACGGGTGATGGTGAGAGAGGAAAACAGGGATGCGTGGGTGAGAATGAAGGGAGGAGGGGCGAAGAAAACGCTTGCCCGCAAACCCCACGATTCTGCAAAACGCCCTCTTCACGCGCTCACGCTCGAGCAAACACTAACTCCAGGTTTGTAAGTTACACCGCGATCTCTTCCAGTTTTCCCAGTCTAAAAACAAGCAAATCACAGTTCCCATTTTACCCCTTCAGGACAGTCTAAACACTTTGTTTTGCACCACGATTGTTACAGAAAACGTTGTTCGTTTTTGACCGAGGAAAAGCTGTCTTCGACGTTTTAACCCTTTTTGAGGGAAATATTGAGGTCACGTGACCGGTGCTTCTGACACCTTTAGAGGACAGCAGTGACTAAGATTAAGTGAAGGACATGGCAAGAGTTGGGATTTAAGGGCTCCAGTTGATTTTCTAACCTCCAGGTTAAGTTCTAGGGGCTTATACATACACCCTTTATTTATTTAAACACGGTAAAATCTTCAGTTAAAAAGTTAATTAAAAACAACACTGTTTTACAAGATTGCCGTGTGGGAGCCCGACTGACAATTGCTGTAAAATTTGTCAAGTTCCCTTTTGAAATACCCAAGAGAATCTGATTTTCTTAAGTTTACAGGTAGGCTATTCCATAGTAGCGCCCCACTGTAGCCCAAGGCACGCTTGCAATAGTTTGTGCGTGGCTTGGGCAGGTTTAGCTTAATCTCAGAATCTCTTAAGTTGTACGGTGTACTTCGGATACTAAATAAATCCTGCAGGTACGCTGGGGAAAGCCCTTTAATTGTTTTAAACATTAACTTAGCTTTAAGCTTTTTCCTTCGTGTGGAGAGATTGTCCCAGTTGAGCCTATTTAGAAGGATACTGGCACTAGTGTCGTAACTCGACCTGGTAATGACCCTAGCAGCCCTATTTTGGAGTTTCTGGAGTTTGTCGCTCAAGGTAACGTTAAGTTCATCCCAAACAGGGCTGCAATAGTCAAAATGGGGCAGAATCAACGCTTGATAAATTTGAAGAGCAGTACTTTCGGAGATGAATGGCCTTATTCCTTTTAAGTGCTCCTATCGCTGAAGATATCTTCTTACTAATTTCTTCTATATGTTTTGTCCATGAAAGGTGTTCGTCAATAAACAGGCCCAGCGATTTAGCTTCTTCGACTTTTTTGATCGATTTCCCATCGATCTCAATATCGACCTGATTATTCGATAGAGCATGTATTCGTTGATTTGACCCAATTACCATAAATTCAGTTTTAGCGATATTAAGGCTTAGCCTATTGGTTGTAAGCCAGCGCTGAAGATTTCTTAGTTCTAAGTTTACAGCATTCTCAAGATCAATCATTGTACTGGCAGCGAAGGTTATATTAGTATCGTCGGCGAAAATTCTAGGAGGGGCTGAAGCGAGGCAATTAGGAAGATCATTAATATAGACTAAGAATGGGAGTGGACCAAGATTGCTGCCTTGTGGGACGCCACAAGAAACTGGGGCAGTATTTGATAAATGGCCATTTGTGCTGCATTTTTGGTTTCGGTCACAAAGGTATGATTCAAACCATTTAAGACAACTCGAATCAACGCCATATTTTCGAAGCTTTCTTATAAGGATAGTATGGTCGATAGTGTCGAAAGCTTTTTTTAGATCGATGAAAATCACACCATTTACAAGGCCATTGTCGATGTTGACCAACCAACTATTAGTAGCTTCAATCAATGCAGTGAGTGTACTGTGCAATGATCGGAATCCAGATTGACAGTGAGTTAGTAAGTTGTTATCATTAAGATAATCACAAAGCTAGTCGTATATAATTTTTTCGAAAATTTTGGCAACGGTCGGAATAATGGATATTGGTCGATAGTTGTTCGGGTCGTCCCTTTTGCCCTTTTTGAAAATAGGAGTTACTCTAGCGAGTTTCCACTCAGTTGGAAAAATACCAGTGCTAATCGACTTTATAAATATTTGAGTGAGCGATGGTGCGATTATGTCGCCAGCCATTTTATGAAGTCTAGATGGAACGTTATCTAAGCCTGTAGCTTTCCTTTCATTTAGTTTGGCCAACAGTTTGCGGACTACGCTCACCGGTGGATCTTTCAGATAAAAGGTTGTTTCAGTTGCTTCAAAGTATGACTCTGGCTCAACATTAGATGACGGTATTTCTGAGGCTAGTTTCTCACCAACGCTTGAGAAATGCAGATTTAGTTCTTCTGCTATCTCCGAAGATTCAGTTATAGTTTGGTCCCTAACCTTAATTTCCGCAATATTCCTTACTTTATTTGGATTCCGTGAAGACAAATCATTAATTAACTGCCAGGTTTTTTTAGGATTTGATTTGCTGGACTCCAAATTATCAGTAAAATATTTACGCTTAGCTTTCTTAATTTCGTTCAGTGTTTGTGTGGTTCCGGGCACGTTTATATTGATCCCAAGCCGAAGGGGAACCGTCCAAAACTGCTTTCTTTTTTAAGAAATCTCTTCTATGCATTTCATGGCGCAGATGATCAGTAATCCATGGAGACTTTTTGTTGCCAGCCCGTTTAGTTTTTAGTGGTGCATGTTTGTCTATGGTTTGCATCAGCATATCTTTCCACATTGACCACATATCATTTGGATCGTTTAGTGTTTCAACATCTGACCATGCCTTTTCTTGTAGGTCCCTTAGGAAGCTAGCTTTATGGAAATTTTTCATTTGACGGGTTTTAATTGTTACTGTGCCTGCACTCTTATGCTGGACCTTATATGTCATATAAATTAGTGCGTGATCGCTAATTGCAAGATGGACAACACCAGACTTTGCAACTTTAGTTAGTGTGTTCGTAATACAAAGATCAATTAAAGAGCGAGAACTAAGGGTAATTCTCGTCGGCGTCTGTGATTAGCTGATCCAAATATCAAATATATGTTTAAGTTTACCGGCGTTAGCTGATGTCGTATCCACCATCAGATCCACGTTAACATCCCCTAAAAGGAAAAATTCCCAGTTTCCCGCGTCAACCTTGTCAACTAGTTCCTCAAATTCGTTAAAAAGGCTCACAGGGGAATCGGGAGGCCTATACCAGGTCGCCACTAAAAATGGTCTTGACCGAGGCCTGGTGATTTCTAAAGTTAGCCATTCAAGATTTTCTGTACTCAAGTCTTCACGAGTTTTGTAGTTTAGATTATATCGTACGTAGAACCAAACTCCGCCTCCGTTACGCCCATTTATCTTACGATCTTTCCTTATTATTTCAAAGCCGGGTAAATATAGTTCACTATCATCGATAGTGTAATCTAATTTAGTTTCATTAATGGAAAGTATATCAATTTTGGAGGTTGACATGAAAACTCAAAGTTCGTCGATGTGGGCTGATAAACTATTTATGTTAAGAGAAGCAATCACCAAGCCTCGGCTGAAGGAGTTAAACTCATTAACAAAGGACTTACCCTGAGCCGTGGCATTACACTTCTCGTTTTGCAGGACATGTACAGTAGGCTCCCAGACGGCAATATCCTAATCCTTATTTTTAAGAAAATCTAAGTAGTTACGAGCTAGTCGAGAGGTTCCTGCTTTCGGCAGTGATGTTGGAGTGAACAATCATCTTCCATTTGTTTTGGCGGCAAAATTTCTTTAGATTTGAGTTTACTTCCTCTACTTGGCTTGCTAGTTGGTCATCATCGGAACGGACTGTCAAGCTTGACAAGACTTCTTCAGTCCCTGGTGCTGCACTTTTGGCCCAGCTTATGAGGTCGATAATTTCCTCAGAACAGGAAGTTGGACTCTCACTATCCCGAAGGCTGTTTGTGCCGACATGAATGATGAGCTGATCAGGTTTTTTCCTTATAATGGGCTTGATATGATCAAGCATATCTTTAGTGGTGCAACCAGGAAAGGTGGACACTCTGACTTTGTTGTTATCTTTGGACAAATTATGAGCCTTTAAGTGTTTTAGTACTGAGTCACCGGCAATTATAGTTAAACAAGCGGGATTGTCGTCACGATCGCCATCTTCGGCGTTGTTCTTATCCGTTGTCGTCCCCAGTGTGTTCTCAAGGACTTGAAATCTGTTTTGGTGTGCGATGGTGCCTCTTTTTAAGTTTTCTTTTCCCTTTCGATCTGATTTTGTTTTATGGCATTGACGTTCGGCTGCACTCTTTGAGATTCCTTGAGGGACAGTTACCTCGTAGATCTGATTATCCTGTGGTTGACATTGTCCTTCACTCTTTTCTTGCATAATAAGCTTTAATGCTAATTTCAGGGAGTCGTTTTCTTGCTCAGCAGTCGATGCACGGGTCTCAAGGGATGCAATCTTTAGTTTCAGCTCATTAATTTCCATATCTTTGTTGCATAATGTCGCCTGTAGTTTTTCACACCTCTCTTTCTGTTTCCAAAGCTCTTTATTGGTAGTATTTTCTTGGTTTTGTGGATTTCTTGATAACGATCTTGTATTCTCTTCAACTTGCTTCTTCAATACCATCAGGTTGTGTTTTATGTCATTCAGTTCAGCAAATAAAGAGCCTTCTAAGACAGAGTCCACTTCAGCATCTGTCGTCTGTTTAAATTCATCATGGCTTACTGATCGATCTGGCGAGTCGGTTTTCGTCTCCAGTTTGTCTTGAACCAATTTAACCAATTTCTCTTTCAAAACAGAACCCTCTTGTCCTTGAAAAACAAGAGTATGTTGCTTCTTGTTGTACCAAGTTATGATTAGCTTGTTGTTGCAGCTTTTAAATTGCTCAGTATTGCCGCCGGGCGATGTCCACTTTCCTTGCTGTTGTAGACAACTTTCGACAAATTTCTTCAAGGATTCTAGGTCACTTGTCCATATTAAGCGCGCTCCTATTAGCTCAATGTATTGCAAATCAGTTCCGTCGAGTGCAAGCTGGTATAACTCAGTGTCTGTTTCAAAAACGACTTCGCCGACGGAGCCAGAACTATCCTGACCGCCCTCCATCTCGACGTTCCTTTTGGCTTAGGGTAGGGCTAGACTCAGATTTGGGGCAAGAGCATGAACAAGTCACGTGACTAACACCCCCAACACACTTTGACGACATAGACCAGGCACGGTAGGTTATTTGGCTAGATTGAGACCAATTCCGTTTTTATAATATTCAAAATATCTACTCCCCTTACCTCCAATTGGTGCTTTGCCACAATCTTGACCTATTTGCTGCCTGTCCCAGATACCCTCTTTGTTGAACTCTTCGTCCTGTGCTCAGTATGACACAAAAATTTGCAGAGATACCTTTCTTCATGCGTTTTGCCTGTTTACAGCGTTCCCGAATTGAAACTGTGAAATTACTTACAGAAAGAGTGTTTTTATTAATTATCAAGTACAGTCAAGTGTAATCATACGCGCCGAACTGCCTGAGGATATTTCACAAGCAACCAATTGTGTTACATTTTCAGTTTGTGAAAGCAGCGGCCAATAAACTTCAATCTTGAGGTCTTTATTAAAGAGAATTCAGCTGCTTTTACTAGTGCAGCATATGAAAAATTTAAGCATGTGTCACAGCAACTATAAACCGGGAGGTATGTGTTGAATGAGGGTTGTCCAATACACCCAAACTTAGTCCGATGGACGGTGGCCATGAGCAATCAGACTCACCGGAAGTCAGTTCGCGAAAGACTTAGTAAATATATAGCAAAGTATAGTTGCGGAGGGAGTGGAAAATGGTGGCAAACGGATTCCATCGGATCCGATGGAGACGGGTTGCTGTGGCAAGAATCCATCGGACCGCGGCGAGTCAGTTCGCGAGAGACTTAGTAAATGTAAAGCAAAGTATAGTTGAGGAGGGGGTGGAAAATGTCGGCAAACGGACTCCATCGGATCCGATGGAGACGGGTTGCTGTGGCAAGAATCCATCGGACCGCGGCGAGTCAGTTCGCGAGAGACTTAGCAAATATACAGCAAAGTATAGTTGAGGAGGGGGTGGAAAATGTCGGCAAACGGACTCCATCGGATCCGATGGAGACGGGTTGCCGTGGGAAGAATCCATCGGACCGCGGCGAGTCAGTTCGCGAGAGACTTAGCAAATATACAGCAAAGTATAGTTGAGGTGGGGGTGGAAAATGTTGGCAAACGGACTCCATCGGATCCGATGGAGACGGGTTGCCGTGGCAAGAATCCATCGGACCGCGCCGAGTCAGTTCGCGAGAGCTGAGACTTAGCAAATATACAGCAAAGTATAGTTGAGGTGGGGGTGGAAAATGTTGGCAAACGGACTCCATCGGATCCGATGGAGACGGGTTGCCGTGGCAAGAATCCATCGGACTGCGGCGAGTCAGTTCGCGAGAGACTTAGTAAATTTAAGCTAAGTATAGTTGAGGAGGGGGTGGAAAATGTCGGCAAACGGACTCCATCGGATCCGATGGAGACGGGTTGCCGTGACAAGAATCCATCGGACCGCGGGGAGTCAGTTGGCGAGAGACTTAGTAAATATATAGGAAAGTTTAGTTGAGAAGGGGTGGAAATTGTCGGCAAACGGACTCCATCGGATCCGATGGAGACGGGTTGCCGTGGCAAGAATCCATCGGACCGCGCCGAGTCAGTTCGCGAGAGACTTAGTAAATATATAGGAAAGTATAGTTGAGGTGGGGGCCGGATCAGCTAGCTTTGTGGCCAATCCGATTTTAGATTCTAAAGAATCAGAAATCAGGATTATTTTGGAGACTATTTCTCATATTACGTTTCAAAAATCAGAAAAATAGCTTTTGTTGATGAAAAACAGATCCTGAAAACAGAAATCAGGAGTTGGGCAACAACGAATCCTGAAATCGGAAATCAAGGTGCCAGAATCAGGAAACAAATAAATTTCCTACTTTTTGTGGCCAAAGTAAAGCTTACGGTCCATGAAACAGAAATCAGAAATACACAGCAGTATTTTTCTGTAACTCCATTTCAGAAATCAAAAATTAGAAATCAGAAATCAGAACCGAGAAATCTTACCGAAATCCGAAATCAGAAATCGGAAATCGGAAATCAAAAATCAGAAATCAGAAATGCGCCGTGGGAGCGAGGGTGGGAGAGAGGGGTGGGGCAGAAGAATAGTGGTACAAAAACCCTTCACCGGTGGGGTGTGTAGGTAGGGATTGTTTTGTTCCCAGGGCCCAACCTCCAACCGAAGGCGCCTTTTTTGGGTTTGTTTAAAGAACCACTCGTTCCCACCGCTCAAACTGGAGGAGGTTGCTGATGTTGATGTGTATGACGGCACTGGTCGTTTGCCATGCGGTTTGTTTTTTCCCTTGAGTTTCTTCTTGCGTTTCTTAGAGTTGGTAGCCAGCCGGTAAGCCTCCCTTCTAAAATCCATGTCAGAACTGCTGGAATCACTTGTAACATTCTCCGGCACTTTGCTTCCGCGACTCTCCGGCCGTCCATTGCTACATTCAACTACGAATGTCGCATAGGCCTCTAAATTTTGGAATGTTCCATTTTCGTTTGGAAACACGATCATTCCCGTCATTGTGTCCTTCAGGCCAATTATTTTTTGCTCAAGTTGGAATAAGGCTTGGATTGCACTGGAAATAGAGTGAGTTATTTCACCATACTTTAACTCGCAGTTTTCTATCTTGAAAACGGCACCGATGATCAGTTTTGGCGGTAGAACACTAGAGACCGTACGTTTTTTGCGATCAACGGCACAGAAAACCCCCGAGGGGGATCGAAAACACGCCACGAGCCCACCCACGCCCCCTGCAGGAGTCACTTGTGATTGGTAGCTTTCGATTCATTTCGCCCCTATCACCACTAGTACTTACATGAAAGATTCACTTAAATTGTTTTTCTCTCCTTGTGAGTTCTCCCCCTGTAAACAATTTGAGAATTCCCCATCCCCTACCATGCCCTCCCTTATTCTCCCCCCCCCCCCTCATCTCACATAAAATACGAAAGCCAGCCCACCAAACCCCCCCGTCCCCACCCCGCCGACACACAAAAAAACGTGCTATGGTAATTGCAGCATTTCCGATTTCCGATTATTGATTTCGGATTTCTCATTCCTGATTCCTGATTCCTGATTCCTGATTTCTAATTTCTGATTTCTGATTTCTGGTTGCGGATTTTGGATTTCGGGTTTTGGATTTCTGGTTTCTGATTTCTTGTTTGTGATTTCGGATTTCGGATTTCGCATTTCTGATTTTGGTTTTCTGAAACGTAGTTGCAGAAATATACTGCTGTGTATTTCTGATTTCTGTTTCATGTACAGTAAGCTTTACTTTGGCCGCAAAAAGTAGGAAATTTATTTGTTTCCTGATTCTTGCATCTTGATTTCCGATTTCAGGATTCGTTGTTGCCCAACTCCTGATTTCTGTTTTCAGGATCCGTTTTTCATCAACAAAAGCTACTTTTCTGATTTTTGAAACGTAATATGAGAAATAGTCTCCAAAATAATCCTGATTTCTGATTCTTTAGAATCTAAAATCGGATTGGCCACAAAGCTAGCTGATCGGGCCGGTGGAAAATGTCGGCAAACGGACTCCATCGGATCCGATGGAGACGGGTTGCCGTGGCAAGAATCCATCGGACTGCGGCGAGTCAGTTCGCGAGAGACTTAGTAAATATACAGCAAAGTATAGTTGAGACGGGGATGGAAAATGTCGGCAAACGCACTTCATCGGATCCGGTGGAGACGTGTTGCCGTGGCAAGAATCCATCCGACCGCTGCGAGTGAGTTCGCGAGGGAGTTAGTAAATATATATCCAAGTATAGTTGGTTTCGAAAATAAAGTTTCGTCCGGTATCGAAGAATACGCGGCGTAATAATTCCCTTTGTTTCGAACGCGGTCAGTTTTAGGATGCATGGATTTATAAGCTAGTGTCGGTTCTTGTAGGTGAAGAATTATTATGTTTCCAAGTGGCAGGAGACAGTTTTTATTATGAAATTATTGATATGGTTTGGGTAAGGTTTGTATGTTCGAACTGGGTGCACGTAAAGTCGGTTTCGCTCGAAATGCATTGTGAACTCTTTTGGGGCTATCGAGATTGCTTTTGGTAGAAATGTATCTTATTGGCATTATGGAATTTGTAGCTGTTGGTTACCCTAGGAGATCGTTTTTCTTTTGGAAATTACTTGGGCTTGGGTGTCCGTTCTTAATTCTTTTCTTAATCTTGATTCCTTTTTGAATAGCCTGCGTGGCAGGCATTGAAATTGTCTTCTTCGCAGTGTTTTTAGGCTCGTCACGCAACGCGCCATCCCAGGGAGGAGGACGAGGAGGGGAGCGTTGCGTGAGGTGGCTAAAAACGGCTGCGAATGAGACAAGCGTCGAGTTTGGTCTCCAAACAAATTGGATTCTTTGGCCAGTTAAATGTGAAAAATTCGCCTTGAGACAATCGTATGGAAATATTTAGGTAAGATTCTAAACTTGACTTGAATCGAATGGAACGGTTATCTAGAAATGCAATCGTCTTCAAGTAATATACAATTCTAGGGAACATTTGTCTACCCAATATATTTTACAGAAAACAGTCGTTGAGTGTCCCTCGATAAAGGTGTATTGTTCATTTCTAGTAATACTCGGGGTAGGAATTTGTGCTTTTCACAATAGTTTGCTATGGGGAGAGTTAATTTTGGGAAGATGTTACGGGAGGATAAATTTCTGAAGATGTAGTTGACTTGAATCACATGTTGGCTTGAAGGGTAGCTATTTGTAATGTTTACTAAGGGCAATTGTCTTTTCATGCGTTATTTGACTGCTCTTTTTGTTGTGAAGTGGATGTTTGACATGTGCGAAAGTATAACGTTGTATTAATATTTTATATGTTAGGTGGTTGTTGTAAAAATTTATTTAGTACTGTATGCATGTGTGTTAGCATTGGGTTAAAACGGGAACAAATGTGTTGTTTATAGTGAAGGCATGTCTTCATAACATATGGTTTTATTTGCCTATTTAGTTGTTTGCATTTAAGCCTGAACACGGGTTAGTAATAATTAACATAAATGACCATTTCAGGTTTTTAGGTATTTGCTCGAGTGGCTCTTTGTTATAGTAAATAAGGGCAATATTTTTTGGGATATATGTTCTGCTGCTTATTAGGTTTTGGGTGCTGAATTTATCTTTTTGGGTTGTGATTACAACCAGGGACTAATTTTCATTTTAATGAATTCAGTGGGCATTTATTTCCCACTCACTTTTTTAATTTGCAGACAACAGTTATTGTAAATTTAGTGTATATGTCATTTAATTTTTTAGTTTTAGTGTTTCCCTTAATTTGTTGAGGAATTCTTGCCGTGTAGCAGGATCTGTTTGATATATAGCAACTGTTGTTGGTATCGTTTGGTTGGCATTTGTTTCAATGTATCATGGTCAATATGAATTAAAATGATATGGTATGTCTCATAATTTCAAAGAGGTAGTTTAATTTGATGAAAGGAACATTATGGTAAATTGCATTGTTGTCATGCTAAAAAGGAAGATGAATTTTCGTAAATTTCTGATATTCTGAGGGACACCTCTTCATTTTGATATAGGTTGTTGAATCTGTTATGTTTATTTAAGGTTGGGACTTGAAATTGTTTTGGAGTTTGTGTGGGGTGCTATGTAATATTTTGTGTGGGGTAACTCGCTTTTTGATGTGTGTTGGGCTGGGTTCTAGTAGGCACTGTCTTTACCAAATTTGAGTTTGTTGTTTATTCCATAACACATTGGATTGATGTTTGTGTAGAGACTGGAATTATTCTAATTCTTGGTTGTCCACACGTGCTTTTTTTCTTGGGGAAGGGGATGGGTTGTCGGCATCATTCTTTCTTGCTTGAAAGTCATCCATATGTTTTTTGCTGTTGAGAAGAACAGAAATAATATTTGTGTGAGAAAATAGATGCTTATGCATAGAAGTTGAATTAAATGTTAAGTTGTTTATTCGATTAAAGTGTTGTTCAAGTGATGGGGGAGTGTTTTGGTTTCGAATAGTTTTGTTGTAATCCATTTTGCCAAGGGAATTTCGAAATGTTTCGGTGGTGGGTGGGTTTATTAACTAGTAGTGTGTAATAATTAGTTAGGTTTGATTGTTATTTTTATTTAACTATGTTTTTTAAATGAAAAATAACCTTTTAGTTTACTGTTGTGTGTGTGTGTTTAATCCTATTATGATTAGAAATTTAAATATAAAGAAATTTATATACCTGTCTTCATCATCTTTGAAAAATGCCTCTCGATACGTTGGTAGGGACACGCCTGCACTTTTAGCGAGTACTTTTGCAAATTGCAGTGTTTCCTGTGGATTCTCTGGTGGCTGGCGTTTACACAGGAAGTAAACCTGTATGTAATGGATAATGGAGGTGTTTATCAGTGGATATATAATTAAGGAATAGTTATATAGTAAGAGCCAGGCCAACTTGGTGAAAAGTGTAAATTATTATTGGTATTGGTAGTAGGAGTTGTTTTAAGTGTAATAATTACTTAAATAGAGGGGTTCAAATTTTTAGTACTTGTGGTTTTGTAATATAATTATATATATATATATAATTATATATATTTATCTCAAAATACCTTTGTATTGTTTCCTTGAATTTTATAGGTCTTGACATCTCCTACTTCCAGCAATGCAATTTCCGCTGCTGTTTTGATCATCAGTGATTTTTTTGTGCAATCATTTATGTTGTACCTTTTGAAGAGGCCATTTTTTAGCAATAGTGAAAAACTAACAAGTTTCCCAGGTGAACACAATACAGAAGCAATCAATTTGTGCATTGGATGTTGTGAAAGTTGTTGATTCTCGGGAACGTTGCTGGTGGAGTCCTCGTCTTGTGGCTGGTGCAGCACATATGCTTTGTCATTAAGTGTGCCTGTGATATGAAAGTTAATATATAGAAATGCATCAATTTTTTTTTTGAGGCGATATGGTGGGTATCCTTTTCTTTGTTGGTGTTTGGGTTGGTGTGATGTGTTATGGAACACCAGTGGTATAGCAGTTGTAAAGAGAAGAAATGAATTTGTGATTAGATCGTTGGTTTTTGCTTAGTGGTTTATGTTTCAGTATTTGTATTTGTTATATGGTACAGAGGTTTGTGGTAATGAGAAAAGAAATTCCCCTGTTGTGTATTTGCAGTAGTTGCTACTGAAACAAGCAATTGTTTATGAAATTATAGTTGGAATGTTTATGGGGTTTTTTTCTGCGTAGGGAAGAAGTTTGTTGTTGCATGCCTAATTTTCTGTTTTATGATGGAAGCACTAGTTTTGGGGTCAAGGGATTTTGATTTCATTAGAATTATTTTCGGTAATTGTAAATTTGTTTGGGAACCTATTTGAAACTTGACAGGGTCTTCAATTTTAACAAAGGTAATGATATGTGGTATATGTATGGACTTACATATTTGAGAGAGGCATGTTTCGACTAGAGAGTGTGCTATAGTTATAGCTTTGGCTGAAATCATTCTTGATGGTTCTTCCACTGTATCATCACTATTTTCTTGCAGATCATCTTCCTTTAAAAAATATGGAAAAGAAAATCATAACACGGTTGTATTAAAAGGCCATTTTCTGATTGAATAGAGATTCAGGTTTTTATAATTAATAATTGTAATGTAAGGGTCTGTGCAATAAAATCCGTGGAATTAGAATTCATGATCTGAGGTGCCTTTTTTGGTTTATAAGATGGATTGTTGAAGTATTGTTGCATTCTCTGCTAATATTATTGTTATTATTAATTTGGTGATTGTGTCCTGGTTTATACTGTTAATGGTTCTAGTCTGTGCTCTATTGCTTTGTTTTCTTCTGTTGTGTATAAAGTGTAAGGGTACTTATAGCCGTCAGGTTGTTATTAAGTGTTGGAGTTATTTTATATCTGAAGGTTACTTTGTTGTTTGTTTTAGTTATGTTGGTGTCCTTATGAGCCGTTTATTAACAAGGAAGTGTTATCTGTGTAATATAGTTAATTTTGCTTAAATTTACCTCATCTTCTTCTAAAGGATTGGGGCCATTAACTGTGTTATCACTTTCAGTTTGGCTGGGGTGTGATTGAGTTCCTCCATCTTAAGAAATAAAACAATATAACAAATGATTATTGCTTAGAAAGGGGGGCAGTATTGGGACTTAGTTTGGATGAAAGCAGGAAAGGAGAGGCTGTGAAAATTGAAAGTGAATATTGTGTAAAGGAGGGAAGAGAACTAAATGTACTGCAAGGGTTGTAGGTTGTATTGTTGTGAAGTTTGGGGTTGTTTGTAATATTCCTATTTTTTCATTACTTGTAGAGTAAAGAATAGCGAAATCTTTGTGGTGTAAAGATCTCCTCTGGTGGAAATGGGTCAGTTTAAAGGTGTTTAGGTATGCCTTACCTCGTTCTCTTCTTGAAAACTGTAGTTTTGAGCAAACTCTTCTTCGCCACATGGAGAATGCGATGTTTGTAACTTAAGAAAATAAAAACAGCGCTGGTTATTAGACCTTTGTGGTATAATACCATGGTATTATTTGAAATAATGCAGGAGTATAGGGTAAGGCTACCTAAATGTTAATATAATATGTAATAATGGATCACCAGTTAATGACATGGAATTATTTGAAATAACGCAGGAGTATAGTTTAAGTCTACCCAAATGTTAATATAATTTGTAATAATGGATCTCCATTTGAAGACAATTTCACTACAATTTGAAGACAATGCTCCTGCTTTAAAAGCCTATATTTTGGGTGTATTCTACATTTCATCCTCTGGGCTAAAAAATATTTATTTTAATTATGGTTGTTCTTATTGATATAGTAGATAAGATTGCTTTCTATTCTTGTTTTTATCCCATTAAGCACCCAACCTCAAAAAGCGTCTGCCTCGAATAAGCGCCCGCCCTTTAGGTAGGCTAAGTTAATTAGCGCCCAGCCATGAACTAGCACGCCCCCTGTACTGCTTCTTCTGCGACTGACCCATTTGTCGGAATTTGCCGTGTGATGTCAAGGGGGCAGCACCAGAAAGTTCACTTATACAGCTGAGCGCTGATGGCATTGAAGTTGTTGGGAATGTATATTACAGGTCATAACTAAAGAGACTTCTGAAAATGGTGGAACTTTAATTGGCGCCCAGCGTCGAATAAGAGCCCACCTTGAAGGTCCAAAAATTAAATACTGTAAGTGCCTAGGGTTAAATGGAATAAATACAGTATGTACTACCTTTTTGAAGGTTCTGGTAACTGCACATGTGGGCTGTTATACTGGCAGTAGTTGTGTCTCTATACTTAGTGAATTTTTTTATTTGACCCTTCTAGAAAAATAAGCTAGTAAATTAGGTTGTGCTTTTGATCTTATTTTTAATGCCTATAATGAATGTGGCACATACCAAATTAGTGTTCATAAATTCTGTTAGAAGCAATTGAATTGGGACAGACAATCGCAACACATGTGATTTTCCACGTGAATACAGTCCTAAGAAAAATCGAAACAACATGTGATTAATAACATAGAGTAGGGTATAATAATAAGGTATTATTTAGGGCACAACTTAAATTGTTATTAAGGTGTTATGATGATTGCACAGTTTTGACTGTAATATTTGGATTGTTTTTTCAACGAAATAAAAGAGGGAATTTGGGATTTATGGTTTGAATCTATAGAAGTTGTCGTGTTTGGTGGGACATAATGCAGTGCTCCTACCTCCAATCAAATTATCATAGGGATTTTTTTCACAGATATCTAATTCCCATTCATCATGGATCCTCTTAAAGGCTTCTGTTGCCTGTTTTGTAAGGTGGTACACATTGCGATTCACTGTCACGGTCTTCATCTTGCCTTGTTCTTGTATTTCAAATGTGGATTCTCCGTTTATATACAAATCAGCCAGGAAATCAACTAATGAAAGAAATTGAACTAGTTAGTGAATTTTGTAACATTGTTATTTGTAATATACGTGGTAGTCTTGAAGATAGTATTTATGATAATTGAATCCTATAATTTTTTAGTGATGGGTGCATGTTATTGTTTCATATTGTAAAGTTCAATCAAAACTGTGGTGTTTATATGCCATTTCTTGATGATGTGTTATTTTGAGCCACATTTCATATATAGGCTTTGACAAAGCATTGCAAGGATTCTAGATAATGTTTCATTTCACAAGGGGGAACAATTTTTCCAAATGCATTTGATGGCTTTTTTTTTAAATTGTTGTAGATGGTTTGCTGTATTCTCGCACTGTCTGTATTAACATTCAAAGATATTTGTAAATTGCTCATTAGTTTAATGCAAAGATGTATTTAGTAAGAAATGAATGTATCCAGTGGGATTCTTAGAAGTAGGCGCAATTACATGTAATCTGTCCTTCTCTCAAACGAAAAGTTTGCACAATACAAGGTGTGCTTCTTTCATATTGGGAAAGTGTGACAGAAACTTTATTTCGTATTGATTCCAAAAATCAAGGAATAGAATTTAAAGTAGAATTATAAGAATAACATTCTATTACCAAAACGCTCTTTGAATGTGTCCACTTTTTCAATCTCATGGTCTGTGAGGATGGTGTCTTCAAATTTGGCAAAGACAGGCTGGGGAAAATACCAAAGGATTCTTGAAGTGAATCCTTTGGCATTATTTGAAGAATCTTGTATAACTGGCAATGCTGACAGTGGCTGTGTAAATCCAAGGAATGAAAACGATGTACGTTCCATGTTGAAGTTTGCATTTCCTGTGACTTAAGAATGACAGATGGAGAGAATATGCATTTTTGTCAGTGTAGGTTATCGCAAGTCGATTCGCGCGAAGGGCCTGGGGTGGACCCTTTTTTTCTAGACTCAATGTTGAAACAGTTGCTCATTCAATGGTTGAACATCATTCAACAACCTTCCAACAGTGCTCAACAAAATCGAATGGATGTTGAAGCAAATATTGAAGCCGTTTGCTAGGGCCTTAAGGTGGGGCCCAGGGGCTAAAAATATTGCTGACAGTAGATCCCCTTTTCGTCAGGGACAGGGATGACTGTCCTACTTATTTGACAGTCTGAATTTATCATTGTTTACTGAGACAATGGATAGCCTAGCTGGAAAGTAGTATTTATGGAAATCGCTAGTGGTATCATTTTAATCTTAGCCAAAGTGTGAAGACTATAGAAACATTGGCAATTGTAAACTTGTGTGGATGTATTATTTTATTGATAATTTTGTCAAGAGGGGATCTGGGGAAATTCATGATGTAATGCTTTGATACTCTATCGTCTGTTTAATATATATTTCTTTCATGGGGAAGGGGGGGGGGGCAGTCACTGGTATGAATTGATACCTGTTTCACGAGTCTTTGATTTTCCTGTAAACAGCTGTAAGAAATCTTGGTACTCCCTAGTGTCTGAAATCTGTAGTTTGTGGGATGAATACATGTTCATGGTGGCAAAAAAGGACATGAGCTCATCAAAAGACCCAATGTTCCCCTCCACTTTCAGCAAGCAATTCACCAAACTTATCCCAGGTGCAGTGCGGCAATATCATGGGTCTTGCTTTGACGTTGCGCAAAGATACACGATCTGCCACCAAATCCAGGACTTCTGACACAAACTCATGGAATGCAGGTTTACATCTCCCTAGTTGAAAGGAAATCATTCTATATTTTAAGGGCTCATTAGATTATTTAATTGTATGGTATTAGCTCAGTTTTGAAGGTTATTTATGCGAATATTATTTGAAGGGGAATTAATGATAATTTTATAGCTCATCACTTAACATTTGATGTTGTTCTTGTTTACAAAGGTTGTTATGAGGACCTGTTGAATTAAGTTGGAAATGAGATAGATGAATTAATTAGTATGTATGGTGTCTATTTTATTTGAGTTGGACATAACACCGTTACTAATTAATTAATAACAAATGCCGTGATTATGGCAACCAGCGGACGATACATCTGCTTGTGTCGTCAGTCGTAGCTTGGTTCAACACGGGTTTGTTCGAATCCCGCGCGGTGAAATTTCGCTGTTTTTCTTTTTTTCGAACGTTTCTCCTTGAAAGTACAAATAATTGTTGAAGATCACTTGACCAATTTGTGCGTGTGTTGTTTTTTTGCTATTTATTGCAGTCATCGATGTATAATTTACCTTATTTAGGTTTTTTCGAGTGCAAATACCAGCTAAATCGTAACCTTGAACCAATGTACAGAAAAGCCGTTTAAATAGGATTACTCTTCACGACAAAAGTGACCTTGTTTCGCGCGTCAACATGATGAAAATTCATGTTTTCGCTAAGATTTTGTACGAGTTTTAATACCAGCTAAATTGCAACAATTAGCTGATTTTCATAAAAATTCACCGCGGAACTCTTTAAAATAGCATTACTTTCAGGTGGAAAATTGGTATTGTATGGCACGCCGGCATAATGAAAGATAACGGCGCGCGCTCGTTTAGTTACCCCATCACCGCGCGCTCTTTTCGCAGGCACCGGATTTCATATGAGTGGAGGTGATAATTTTGTACGTTGAACGTGGCCGAAAGATCCTGATTGGGAAGGTTTGAATTTTTCAACTAATGTACCCTTTATCCATTTGATTTTCTAAATAGATATAAAACGATTGTTTGCTTGACATTGTTACTGAGTGATTATTTAACTTTTGTTTATACTTTGGTAAATGAAAGGTATTTCTCTCGTCCGTCAATTTTGGGTTTCACTTTTCTTTCAGTCTGTTCACGTTCATTGAAAACCTAATATGAAAAATAATGTAATAGGATGAACCAAAGTCTTCGTAAAAAGTGGGTTTTGGTAAAGGATCGAGGACCGAATGAAACATTTGCAGGATTGTATCGAATGTGTCGATGAATCCGATGCGTAAATTTGAATGACTTTGAGTTTAGGTATGCGAGCTTCTCTCAGTTTTCATTGGTCACAATCAGACTAGAAAATAGGCGAATAAGAGTGAAATATTCTGTTGTTCATGTTAATCGGGACAGCTACAGGCGTTGTTCGGCAGGCTAGAAAGGCGCATTGAATAAAAGGGATACTCAACGGAATATGCATGTAACACGGTACAAGTGCCTCGGTCGTTTCTCGCCACAAGAACTGCAGTACTTTTGTTGCGAACTCGAACAGTGGAATTGCGCTGAAATTTTTCATGTCTTCAATTAAGGTTTGACCACAAATTGAAACACCTTGCGCACACACGTTCTGTTGGCTAGTCTGTGAAACTGAAGTGGTCCGCTGTAGTAGTATGTAACTTTAATTATTATTTTGCGAGGAAGAGAATCATATTTGTAGTCTTTACGTAAGTATGAGTTCGACATAAGTTTGGCTACCAACCTGTTGTTATAACAGCAGCAATCCAAAGAATCACGGGTTCTTTCCAAAAGGAGTTTTGAACATTAATACACGCGTGGCCCATACAGAACGTCACCAATACCAGGAATCCAAGGAAGATGGACGTGTTCTGTTGTTTCAGACCTTTCGCAAACATTTTGCAGGCCTAACATTGGTAGATGAAACGATACCATAAGAATGATTATTCAATATAACGAAAACCCCATGACGTTGAAAAGAAAAATCGGAAAAAGGGAAGGAATTTTCTTATGGCAACTTGCAACAAAAGATTGTTGGATGAAACTAAAATTTCTTTTTACAAAAAGTTTGTAACCCTTTTTGTGACGAAAGTGTTGCAGGATTTTTATTCAAGATCATAGTACTACGCTGGCAAGGAAACTATGAATATTAAAGAGGGAAAAAGCATCAGAGATAATACTTACTTCTTTTAGGTTTTCCGGCAGTAAAGTCCAGTCAAGATCGTGTTTTTGACAGTCCTTCAAGTTCCTGTCTAATTGAGTGAGTTGATTGGTAGGCATGGCTGGTGCGTTATTCCGAGCTTCGGAAAGCAATGAATCGAAAACCAGCTAACAGCTATATTTACTACCGGGAAAGGCACTAGAAGTTTTATTGGTGTTCTGGGAATTAACGTAACAATGCATTTAAAAAAGGGTTGTTAATAATAAGGACATCATATTCTATTGTTGGACATTTACTCTTGGGCATAGTTAGATTTTGATAAAGTACCGCCTATTGTTAAAACCCGGCTTAGAAGATGTGACGCTATTTCGGTGTGATAATTGATGACATTGCAACTAAACTAACGAGAATCCAGTGCGATCACTTTGATCAAAGGAAAGCAGTTCCACACAAGAAAACAGCGCAGCGATAATATTGCATGAAGCGCGCTTGTATCCCCTCATGGCTTAAAGAACGACTAATAATTCATGTCGTAGTGGCTTTATCGCTTCACGGCTTCAAGAACGACGTTATTTCATATGCAGCGTGTGCTTGTTTTGCTTCATGGCTTAAAGAACGACTAATGTTAAATATGTAGCGCGCTTCATCGCCTCATGACTTAAAGAACGACTAGTGTTTCATGTCGTAGTGGCTTGTATCGCCTCATGGCTTTAACAACGACATATTTCATGTGTAGCGTGCGTTTGTTTCGCCTCTTGGCTTAAAGAACGACTAATGTTTCATGTCGTAGCGGCTTGTATCGCCTCATGGCTTTAAGAACGACATATTTCATGTGTAGCGTGCGATTGTTTCGCCTCTTGGCTTAAAGAACGACTAATGTTTCATGTCGTAGCGGCTTGTATCGCCTCATGGCAAGAACGACGTCTATTTCGTGTGTAGCGTGCGCTTGTTTCACCTCATGGCTGAGAGACATTTTATGCCACGCGCGAACTGACTTCCGAGAGTCCGATTGACTCTTGCCAGGAAGAGCTGTCTCCATCGGATCCGATCGAGTCTGTTTGCCAACTTTTCAACCCCCCATCGCTCCTATTAAACCTCTTACTTCCGGTACCACTGATCAAGCGCCTTGCACCTATTTCCGGTTCCGGTCGCGATCGGACTCCGTCCGTCTGCGAGTGAAGACAACCCGACTCAGGTCGAGTGTATTGGACATGTATGTGTTGAATATAACCACACCGAATATTAAACACTCGTCGTCGGTGATTTGGTTTTACATGTAGTTTAACTTTTGACCAGAGGTTCTTATTTTTTGCCTCTCCGTTCGCCGTACACGAAAACAAAAATAGAAACGTCTGGGTCACAGAAGGTTATTGGCGTGTTGTCGCCCTGTCGAAAACAACTTAAGAAATTATTTCCTCTACAGAGTTACAGTTAAAGCACCAATCAGAGCTCTGCGTTCGTGGGCGAACGCCGTTTTCAAGAATCGCGGCCCATCGCTCCTCTTCCCCTCTTCCCCTCTCACCACGCATCACCAAATTCGGCATGGTTACAGTATTTGAGGACCGAATTCGAAGGAAGGGCTTGTTACCTTTATGGCGAAAGGTAGTAAGCCTCCAGCCTTGCTTGCCAGGGTATTTCTGTTTTCACGCATTAGGATGTGGCAATTCCAGTAACGAGATAACACACTGACCTTAACAATATCCCATCTTTCCTTGCAACTCTCTTTGTGTGCTTGAGTAGGACATCTCGTCTTGGAAGAATACTCTCAAGTGATTTTCCTTTCTGCAAACAAAACTCTTCCATCTTCGTTCACTTACTCACAAGCACTAATTGCTTTGTCGTACAAAATCACAACAAATTGCCACAGTACCGACATTGACAATTTTACCTCTTGTTCCATTGGGCCTTTGCTCAAACATGGAAACACAGCAGTCACCTACTCATATGCCATCCATGCTGCCCAGCCAGTAAAGGCATGGAAGCCGTGTTAACAAGGATGTGACAAAACTGCCACCCCATCGCAAAGCCAATCCACAACTCTGAAGGATTTGGCGCACTACATGCCGAAGCAACCGACACAACAACGTCAGTATTCACTTTTCACACGATTAGCTTGTTGATATTTTGGCTATGCCGGTACTGGAGCGATTTGTTGTGATTATGTATGACAGCAAGTGCTTGTGAGGTTGTGAATAAAGCTAGACAGGCTTTGCTCTTGCAGAAAAGAAGATCTCTTGAAATTATTTCTCCAACAAACTATACCAGGACACAAAGAGAATTGTACATCGCACAGGGCATTGTTGGGGTCAGTGACCGGTGTGGTTTCGCAATTGTCATCTCTTAGTGAGTAGGGCATGGGTGGGTCTGATCCGAATCAGGTTCGCGGGGACCGCTGTCGAGAACTTTACCAGAGCATCAAAGGTCTACAGGATTTAATTGAATGGTTCACGCTTTACACACTTCCTATAACTCAACCACCCAACTATTGAGGAACCTCAGCTAGGCCTATTTCCATTTATTGTTATTTAAAATTACCTGGTGTTAAATTTAGTCACTGAGCCAGGCTAGAGGTTTACCAATTTTCACCATAGAAATAATCAATCCTCCCATTTAGGTCCAGGAAAATGACCCTTCTGGAAGAGTACCCCATGGACCCATCCAGTACTATAACCATGTCACATTTGGCGACTTAAATCAAAGTGAACAAAAATGACCCCTCCCCATAGATCCCGGAAAATGATTCCTTCCCGGATAAATTTGGGATGAAGCCATAGCTAAAATCATTCAGCTCATAAAATACTGTAACAATACCAAATTTGCTGCTTTTAACCCAAAGTGTATAATCATTTCACAATCCTGCCAAATATCTACCCACCTTTCCGTTACGAGTTCGTTGTGTTGAGAAGTGGGTTGTTTGCAGTCTACACAGAACGCAGGGTTGTCGGAACAGCAACAAGGTTGTTTATTCCAAACAAATGTAGTAAACTCCACACAAGGCTTCACAATAAGCTCACACTAGGCTTGTAAAATTACACTCGACCTCCGTGACACTTCAATACTCACGGCCTCCGCCAAATGTACACGCGACCTCTGTCACACTTCAATAAACACGGCCTCTGCCAAATGTATACGCGACCTCTGTCACACTCTTCTCACTAAAACTCTAAGACTTTCTTCTAAGAAAAAACTAAAGCTACACCGATCGGCTTATATACTTTACAACATAAAATTCTAGAACTTTCCGACTCGGCTAAATAAAGTAACATTAAACGGAAACGGCTTAAAATAGAATTACTGAATCATGATGATACGGTACTAATTAAATATGCAGAAGATCCCAGACGAAATTAGCATATGTAAGTCACGCAACAATTTTTCGTAACACTTTCCCTCTAGGTCCAGAGCAAATGGCCCCCTGGATGAATCTGGGATGGGCTCATAGCCAAAATTGAGCGGTAAGTCGAACACTATTCTCAAGCCAAATTTGAGGCTTTTAACCTGAAGTGCACAACTATTTCACTATTTTGCCCCACTGCAACATGAGATCAAAAAAGAGTTACTGATTTTAATTTTAGATGCTTCATAATTACTCTGCTTATAGATGTTGATTTTTACTTTCCAAAGAAAGTAATTATTTGTAACAAGTATTTCATTATCAATGTTTTCTTATTCACTGGAAAATACGGAGTGTAACAAAGAGCGCATTTGTAGGAATTATTCCGGAATAGATCGAGGTAAATTCTCTTATTGGGACAGAGTTAACGGAATGAACTCAGTTTGGTTTATTCGGAATGCTCAGAGAATGCGCGTTTTTTGTAAAACTGTTGGCGGAAAACCGTGTGCTGCCCGGCCAAAAAAAAAAAAAAAACAGAAAGAAAGAAAGAAAGTGCTCGTTCCAGACTATGCTCTGCGCGTCCTTCTCTCGTCACTTCCGCCAATAGTATTTCTTTTTCAGAATATGCGTTTTCCTGTAAAAAAAAAAAAAAAAAAAGAATAGTCTGCAATTAATCGACTTCCCCTTGTTTCCTCTTAAAATAAGGGCAACAACAACTTTGTGTGGCTGAAAATGGGGAAGTGGGTGACAAAGTCAGGTGCTTATTTAATGATTTAGCCCCATGAACCCCTGGAGTGTGGAGAAAAACAAAACCTACAGCCTAAGGAGATGCACACAGTGGATAAAGAGGAGGGGGTAGGCCTTCTCTTAGTTCCACTGTGAGCATTCCTGGGTAGACGGGAGGGAGTAATGGGCCTCCACTCTAATTGGAGGGAGTGGGCCTCCACTAACCTATCTCCAGGGGGTAGAGACAGTGGGAGTTGGGCCTCCGGAAATCATGGAGTCTATGGGTGCAGAATTATGGCGAGAGGAGCACTTCATCCCTATTCCCGCGTTTATTAGACCAGCGTAAGCATTACCTACACAGAACGGAACTCTATAAACGAGACTAATAGTTTAATCCAAAAATATCCAGTACTGCACAGGAACTGATTAACCAGTCCATGTGCATATGTTGCCATAAAATGCGCCAAAACGAAAACTCTAAGGCAAATTTACCAGTATCTATTTTAAATGGTTTAATTTTGGCGATTATTGGCTTTGTTTCTGAGGATTAAGAGCCCACAGCAGCATGGCTAAAGATTTCTTCAGCATTTGCCTGGCATCAATTGTTATCACGTTTAACAACAGTACAGGTATGAAACCCAGATTAATTTACGGAAACTCTATGTGATTTTTATGAAATCTCGCCTAATCATTAGCATTGTCATTAGCAGTATCATAAGATTGTTATTGTCATTGTCATCATTGTTCCCGGCCTAACCATTACATATGTTACTTGGAATTAATTAAATATCAAGAAGCACGGCGGGAATTTGGTACCGACCAGAGAATGCAAATGTAAAGTATAACAAGAGGTTAAAATTGAACTTAACTCTGGCCTTCAAACATAGTGTATCCCTCATTTAGATGTAAACATAAGGGAAGAGACAAGTATGCCCTTGCATGCCTGATATGGGCCCCGTTGTGCTTAAATGGTGTTCGAGTATGTATGCGTTTTTTGATTTGTAGTAAGTAACCGTATAATCTTTAGTTAGCTATTTACTACGCTCATTAGTTGCTACTCCGAAAAATGTATCATAAAATGCACTTCCTTAGTAGGTAGTTCCCAACTACTCACGTATACTAATAGCAAACGCCTGATATTTAGATTTTACAATCCGTTGTTTACAGATGGAGTTATACTGTAGTTGCATCATTGTTAACTTACTCTGATATTTTTTCAGTGAGAGTAAAGATCGGCTGATGATTATTCGATAAACGCTTCCAAAACAATAGCACTACATTTTCTTTAGGCTCCCGGCACAGTTTAGCACTGTCTTTGATGTCAAGATGACAAATACATAAACAATATTATCCATTTGCCGCGAAAATATCACCAGATATTCCCCCGTTTTAGCTTGGCCGTATTCAGCCACGTGATGCGTTTACACCAATCGCGTTGAGAGAAAATAGTTGATGGATTGTAACTCCTCGTATGGCGGCGTAAATTCTCATTACATATTGGGTCTGCGAATTACTAAGCTTCCTTATGTTTACGTGATGGCTAAAAAAATTGCTTTTGAGGTCAATAAATAACTAAGTGCTACTTGATTGAAAAGTAAAAGAAATCAACTCGCCGCGTACCATCACACTCCCATGCAAATACACAACCAAATACATCAATATTGTTTAAATATGAAGTAAAACGCTATTTGTCGTGAATTTGCCACGAAACAGTGCTCATCGATCGACCTGTCCACGATGACATGCACTTTTTCAATCGATCAATCAATCAATAATTCGTTCAAACTGTTATTCTTTCATCCGGTCATTTATTTATTTATTTATTCCCTCAGTTAGGTAAGTAGTTTAATACTACTATTAAAGGCACAGAAACTCTAAGAAAAGGACGCGAATACTGTTAACCTGCTAAGCTAATTTTGTCGTTAATTTTAAGCATCGGCTGACATCTGGTACCTAATTAGAGAGCTGGTAACTCTCTAGCACCAACTGAGAGAAACCTAATGATTAAAAAAAATCCCTTTTTGAAGGCTTTCGGCACGATTTATCTCGGCATCCGATCAGACGTATCCACCTGCGGCAAACGTTCCCATTACGCTGTGTCTCCTGATGTTCACGTGATGATCAGAACGTTCACTGTTTGGGTCATGGAACTACTCTTATTCGTTTGAAAGTGAATATTTTACGCAAATGTTAATTTGTATTGAACTGTGTTCAGCTCGCGTTGCGCACATCACCACATTCCCACACACTGATCAGAAATACGAAACAGGATCTGACAACATTTGATATTGTTTTAATCTTTAATCAGACAGTAGTTGACCGTTAATTTCACTGGAAAACTTGACCCGTTTACAGACTTCACCAAAGTTAGTTAAATATCTGTAATTAATTTAATTTAATTACGAACTCTTTAAATGCGCGCATTCACAGAGATTTTGTAACTCTGTAAAAAGACTGTAAATTTCATCACATTTTCTGCACTAAAATCGCATAAAATGTGTATGAAATGTTCCTATTTTTCTTCTAAATTTTGTGTAAAATTTACAGAGATTTTATGCAATAGACAACAAATCTCTGTGAAATCTCCGTATTTTCCCTGTAAAAAGCGAGTCAAAAATAACTGCATGGAATGTTTGTAAAATCTGAACAAAAAAAAACACACAGAATCTCTGTAAATCTTAACATGAAATCTCTATTTTTTCTCTGTAAAAAGTGAGTCAAAGGAACTGCATGAAATGTTTGTAAATGGTAACAAAAAAACACACAAAATCTCTGTATATCTTAACATGAAATCTCTATATTTTTCCTGTAAAAAGTGAGTCAAAGGAACTGCATGAAATGTTTGTAAAATTTAAACAAAAAACCCTCAAAATGTTCAAGAAAAGTTAATAAAAAGCTTGTAAAATGTATATATTGTGCTGCCCTAGATCTATGCAAAACGACCACAAAATCTCTGTAAATTTATCTTGTAAAAATGCTCTCCCAGGAATGCACAGCATAAAATCTCAATATATTATCTGTAAAACGAAAACAGAACATTGCATAAAATGTTAGTGAAATGCTCTCAAATGAAGCACACCAAAATACACAACGTAATATCCCAGAAGTTCACATTAAGTCTGCAAATTTATTGCAAGTAATAAATACACTGTATACATTGTATAAAAAAATTTCTACATTATAAATTTTAAAATTTACATGTAGAGGTAAACAGAAAAATGTCACTTAAAATTAAACTACTGGAAGCGAAATATTACTGTTTTAGGAACACCAACGTCTTACATGTTTTACATGGAAATTAAATTAAAAAGTCTTCATATGTCTCTGTTCACGCTTAGTCAACAACTCCAACATTTGTTAGCATTATACTACCCGTATATGGTATTGCCAAAATTATAATCAAAAGAAATGTAAATATTAAATCACATATCGAAAAGAAATCGAACTATACAGTGCATGCAGTGATTGTTAGTTTTGTCTCTCGGAAGCTTCCAAAATAAAATGGCCTACTTGTCTACAAGTTCAAGAAAAACATTCGTTTAGTTAGCTAAATAATGGCTCTAAAGTCTGAATAAGAAGCACAGGCAAAAAGGAAGTGAAACTCATCCTCATCCTCTCCTGATAGACAGCACGGCAGCATCTTTGTTCTCTGGGAACATGTCTGCCAGTTTCTATACATAAGTTGTGGTTTCCTGTTTTCTGTTTTGAGATTTTGTTTCATATTTTTTGATTACGTCATAACAGTCACCAGAATAGTCAATAGTGCCTAAGAGCGCATTCTTGGGCACTTTCATAAGCACTGGCTCCCTGAGCATATGCTGTTTTGTTGTTTCAGAGGTACTTAACCATCAATACACTACTTTAACAGCTACTGTACTTGTTATGCTCATGATTTACATGTACATGTAAAATGGCATCTGTCAGAGCAAAACATGGCAAATCCATACAGTTACACTGTACATATCAGATGCCCAGTGTGTGAACACAGCACCATTTTGTACTGGTTCCCAGGCACTACCGGTTAAGCTTGAAAACAGCAGATCACAGCAGAACATATTGTTTGTCACATTAACAGTGCTCAGACTCTTGTCCCCTAGGAAAAAACAACAACAACAACAACACAGTCAGGAGAGTGAAATCTGAAAGGAACCAAATCAAAGCATGTGTGCCAGAATGTGTTGTATCTAATTAATAATAATTATTCACTAAAGTGGAAGTGAATAGTGGTGGATATTTACTGAGCCAGGAAGCAGTGAGGTAAATATCCACGGCTTTCACTGACATTGAGGTGAATGATTATTGCTTTAGTATATAAACACACTAGCTGAGTAACTAACGTTTATTCAAACAATTTTTGTTCAAACAATTTCCTCGTTGGAATCTAAAACAGGAGGCGGTTTTGTTTCTCTTCAGCAGCTCGGGGGTGAATAATTCTTAGCTAATAACCTCCTACTTAACCAATCAGAACGTGCGACTATTCAATTGTGTGGTATATACTAAATGTAAATATACATGAACTTATTATCAGCATCTTTTGGTCCATGGCCTATGGTCCATGGCCTATGTAGACTATGTAAATTTCTGTTCAGTCTTTTTTTTAACAATGAGTCTCAGATACTCATCAAACAAATAAGGCTAATGCTAGCTTTTCAGAATTTGGAAAATGTAACCAATGGTTAAGCTCATTTATAGCAATATCTCCAAATAAGATGCAAGGATCATTATTCATTTCAATGTTTTTTTTATTTGGCTAGAAAATTATTTCCAAGTCAAAACCTTAGAAAAACAAAATCACTGATCTTCATTCATTTATTCATTTTATTTTGCCATTAACAATAGAATTTTCTTCACTGTAACTTGTTCTATAGGGAAAGGGGTTAAAAAGTTGTTGTTGTCCAAAAAAAGTAATAATAATGTAATACACTAGAAATTTATGATAACTTAAAAACAACAGCCTACAAACATGGTGGTAATGACAAGGAAGCCTATAATGGAAGCCAGGAGCTTATGAACTACAGTGTATAGGCTTCCTGACAATATACATGTACATGTAGGCAGTACATCATGGGAGTTATGGGGACAGCATGAAATATAAAATCCCACCTGAATCCAAAGTATTAGAGCAAACTTGTAAATTGTGAAATGTGTAAACTTACTTTTATTTTGTTTCCGTAGCATGTAGGTTGTTTTCCTTCTCCATCTTCACTTTTCCCAATTCAAAGGCAATAGATATAAGGGCCATTATCCTAATGGTTCCATCCTCAGTTCTATACATTATGAACAAGAGAAGTAAAGTTTATTTTTATTGCACAACTCAATCAGAAGGGCAGTATTTATGTCATCACTGGTAAGTGTTTTCACAAGGTGTCATACATAGGTACATGTATCAGTAAGTGAAAAAAAAACCAACAACAACAGCAACAACAAAAAACAAACAAAACAAAAACAACCAGAGAGCACAATGTGATGAAAATGATCAAACAAAAGCTAGAGGAAGTCTGGGGAACTCTTAATACACTGTTGCTTCTCTGAATGGAATGTTGTTTA
>OX419338.1:13063071-13068071 GCA_948470475.1 Galaxea fascicularis | reverse complement strand
CGGCAGTAGTGTTTTTCCATTGGTTGAAGTTGCGTTTTTTCGCAATTGTGCTGTTGATGCGGTCGAGGATCTTTTTGCTGATTTTGCCTATCTCGGACTTCGTGGGGTTGATGAGTCTGCAGGTCGGTTTGTTAGTGAAGTTTGGCTTGTGATCTTTAAGTGTTATGAACGCGTCTTTGTCGGCCGTAGTGTCCACTCTATCGTCGATTCCTAGTTTCGTCGCGATGTCTTTGTTTTCTTTATGGATTGCTTGCGTCGTCTCAAGTAAGAGGATCCAAAGGATTCGATGTCTTCTCCAAAATTTATAACTGTATACTGGAAGATGGGGACGAAGACGAACTCTTGACTGTTCTGGCTTTAACAAACGACGTTTCGGCCGTTCGGCCTTCCTCAGGTTGGAAGTTAAAAACTAAAAATTATTTACAATAATTGTGAGTTACAAAAGCAACAACTTATATATCAAGCAAAAATATTAAAATTAGGGTTACGTAATAAAACAAAGGTCTAAATTACAAGGTGGACGAATTACGTAAGAGTTGAATACAAGTGGCAAGGAAGAAAATAAAGCCTAATTAATGTTTATTCTGCAGTAACAGGCTCCCTATTGAGGGCCTCTGAATGAATGTAATTAAGCAAAAATCATAACAGGATCCCAAGAAAGGACCATTAAACCACAGTAATAACCTCCCTTCCAAAAGCCCCTGAATGAAAAGCCGACGACAAACACAACAGAATCCTTAAAAAGAGTTCCTGAACCCAAAAATAAACTAAACTAACAACTTCGTCCATGGCGATAATGGCTTAAAATTCATTTGGAAAATGGCAAATCACAAATACTCAATTGTAATAATTAATGCGGTGTTTTGATCTAAATTCCCGCCTTTTATTAAGACCATGAGGATAAAGGGTAAATAATTGCGCAGTCCAGTATGCCTCCCTAGTGAGTAGTAATTGATCTAGGTGCAAGGAATTTTCAAAGGACCTAATTTGTTCAACAATGATAAAATTGATTTGAGAAATTTCATGCTCAGAGTTATTAAAATGGATGGCTAATTCACAAGTTCTTTTGTTCTTGAGCATGTTGGACTTGTGATTACGGAATCGTAGTTTAAATTCATTTGAGGTGGAGCCTACATATTGTAAATTGCAGTTCGTACAAGTGGCCAAGGATTCCACCGATTTTATCAACAAATTAGAAGATTTGAATGCAAAAGCCTATTTCCTGAGGGGACACTACTTGTGTCTTGGGATGTAGTGTCAATGTTTCCAAATATTGACAACAATATAGGTATTTCAGCAGTCAGAAGAGCACTTGATTCTAGATCTATAAATATTCCTTCGACCGATTGCTTAGTCGAAGCTGTTGAAATTTGCTTAAAGGTAAATAATTGCGAATTTTTTGGTCAGAGTTTTGTTCAAAAACACGGCACGGCCATGGGACCGAAAAACGCACGCCTGCAGCTATGCTGATTTAGCTATGGGTATTATTGACGAGAAAGCCAAATTTGGGGGTACCTTGAAACCCATGCTTTGGTGGAGATACAGAGATGATGTTTTTGATATTTGGACTCAGGGTCTACCTAAATTATTAGAATTTACCGACTATATTAATGCTTTGTATCCTACTATCAAATTCGAATTGGTTTACTCTGACAGTCATTTGAATGTCCTCGACCTCACGTTGCATTTTCGGGATGGGTTTATCAGCACTGATGTTTATGCTAAGCCAACCGATAGCCACCTTTATTTACGTTTTTCAAGTTCACACCCCTCACACTGCAAAAGAGCAGTGCCCTTTGGGGTAGCTTTAAGAATTAAACGTAATTGTTCTACTGATGACTTCTTACAAAATAGATGCAAAGAATACAAAGGCTATCTGAAATCTCAAAATTATCCCGCGGAACTTGTTGACAAACAATTCGATAAAGCTCTTAGTATTTCAAGATCTGAACTTCTGAGCAAACAGGTCAAGCCGGCTAAAAAAGTCTTTCCATTGGTACTTGATTATAACCCTATTTTGCCAGATACCCAAAGGGTTATCAAAAAACACATTCATTTATTGCAATCTTCAACAGAAGTCAAAGAAATTTTTCCATCCAAGTCGATATTTCCAGCTTACCGTAGAACCAAAAATCTTAAAGAGCTATTGGCACCATCTAAGTTTAAATTAACTTCTAGCCAAAATCAAAACGAAGAAAACGGGGGCTGTTCAAAATGTAACAAGAAGTGTGATCTCTGTAAGAATTTCTTGATTCAAGCTTCGAAATTTCAAAGTTCAGCAACTGGTCGTCGGTATCCGATTCAACAAAAGCTGTCTTGTTCATCACGCAACGTTATTTATTTGGCCACTTGTACGAACTGCAATTTACAATATGTAGGCTCCACCTCAAATGAATTTAAACTACGATTCCGTAATCACAAGTCCAACATGCTCAAGAACAAAAGAACTTGTGAATTAGCCATCCATTTTAATAACTCTGAGCATGAAATTTCTCAAATCAATTTTATCATTGTTGAACAAATTAGGTCCTTTGAAAATTCCTTGCACCTAGATCAATTACTACTCACTAGGGAGGCATACTGGACCGCGCAATTATTTACCCTTTATCCTCATGGTCTTAATAAAAGGCGGGAATTTAGATCAAAACACCGCATTAATTATTACAATTGAGTATTTGTGATTTGCCATTTTCCAAATGAATTTTAAGCCATTATCGCCATGGACGAAGTTGTTAGTTTAGTTTATTTCTGGGTTCAGGAACTCTTTTTAAGGATTCTGTTGTGTTTGTCGTCGGCTTTTCATTCAGGGGCTTTTGGAAGGGAGGTTATTACTGTGGTTTAATGGCCCTTTCTTGGGATCCTGTTATGATTTTTGCTTAATTACATTTATTCAGAGGCCCTCAATAGGGAGCCTGTTACTGCAGAATAAACATTAATTAGGCTTTATTTTCTTCCTTGCCACTTGTATTCAACTCTTACGTAATTCGTTCACCTTGTAATTTAGACCTTTGTTTTATTACGTAACCCTAATTTTAATATTTTTGCTTGATATATAAGTTGTTGCTTTTGTAACTCACAATTATTGTAAATAATTTTTAGTTTTTAACTTTTAACCTGAGGAAGGCCTATATATATATATATGGGCAGAGTAAAAGGGTTTTACCAAAACAATGTGCTCACAGCAGAAGGATCCAACGGATACAATGCCACCACGTAAATTTATAGACAAATACTTGAGGTAAGACAGTGGGGCCAACTTCTAACTGGTCCGACGCGATTTAATTACGTTTCGGCTGTTCAGCCTTCTTCAGATAAAATCTAAAAATTAAAAACTATTTACAATGGTTGTGCATATCAGAGGTACAGGCTTATATAAACAACTTAATTAAGGCATACAAAAAGGAATAAATTACAAGTTAAATAACAATAGCCGTGTTTTCACGACAGCCGCTGTCTCGCTTAACATTCCTGAAGGTGTTTTGTTTGGAGACTTCGTTAAGCGACTTAAAAATGATACGTGTTTTCGATCAGTGTACCACGTGGCCATTTAGAAATTTTGCTGCTGTCAATCCAAATTTTGAGATGAATTCCTAAATTCCATTTTCATTGTCATGATTTATGTCCTTAATTTCAGCAATTAGGTTTCCCTGATTCTGTTTTACGCATTTTGCAATTATTTTGTCTCGGTTCCATGTATTCGTTTTCCATGTATCTCAAGTTGTCTTTTGCATTCCTTAATTTTGTTGCCTCTATTCCATATTCACTCATTCCATATTTTCCTTTCTGTCTTCTGCGGTGAAACCTATGTTCTGTCATTTGGCAAAATGAAATGTTCAACTTTGAACTTTGGCGTTTTAAAATTATATTGCCTCAATTTCATGTCCGATGTGAAGAGCCTTCGGTAAAACGAGGAACACGAAACATTCCGGAACATAAAAAAGATTTTGATAATTATGAAGTGGCAATGCTGAAACTACTGAAATTTAACCATTTTACGGTTAAATATATAACATATAACTGAAATAGAATCTAGAATTTAATAGAAAGAGAATCTAGAGAGAGCCACTGAATTGTGTCTGTTCTCAGGTTAGTGTGTTTATCCCGACTAAAAAATGTCTCTTCAAGGTTGCCAGTGTAGAACTGAGGCCGAATCTACGAATTTCTGTACTTGGTCGTGTTTACAGGTTATAAAGTGTCATAACTTGTCATTCAGTGTGTTATAAATGATGGTTCGAGTGGAAGAAAATAATAACGCTTTCCTCTATTCTCCATAAAACAAGCAAGTTCCTTCTGGCAAATTAATAAATCATCAGTGCTCCAGTAGTCCGAACTACTTAACACAAATACTGAGTTAAACCATGGGGAATCGTGTATACGCAGATCTTTGATGTAATGAATTGCATAATGAAAAAATTCAGAAGCTTACGTAGGCTCTTTGTAGTCGTATATTTTTCGGTCTGATTGAACGTCACCATCTTGGTCTTGATTGCTTCCATTGTACGGCCTCTCTCTTGCTTTCTCATGTTGGGCGCGGTCTGGGTAGAGTGCAAAATCTACTGAGGGAGGTGGGAATTACCTATTATTTTCCGCCGTATTTTTCTTTTTTATTCAATTTTTTATTTACTTTAATATATTTTTGTCATAATTATCATATTTTTTTTATGTTCCGGGATGTTCCGTGTTCCTGGTTTTATCGACGGCGGATGTGAAGACCGTGAACACCAGAAATATTTATGGTATGTCATCGTGTCTTAAAACACGAGAAAAAATTCAAACCACAAACAGCAACACTGATTAGTTTGTGGTTTTGATGTTTGCTCCTGTGTCCTGAACTTTACCATGATTGGTCACTTCACAATTAACACTCCTGAAATGTGGGAAAAGGTCACATGACCACTGACAGCGGGAAACTGTTCTCTTGAACGCATATCATGGCGAACTTAGTTGAGCTAACTTTTGAAGGCAAAAGTGTTTGGTTGACAGCGTTAAACCTCAACAAA
>OX419338.1:13025571-13058071 GCA_948470475.1 Galaxea fascicularis | reverse complement strand
CTACCCTCTCCCTCCTCTTTTTTAACCCTCTTTATTTGGTCCCACTCTCTCTCTCTTTCTCAAGAAAATTTGCATGAATTTGAAATCTTAGCGTAGGCTTAGTTTCAAACGGAGTCAGTATATTTAGCTTTCCTGTTCACCTCCTAGAGCAAAGTTTTCCTTAGAGCATCATGAAGCTCAGTGAGGGAAAAATTCTAGCGAGATGCAGTGTCTGCCTCGTCTAATACCCTTTGTGCGTATTTATCTTGTCGGGGCTATGAAGCCGACTGTTAGGCGCAGTGAAGGTTATTGTAGAGCTTTGCTTTCGGAGGTAAGGAGTCTTTAGCCTCAAAACGCAGGTGTCAGGGTTGATTTGTAAGCGCACATGGTGAAATTGGACTTGACTTTTCACCAGGCTAAAGACTTAGTAAAAATTGAGCAAGAAACAAGGGCTTGACGGAAGTTCGCTTGAAATCGTTTTTCAACATCCGGGACTTCAAGTAACTATCAGGCGACGACAAGATTTGCCTCTGTATTTCTGCGCGAAAACCGTAAGTTTTTCCAGTTTCTTGACTTGTTACCGCCCTTGCGGCTTCAGCGATTCTATGCTAGTGATCTGATAAGTGATGTGATAGTTTGAAGTGTCATAATGTGTGATTTCCGGCCTCAAATCTAGTCGTAACATTTGCCACATGTTTACGTAGATGTAATTTACCAAGAGCTTGCTGTTATTTGTGTTAGCCGCCAGGGAATTCGGTTTAAAACGTTGCTTGATTTCGTGCAAATCGATGCCTCTTTCCGACGGCAACTTTGCTCTCGGCAAGGCCGACGTTTCAAAGCAAGATTTGGGCAAAACTGACACTACTGCCCACACGATAGTTCAGGTCAGAGGTTACGTCGATTTCAAGTCTAATTACATAGCAAATAGCCATGTTCTTTTTTTTTCCTTTCGTCGACACTATAATCTGGTAATGAGCAAAAAGTTAAGTGTCCTTGTTGAACAACGGAGGTAATAGCAAAGGAAGTTCTAAAAAGCCTCGAATTTTCGTCGACCTGGTTTTCATAAGGTCAGGTATAAATAGATTCTCCTTTTTATTTATCTATAGGCTTTTTATCTTAATCGTTGTAATCTTTATTCAATATTTTTGTTTTTCAGAGGGCCACTAGGGAGAATACTTTTACAGTAATAGGTGTTACCCTCTTTAAATAAAGGTTATTGAACACCCAAAAACCTAGAGACCCAGTCGCCCAAAGACCCAAAGACCCAGAACTGGCCTAGGAACTAGAAACCTAGAGATCCAGAAACCCAAAAACCCAAAGACCTAGTTACCCAGTGGTCCAGAAATTCCAAACCCAGAAACCTATCCGAATTAAAAGATCCAGCGATCAGAAGTTTGATTCCAAATTCCTAGAGATCCAGCGATCCGGACGTCTTGGGAGAAAGCGCCGGACTCAGTTCAGCTGTGATTGCTAGTTGTAGCTGTTGATTGTCCAGTAAGACTGCTTCGAGCAACCGCTTGGAGGCGTTAATGCGTTGCTTTGGTGGGGTTTTGGAAGCACCAGCTTGACTACCTGTTGAACGTTGTTTGAGTTTGTGGTGTCAAAATTTCTTATTTTGCGAGTGCAATTAAGAATGAGGTGCTGGTCTGTGTAGGAACTGTCGCCGTTTTCTCATTGCATGCAGTTCGCGTGGAACATTTTTTGGAATCTGTGAAAGCTGTCAATCAGCGTGCATCAGGTCAACCGTGAAAAATCGGTGGGCATTTTTCAGAATCTTGGGGTCTGCTTGCAAGGGTTCCCTATCCCTCTCCCCATTCCCACCCCCGTCCTCCTTCTTTTTGCTCTCTCCTCAATTTTTGCTCGGATAGTATGCAGTCAATGAATGGGTTCCAACGCTAACGCTTGCTAGAGGCTACCATTTCATTGACATGTTAAACCATTTTCTTGTCGGAAATATCTTGCCGAATATGCAAACGGAGGTTTGGAAGTATTTGGGGCTTCAAAATTCATTGCAAAAATACAAACAAGTTCTTCATGCAGCATCAGACTGAAAAATTTCCCATGCCTTCCGTTACGTCATTTTGCCGTCTGTGCCGTACGTCTGTTCAGTAATAGATCAAAGATGACGTCAAAATGTGGTAATCACAAAAAAGTGGCACACGAGGCGATAGCTGAGTGTGTCACTCTTGTTGTTGCTTTGGAATTTGCAGGTGATTTGAAGGGGATTTGAAGCGCCTTTTCGGGAATTTATTGGCCTTCGAACGCCGAATGTTTCGATCTCGAATCACCGGCCTTCCCTTCCATTTACATAGCCAGAAATCCCATACAACATGGCTTCCAAAATGGCCGCATGCATACGTAGAACACGGACGTGCGGACTTAACATGGAGGCAAAATATGAGAGAAATTAGGGGAAAATAAAATTCCGAAGTTTGCATTTTAAGGCATAGCCGCTAGAAACTCAACATTCCCCCCTCATCATGAAAATAGATCAAGTCAAGTTTCGGCTAACTGCGTTTCAATCGAAAAAAAGAGACGGTGCCTTTTTGATCGGAATAACCTTATAAATAGCCACACTTTCCTCTAATGGTTTCGTTAGCCTGCTACGAGGAAAAAACTGCAACGAATCGGTTACCCATCATCCGTCCGAAAGTTAAGAGTTGAAAATCGTAAAGCTCCCCAAAACATCCCCTAACACAGTGCCTTTTCCATGGGAAAAGCGGCATTTTCCAGAATGCGAGATGAGACGAAATGAAGCCATTACTGAGGAAAAATGCACCTTTTTGAAGTTTGTTTTCTTTCCACTCCGATCGCCATCTTTTTCAGTGATCAGTTGTATCCCCCATTAAAATAGAAAGTCCGCTGTACACACGAATCGGCAAAAAAATTCGAAAAAAGACGCGAACTTTGTGGAATTAAACTACAAAATTAATTAATGCCATGTCTGACAATGCCCCTAGAAAGTATTAACCATGGAAAATTTATTCAGTTGAGACGTCGTTGAAATATGCTAGGAATTACTTAGGGACATGAAATATAACATCTATTATACCATACAGTGAAAAATTTACCTGAGTTACAATTTATCCCGTCTCCAGAGTATCCAACCTTGCAAGTACAGCGGTATGAACCGGGGGTGTTGTTGCAAGTGGCATTCACGTGACAGACGGCGGAAGAAGCAGTGCATTCGTCGACATCTGAAGAAAAAAACAGCTTCAGCTACGATTAAGCTTAAGCCACAGAGAATTTGTATCAGTCATTCAGACTGAGTTTTCCTATCCTTTCTGTGAAAGGAAATAAACACATCTAATTTCGTTGAATGCACCAGAGCAAGTGGACTGTAAGTGGATTTGCTTGTTCAAGAATGTCACAAACAGGCAAGGGAAAAACCCAAAACGCCACAATTCCTGAAATTGAAATTCTTTGACACTAAAAGGACTTAATAAGAGAAAATGTTTTCGTAGTTCTTGCTGTAAAGTCTTGCAAAGTTAGGACCGCAAAAGCAAACGAAATCCGAAACTTACATATTTATTGTCGCACTAACTTGCCACATTCACATATCTCAAGAATTTAGTGCCTTGAAACGTTTCCGGGCAAATATATGAAATGGAAAAAAATCAAAATGTAGACAAATGTGGTGCTTTTAACCTTTACTATTTTGGTCAACAGATATTCTAAGTTGGAACAAATCTCTGAAGTCTGAAACATGAAGACATGGAAATTACAATTAATTGTGTATAAATATGAAATATCCAATTGCAAGGTTCCAGTTACGTACATGTCTGGACATAAGTGCAGCCCACTTATGACTTTTCCCCTGTCTGCTGTATGACAAGACGATGCCATTTAGTGATGATGATTGACTAACCTTCAGTTTTCATGTCACACAACGCATTTACGGCCTTATCCTTTTTTATGGTAGACAGCCAATATTTTCCACTGACAACGTCTCCCTCGCTGACTTTTATTTCTTTGCACGATGCAGCTGCCAGCTGTGCGACTGATCCGAGGGGCACTAGAATGGAAATGAAGTTATAATAAATTCCTTCAGCCCTTGTTAAATATAATATAGTGGTGATCATTATTGATACTAGTTTACCTCTGTCAATATCTCGTCTGAAATAATATCTGTCTGGGTCAGCAATGAAATCCTCCGGCCTGGCCTCCTTCGTCCGATCACTGAACTCGCACAGGTGAAGAGACATCACAAAGTTGAAACTTTGACATCGATCATCTTTGCGACAGATCAACAAGCAATCAAGTCCGAGATCGGCCTTCATCGTCTTATAAATGTGACGGTGTAACATCCATCCATATATGGACTGTTCAGATCCAAAGGCGGGGCATTGGTGCGTCTCTGATCCATGGAGGACTTGCCCCAAGAGAAGAAAAATTGCGGAAGTTAAGATATGTTTCATGGCATCTGCGCAGTGGCTAGTTATGACAGAGTTTGTAAATTTATCTGAAATGAAATGAAATGAAAGGAAATGAAATCATACTCGAAACAATAGAGTTAATCACAGGCGGCCCAGACGTTGTTTGTGATTTACATACGTCACAGTATTGCGTTAGGTTTTGAGCCATTTAAGAGAATGTATGAAAATGGTTCAAAAATCGCTCTAAATTCAACTTGCAGTCAAGGATTTTAATAAAAGAAGCTTACCTTAGTCTGCATTTGTGTTATTTTGAAGTCTTTGTGGCAGCTGAGTCGTTCTAAAGTCGTTCTAAAGCCATTTTGACGATTTAAACTTTTCCAAGTTTGCTTTCCAGTAAAGAGAAACGAAAGGCTGGCGACATGGTCGGCCGACGGTTCGCACTCGAAGCTCCATAAATTCCACTAAAATGCTCGGAGCCCGCCAAAATTGCCTCACGGCAGCCGTCGATAATTCTTCTTTCTAGTTGCTTCGCCTCGGATTCCAAGGTTTATCTTATCCGCCCGAAAAAACGCTCCTTTTCGAGCGCTGGCTGCCCATTTTTGCTTTGTCGACATCCGTAACGAGTTATCTTGGCCACGGATTTCAAAATCGTTGGCTTAGCGACCCCTCCGTAACGACAAAGTCGCCCTCAACCGTAGGGAGGCACAGGTCAATTTGCTGTATGCAAATTGCACCGTATTAGGGTCCCTGGGGAAATTATACCGGAAACGGCGGGAAACTCACCGCTTGCAGAGAAGTAATACTAGTCAAATATACTGGCCGTTTTATTTTTATAATTGTTCAGCGCTAATTTTTACCGTGCTAACAAGACAGTTGCACGTTGTTGTTGTTCGTTGGTCAGTTCTACTCGAGAGCACTTTCTAGTGGAATTAATTTTCAGACATTTTGGCATTCCCATTTCTGCCCAGCAAAATAGTGCTTTTCAGCGCTAAAATCGCTCAGTTGGTCTCAGCAAAACTGTCTTTAAGCGCTAAAATCGCTCAATAAAACAGTGCTTAAAAGCGCTCAAATCGCTCAGAAACAGTGCTTTTCTTTAGGGCAAAAAGTGCTCAATATAACATTTCTTCTGAGCGCTAAAATCGCTCAATGAAACATGAAGTGTAGAGAGAGTCAAAGAGTAAAGACAAGATGGCGGATGCCCAGAACACGTTCTATTCCTTCGGGCATGCGCCCGTAAACCGCTGACCACTACATCTCCCTTTTTTTTACAAAAGTAACAACGAAACAGTAAACACGAAATCAGAAACTTCCTGGCTATACAAAAGCTTAACAACAGCCCTTAACTTGTAATGTCAACAAACGAAGTTAATAAAAGTGTTTTATCAAGAGGTAACTCTTTCTCTAGTACTTGATATAGTCCTTAAATCTCTCGGGCTCACGGACTGTTCTACCAGATCGGGTAGTCGTTGCAGGCATTTCTACTGGCTCTGTTTCCTGGTTGTCAGGGGTGGTGGCAACAGGAGCTGCATCTGATTCTATTTCTATTGGAACATCATCCGTTGTGACATCTGGTGTTTGGGACTCTTCAGTCTTTAACAGATGCCGACGATTCCTCCGGTACACTCCTTTCTCTGTCTCCACCATGTATGACCTCGGTGAAGGAAGGATTTCTGTGACTCTGGCCGGTTTCCACTTGCTGCCTTCCTTTAGTCTCACTACCTCGCCTTCCTTCAGCGGCGGCAATTTCTTAGCTGTACGGTCGTGCTGCACTTTCTGCTTACTTTGCCTTTCCTTTAGTTTGGGGAGTACCTCCTCAGGGTCATACAGCTGAGGTCTAAGCATATCCTCAGTTACAGGGATGAATGTTCGCAGACGTCTTCCCATGAGCATCTGGGCCGGCGACAAGTTAACGCTATCTAACGGAGTATTTCTGTATGAGAGAAGGGCTTTGTATGGGTCATCAGCTTTCTCCAACATTGCTTTCAGTGTTTGGACAGATCTTTCTGATTGGCCATTAGACTGGGGGTATCCGGGGCTTGAAGTGACATGATGAAAACACCAATCTTGTGAAAACTGCTTGAATTGCTCAGAACTGTAACAGGGACCATTGTCTGACATTAAGACTGATGGGACACCATACCTAGCAAACTGAGACTTTAAGGCTGTGATGACTGCAGTACTGGTCATTGAGTTAAGCAAAGTCAGTTCTGGCCATTTGGAATAATAATCAATTGTAACAAGGTAGTTTCGACCATTCTTGTGCAAAAGGTCCGTGCCAACCTTGGCCCAAGGGAGTGGTGGGATCTCGTGTGACTTTAGAGGTTCAGACTGCTGACATGGCCGATTCTCTAGGCACACTGGGCACTTCCTGACTTTCTCAGTTACTTCTGCAGCCATGCCAGGCCAGAACAAGACATCACGTGCTTTCATTAGCGTTTTGTTGATGCCCAGGTGTCCCTCGTGTAATCTCTCAAGCATCTCCTCTCTTAGACGTTCAGGTACAAAAATCTTCTGACCTTTCAATACCAACCCATGGCCAACCGTTAATTCATCTCTGTAATTCCAAAACTCCTGTAACTCAGCGGGTACCTGACTTCTCTTCTCGGGCCAACCAGACAAAATCACTTTTTGCAGCTCAGGAAGGATGTCATCTTGTTTAGTTTCTTCTGCAAATCTGACCAACTGCGGGTCTGAGATCATGTGTTCAACCAAGTTAATATCTAACTGTTCAGCATTTGTCAGCTGCTCTTGCAAATGAGCTCGAGACAGAGCATCTGCTAAATGGAGACTTGTACCCTGCTTGTAGACTAGGCTGATTTCTGGGTAGCGCTGGAGCTGAACCAACATTCTTTGCAGGCGCAACGGTGAAGCATGCAGGGGTTTTTTAATGATCGACTCCAAAGGTTTGTGATCTGTTTCAATGGTTACGTGACGGCCCACAATATACTCCTCGAATTTTGTACACCCGAACACCACCGCCAAAAGTTCCTTTTCGATTTGGGCGTAATTTTGCTGGGTGGGCGTCAGTGCCTTTGAAGCATAAGCTATGGGTTGCCCCTCTTGAATCAATGCTGCTCCCAGACCTGTGGAGCTGGCATCTACTTGGAGTGTTAACTCTTTCTTTGCATCATAGTACCCCAGAACTGGTGAAAAAACAAGAGCTTCTTTCACGTTCTTGAAACTAGCCTCATGCTGTTCCTCCCAGTGCCACTCTACATCTTGATGCAGCAGCTGTCTCAGGGGTGAAGTAAGGTCAGACATGTTTGGAATAAATTTGCCAACATAGTTGACCATGCCCAACAGTCTCTGAACACCTGCTTTGTCAGTGGGCCTTGGCATGTCAACTACTGCCCTGACTTTCTCGGGATCAGTTTTTAAGCCGTCCCTTGTGAAAACATGGCCATGAAACTTCACTTCTTCTTGCTCGATGTGGCACTTGGACTTCTTTAATCTCAGGTTGTTGTCGCGGGCTCGCTCCAAAACATTCCTCAGCCGGGTATCATGCTCCTCCTTGTTAGATCCATACATGATTATGTCATCCATAATGACTTTCACTCCCTGGATCCCCTCGAACACTTGCTCCATTCTCCGTTGGTACACCTCTGGAGCAGACTTGATGCCCATTGGCATCCTCAGGTAACGATACCTCCCAAACGGGGTATTGAATGTCAACAGTTTGCTGCTCTCTTCATCCAGCTGAATTTGGTAGAAAGCCTTCTCGGCATCCAAGGTTGAAAACAGCATGGCTCCCGCACAACTGGAAGTGATATCTTCAACTAATGGCAGTGGATAGTGTTCTCGCATGATAGCACAATTGAGATCCCTTGGATCCAGGCACACCCGAATGGACCCATCCGGTTTATCAACACACACAAGACTGCTAACCCAATCTGCTGGCTCGTTTAAAGGCACTTTCTCAATGATACCAACATTTTCCATACGATCTAGTTCTTTCTTCAAAGAGTCACGTTTAGAGTGGGGAATTCTTCTGGGTGGATGGACAACGGGTTGAACGGAAGGGTTGATGCTGATGTGATACTTTCCAGGAAGGCAACCCAGCCCTTTGAATACTTCTGGAAAATCATCCAGAATGTTTTTGCTTCCAATGGTGCCTATGTGTTGTACTAAACCCAGCTGTTCACAGGATTCCCGGCCAAGGAGTGGCGTATAGCTACCATCAACAACTTGGAATAAAACTTGATGTTTGTGCCCCCGTACCCAACATGTCAACTCACATCTTCCTACTGGTTTTATGCAGGTCTTCGTGTAACTTTCTAGTCTGGCTGATGATGGCAGCAATGGTATAGTTGTGATTTTGTCATACACAGCTTTTGGCAAAACATTACACTGGGCACCAGTGTCTAGCTTAAATACTTCTTTAACATTGCCAAAATCTACTGTTTCCACCCAGTCTTGATCCCCCGAGTAAACTGCACCGATAAACATGCTCTCGGTGTTAGAGTCATAATCATCAACTGTGTGTACCTGTTTCTTATATCCTCCTGGCATTCTACACATCCTTGCAAAATGATTCAACTTCTTACACTTGTGGCATTGTTGGCCAGCAGCGGGGCATAAACCTTTCCCATGCGAAATACCACAGTTCCTACACACGAAGCCACCTTGATGCTTACGAGCTGAACCATCCACTGAATCCACTCTTTCAACTTTGTTTCCCTCGTCCTTTAAGCTCTTCATGTGTTGTTTACTTGTCTCGACAATGCGAGCTGCTGTTAATGTTTTCTCCAGATCTTGATCTCTTTCCATAAGTCTCTCTTTCGAGCTCTGATCCTTGAGGCCAAGAACTAACATAGACGTTATCCAAGATTCTTCCTTGTCGCCGAGATCACAATTCTTAGCTAGTGTTCTCAGAGCGCTGCAAAATTCATCGACTGTCTCGCCCTCTTGCTGTTTCCGTTCGATGAACAAATGGCGATTAAAATGCCGCGATGTCAACGGCGCACAATAAGCCTTAAATTTCTCCTCCACTACCGCGATTTTATCGCGATCTCCTTCGTTCTCCCAAACGAAATTTGAGTAAATCTCCACGCATTCTTTTCCAAGCACATGGAGCAACGTGGCGACTTGAATTTTCTCATCCTTTTTATTGAGACCACTCGCCACTTTGTACAGCTCCCATGACATTTTCCATCGCCGCCATGCCTCGGCTTTGTTCGTCGCTGCACTCAGTACGAGTGCTTCAGGCGGTTTCAGGTGCTCCATCCGGCTTCTGACACCATGAAGTGTAGAGAGAGTCAAAGAGTAAAGACAAGATGGCGGATGCCCAGAACACGTTCTATTCCTTCGGGCATGCGCCCGTAAACCGCTGACCACTACAAAACAGTGCTTTTAAGCGCTAAAGTCACGTAATGTAGTTCAATCGTGCAGCCAACTTTGCCTTTACTATTGGTGGAGCCGTTTAGGCGATGTTGTCTAAATTTGGAAGACGCGAGGGACCCTAATATGGTGCAATTTGCATACAGCAAATTGACCTGTGCCTCCCTACGGTTGAGGGCGACTTTGTCGTTACGGAGGGGTCGCTAAGCCAACGATTTTGAAATCCGTGGCCAAGATAACTCGTTACGGATGTCGACAAAGCAAAAATGGGCAGCCAGCGCTCGAAAAGGAGCGTTTTTTCGGGCGGATAAGATAAACCTTGGAATCCGAGGCGAAGCAACTAGAAAGAAGAATTATCGACGGCTGCCGTGAGGCAATTTTGGCGGGCTCCGAGCATTTTAGTGGAATTTATGGAGCTTCGAGTGCGAACCGTCGGCCGACCATGTCGCCAGCCTTTCGTTTCTCTTTACTGGAAAGCAAACTTGGAAAAGTTTAAATCGTCAAAATGGCTTTAGAACGACTTTAGAACGACTCAGCTGCCACAAAGACTTCAAAATAACACAAATGCAGACTAAGGTAAGCTTCTTTTATTAAAATCCTTGACTGCAAGTTGAATTTAGAGCGATTTTTGAACCATTTTCATACATTCTCTTAAATAGCGCAATACTGTCACGTATGTAGATCACAAACAACGTCTGGGCCGCCTGTGGTTTAATCTAATTCATCCCGGGCTACAGGCTGATGAACATTTTGCCCATCTCCCGACGTTCTTTTCTTCTTTTCTTCTTTTCCGGCTTCGTCTTAAGCCACGAAAAGTAAGATACGTTAAAAAAACTCTAGTCATTTCATCTCAGCCCACATTTGCCATCTTTCATTTCCAATTGAACAAATGTGTTTCACTGTCGTAAAAGTGTAGACACGCTAAGAGTAATGCACCTATCAATGTTAAGCCCCAAGTTGGGCGGGAGGGTGGCGGGGAGGGCTGACACGGGGGAATTTGACATTTTCAGGAAAGCCTGAGTCAAATTTCCACCCTCAGGCAACTACTGTATGTCAAGTCAAATCCCTCCCCTCTCTCCCTACTAGAGTAACGGTTTCCATCATAGTAAGGTCTCATTAATTGACAGGATGGGAAGGATATGGCTTTTCTTACATTTCGCTCATGCTGAGAAGATGCTTAGAAAAAAAGCAGAGAAGAAATTTGTTCCTTGTGACTTCTGGGTATTACCAAGATGGCGGATGTTCGTTTTCAAGTTCTCTCGCTCTTCCAAGATGGCGGCCATGTAAAATTCCATACTTTAGATCAACACGTAAGAGTCGTGTCAAATCCCTACCCAGGGACTCAGTCAGAGTGACCCAGTCTGGGTCAATTCCCCGTGGGTAACCCCCTCCCCCCATACCCTGGGGCTTCGGCATTGATAGATACATAACTCTTATCAGGATCACCTTAATGGTTAATATTAGTTTAAAACGTTTTACACACAACTTCAATTAAGACGGTCTTGTTTTACTTGGTGATCCAGTTGCATTGTTTCTCAGATCAGTAAATAACACACTAACAAAGTCCTACAGGACAACATTATAAAATATCAAAATGCAGCTTTTTTTTCGAATTGCTTTTACTTTGCCAACGACACCGCTCGCGCGAGCTTCAAAGTGCCTTAGAGCTGAACCATTGTTGTGCTATCGTGACCACAATCAAAAGTAACCACGGATTTCGCAAGCACCTCCGATCAGTAGAAGCGACTGACAAAAGATAATTGCTGAAAACTGACAGATCTAGAAAATGGAGCTGTTTTAAACAAGATCATGGTCCCTAATAGAATCATAGCTTTACTTCTCACCACAAAGCTTCTCATCCGAGCTCTCTGTGAGCCCGCATTCAATGAATTCATATATCTCTAGTTTTTTATCAGCACTTGAATTTGATGCGAGAGTTCCAGCGATTGTCGCTGGCAACAAAACCGGTGATAAAATTGTCATCCTCAAGGCATTAAAACACAAACACAGAGAGCAGAGGTGTCCTATTGGACAGTTTTTTTTTCCCAGTTGAATTCACCGTGCAGTTTGAAGCGATGTGTTACACATCTGTTGAAATCCCAGCCAGGCCACTAGCGTAGGAGGTAAACATCCACCACCGGCCAATGACACTGAGATGAATACTTGAGCATCTACTAAAATAGTAAGGTAATAGAATTAAAAAAATGATGACTTTGAACACATTTATTCCTGTCAAGAATTATTTTCGCGCGAGTTGCTAGGAGGCGAATAGCAGTTGTTAGTTTTTACCACACATTGAATACTATTAGTCCTTTTTGCGCGTTCTAATTGGTTAACTCGGAATGATTAGCAAAATACTATCCTGAGTTGGAGTAGCCGATCAAAGTGCGTGAAAAACGCTATCCACTATTTTGGTGTAAAAACATATATTTTACAATATTTTCCAAATTTCAGTCATGATTTTGTTAAGGGTGGCATGGGGTTATAGTTATAGTTGCTATCGCAAACCTGGAAATAATTGGTAAAACGATTTAAGGAAAGCCCTTAATAAATGATTGCCAAAAAAAAACAAACAGCTTTTTACTGGTTTGCATAAAGATTGCAATAAATAAGGACAATATTTCCGTGTTTCAAAAGGACATCGTTTTCGTTTCTGGAATTTTTTTGTCGCGCCCAAATTGCACTTTTAATGGCTCCTTTAAGTGATTAATGGGCAGAACAGATATCCCCACTGATCAGACTAGGCTTGACGATGAAGATGTCAAGTAGCGGTAATTTCATCACGATTTGGGCGCGCATAAGTGCTGCCATAGCTTGACGCTGGCCAGGTCTAAGAAAATAATTTGCATGAAAGAAGGAAAATAAATCCACTAGACTTACACAAGACTTTATTCTTGATGTTTTCCCTACAGATTGAAGACCTTCCGGCCGATTTGATTCATTTTTCGACTTATCAGTCTTCCAACTGATTTTCTTCCAAATCTACAACAGCATGTGCGAAGTAAAATTCCGAGATCAGATCACAGTCAAGACATCGTGCTCCGATTGGGTGACTGAACAAGAGTACAAAATCACGTGCGAGGAGCGAAACATTGTTATGATCCAAAACCACTATGCAGGGCTCTCCGAACTGTTGTTCGCTAACTCTCCTATTTGCCGCCTAGTGAGGAGCCCTTTTTATAGTCAGTTATGCTTCAGCCAGAGAGCTAATGTGATATCTCAGTGACGATGCACCTGCCTAAAACGTGAGGGCGTTAATATTTACATACCATTCAAAACATCATCATAATACACTCTTTTTTATAAGAACGTTGATGCTGAGATGAACCAAATTTTTAAGAACATGCACAGGACACATCCAGGTTGAGTGTCAGTCGGTTAAGAACGTCTCAGTTATTTTCTCGCTCAGTGAACCTCTTTGTTCTATGCCCTTTGTAAAGCCAAATTTACTGAGAGTTGCAGGTTCAAGTTGCTTGTCACAGATGTCGCACCATACCACATTACAGAAAACAAAGTCATGTTTCTTAAGAACATCTTCGGTACATTTCAAATCGCGAAAACAAAAATGTATCGTTATCATTACGCTTTCTATTTTTGAACCTCCTAAAATTATTTTATGGTTTTGCAACTTGATATACTTAAAAAATAAGTTAAATTTCAATGTTTATTCATTCAACAACATGAGAATGTTTTCAAGAATTAAATATGTGCTTCCATGAATGGAAATTCAAAACCTTTTTTTACAAAGGTTTTCTTTTTGCCTATTTCTTGGTGTCGGTTCTGAAACCTATGCCACAAAGTTTCCTTTTTTATAGAAACACCTCCATACCCCCCTCAATTTATAACCAATTTCTGGATTCTTCAGTTGGAATTATTAAAAATATATTCTCGGTACAAGTTTGCTCTGGCCAAATGCTTGGATTGACAAAAATTTACGTAGGCCGGGACTGACCAAGTTTTCTCACCATTTATTCGGTCTCACTCAAGCACTGGGCTGTTATATCAAGGGACTTTATAATTTTGTCTACAATTTTTTTTTGACTGGTGACCGTTTCTTTCTTTCTTTTTTTTTTTTTTTTATAAAGAGAACGTTCTTCTTTCTTAATGGTATGTGTCTATTGGTCTTTGGAGTACCAAATTCAAAGTTAGTATGATCAAGAAAACGTAGCACAGTTCTAAGCGCCACCGAATATTGTGTCAGTTCCTGTTGAGTCTTTAATCCAGTCAAACACACTACACTAGCTAGACACCACCCAGCCTACCATGGACCCATGATGTAAGCCAGTATTAGCATTTGCAGTTTAATCCACTTACCGATATGAAGAAACAACGTTTTAGAAACCAGCAGCAAATGGACCTGAAGCCTTCTTGCGTTAATAACTTAATGGAAACGACTCTCTTGACTATTAGCTTTTTTATTGTGTATTTTGCCAGAGTATGTTTGCATTCAGTCGATCCGGCGTCACTACATGTGTACTTATGGTAGTGGCATACGTAACGCCCCTTTTGTTAAGTTATCGTGACATACGATAAAAGCATAACATACTGATAATGCTAAGGTTTTTACAAGGATCTGAACAATTAGTTCACTTAAGTATTCATGCATAGATCTAAATCTTAAGGTAGTCTTTCCAAAAGTTAGCCGATTATTAAAATAAATTAAATTTGAATTCAAATTGCGACATAATCCACTAATTACCTATGGAGCTTTACAATATTTAATTATTAATAAAGTCACATACAGTCGAACCTCCCCATAATTATAACGGCCACTTCCTGCCTCTCCACAACGGTCACCTTCCTCTGTCCCCAAGGTTGCCATTGTGAAGACTGGTTCGACTGTAATAAAATTTAAATTCTTACGGCATTTCCACACAACTATTTTTGCAACATTAGAAACTAAGGCCCTCCACACGGATTTAGTTGTCGACAACGATTTGTGATCGACAACTAAAAGTTATCGACAACTAAAAAACGTAGTCTGTGGCGCAAGTTGTCGACAACTAAACCCCAAATTATTAGTTGTCGACAACTAACAGTTGTCGACGGCTTCATTTTTTGGCGTTTTTCTAGTGTGTGAAAACTTTTGTTTTAGTTGTCGACTACTTTTAGATCTCCGCGCTATTGTGTCAGCGGCTTTCCCCGCCAGCTTAAAACATGGAGGATTGCAGAAGTAAAATACTCGGTAAAGAAAACATTCTTTTTGATCTTCCTTCTCCACATCCCGTTCTTGGAGGTGGAAACGACACTAACGATGTCATTATTGCGGCAGCTTGTGCCCACCAACAAGTTCTGATGCAAGATATTTTATCCAAAACGATTGAACGGCAAATTTGGCGCAAAGTTCGTTCGAGGGACTTTTGTCCAACGTGCCGTAGAAAATGGAATGACGGCGATTTTATCACCAATTTGCGAGTAGACAGGGGTACATTTCTTCTTATTGTTGAAAGACTGACGCCTTATATTCATGAGTAGTAAGCTCTCGGTGCCCAACCTCCCTGTGTATCGGTCGCTAATTCAGTATTTGAGCGCCAGTGTGTGGAATCCCTTTATCGGACTTATTCAGTTGTCGATAACTTTTAGTTGTCGATCACAAATCGTTGTCGACAACTAAATCCCTAGTCTGTGGAGGGCCTAAGGCCATTAGTACCGTTGAAAACTTTCCATAGAGTTGGCCAAATATTATGCTCACTTATATTTGAATACATTAAAAGCCTAAGATATTGATAATATTCCGGACTTTTGCAAAGAGTTGACCAAGATATTGCTCACGTTACAGCCCGTTTCAAACTAAAGTTGGACAATTTTTACTCACGTATATTTTCACGATTACAATGCATCTCTGTAAATTTTGTTGTGTCGCAGCCTAATTTGTTGTTTCTCTTGAACAAATGCACGCGTTTACGTAATGTCATTCCGTTAAATAATGGCATACATACATACATACATCACCTTTATTTCACCTCGGATTTACAAGAGTAGCTGTATAGCTAATTTCTCCGAGAAAGAAAAAGAGGGAAAAAAATAATTAATAAAATCGTATATTATATACAGTACATTAAAACTACTATTTACATAAGTAACAATTGCATTGATGTTCGAAAGAAATTTGGCGTATTTTAGCTCTGAACTCATTCAAGGACGTTAATGACCTCAGGTCCTCTGTTAGTTTGTTCCACATGTTTGCAGAAGTGTATCTGAAGGAGTGAAGACCATAAGTGGTTGTATTAACGTATGGGATAACAAGTTTGCTTGATCCTCGTAGGTTGCGTTCAGTATCTCTCATTTGAAAAAGACCACGTACGTACTTCAGCATCGTTTCAAAGTGAATTGCCTTAAAAACTGTTTTCATCATGTCTTGGCACCTAATACTGTACAGATCACTAGTACTGAATTTGCTCAGTAGCTCCTGATAGAGCAGAGACTTCTCGTCCAGAACAATCCTGAGCGCCCTTTTGTTAAGACTTTCTAATTTATTTCTATTTCGAGCCCCGCAAAAGTGCCAAACTGCTGAGCAATATCTAAAATATGGAACAATGAAGGCCTTATAAAGTTTACATTTTACATCTGTCGGTACTATTTTTCGAAAACGAGAAATTACATTAATTTGATTGTTGACCTTTGTACAAATGTTTTTTACATGGGTGTTGAACTGCAAATTCTTATCAATGTTCACTCCTAAAAGGTCAATGTTGTCTTTGACCGGAATGTTAATGTCATTCACTGTAAAACTAAAGGTGTAGTTTGTGTTCCCTAAAATCATTGCTTGATACTTATCCGGATTTGTAATCATACCGTTCATACCAAACCATTGGTCAGCTTCGAGAAGCTGGCATTGAAGTTTCATTTCTAACTTCACTGGATCTTTATCCGAGGCATAAATTTGCTCATCATCAGCATAGGCATTGATACAAACTCCTTTCAGAAAGTAAAAGAGATCATTCATAAATACGTTGAAGAAAAGGGGTCCAAGGACGGATCCCTGAGGTACCCCTTTTATAACTGGCAGCCAAGAAGAAAATTTGTCCCCTACTTTAACTCTCTGTAATCTTCCAGACAAATAGTTTCGCAACAGAGCAACGCCGTGTTCGGCCACTCCATACGCCTTCAACTTAGCTAGCAGCAACTCGTGTGGTACACAATCAAAGGCCTTTGAAAGATCTAAAGATATCACAGCAACCAGTTCTTTATTATCTAAGCCAGCCCTCCAATCTTCTGTTAGACGCAGCAGTGTGCTCTCACAGCTATAATTCTTGCGATATGCAGAAATAAAGTCAGACAATATGTCTTTGAAATATACCGATAATTGATCAGACAAGACTCTCTCATAGATGTTATTTAAAATGGGTAGTACCGTCACCGGTCGATAATTCTTCTTGTAAAGTTCATCTTCTTTTTTAAATAACGGTGTTACTTGGCCCATTTTCCACCTGACCGGATAACAACACGAGATGACTGAGGAATTGATGATTTTTGACACTGGAAGCGCTATAACAGGAGCAGATAATTTGAGTAGCGTCGGATGTAGCATATCATGACCACAAGATTTGCGACTGTTAATAGAAGATAGTAAGAGATCCACCTGAGATGGATTCACAAGATCAAAGTTGAAAGTTTCCCTTTCCACCTTATTGTGCATTATTTCTCTGATACTTGGATGTTCAAGGAAATCTGTACCATATTCCATTTCCGTGATCTCATTGGCATCTTCCAGAATATTTACAAAATAATCATTAAAAAGCTCAGCAAGAACTTTTTTGTCATTTATGAAGTTACCATCTTCTTTGAGTAATATGTTGTTTGCTTGGCCAGAGTTCCTGGAGTGTAGGAATGGACGATACATTTTCCAAAAGTCAGCTGGGTTTTGGGATCCCTCAACTTTGTTGTTAAAATATTTCTTAATTGCTTTGCGTCGAAGTGATGTACATAAATTTCTTTGCGTCTTATAGAGATCATATTTTGCATCGGTCCGCTCTTTTGCAAAACGTCTCCAGAGACTATTTCTTTTCCGTATGGCTGAACGCCATTGGTTGTTCATGTATGGAACATGATTTCCACGTACGTGTGCATACTTGAGTGGCGAATGCTGATCAAGGATGTCATTGTAAAGTGACTCAAAAACATACAATATGTCATCTGGATCATCAAAGATGTCCATAATGTGAAAAGGAGCGGCACTGAGATCCTCCACAAATTTATCTCGATCAAAATTTTTGAAGCTACGGAATGCGATTTTTCTTGACCTTAGTCGTCGCGGTAGTGTTACTCGCATAATAGTGTAAACCAGCGAGTGATCGCTGATTTGTGTGTCTACGACACCAGTTTGAAGAGCTCTTCTGTTGTTGTTAGTCAGGATCAAATCAATAAGCGTTTCCGAAGATTTTGTTACCCGTGTGGATTGCGTAACCAAGTTTTTGAGATGATAAACATCCAGTAAGTCCATGAGACATCGACCATCCTTTGGTGCTTTGTCAGGATTAATCATATCGCAATTAAAGTCTCCCAGAAACAGAACATCGTTCCCTCGGAAAGTAAACATTTCAAACAGATTACTCATCTCAAGTTCCCATCGGGATTTTTTGAGAGATGGCGGGCGATAAATACCAACGATTGTCATCCATGATCTTCCAACCTTTACATCGCAAGCTATACATTCAGTTTCATATTTTTCACGTTGCTCTGTAGATATACTGGCATCCACATCATATGGCACACGGCTTCGCAGAAACGCATTAAATGCATAACATATTATTTAATCGTTTTGAAGGCTTCCCCAAAAATTGGGCAAGAGCACATTCGAGAAATTGAAAACTGTACGTGTGAATTGATGCTTGATTCATATGCAGCTCTCAGAAGCTAGAACCTCACGCCAAATAGAGAACGTTTAATTTTGGGAGCACGTAAAATAATTGAAGTGTCCATGATAGTATGCCAGCATTAATTTTGAAGAATTTTTGTCTTGCTCAACATTCGGCAATATAATTTACCGCTACCTTTAAACTTTGCGTTAATGCATTATAATATTTGAAAACAGTGTTTATCTGATTCGGCGTTGTGTTCAATTCCGCCTTCACTAAGGCATAAAAAATTCATAGAGCAGGTGAATTCTGCATTTGGTGGTCATCAAATTAGACAAAAGACACTTTTAATGGACGTAACAATGCAAACGATCACATAGAGCTCTTCGCTCTTCAAGGTGAAGCTCAAAATCTTCACATATACACACACGTACAAACCCACGTACAGACCCAGGGGAATTTGACATTTTAATGAAAGCCAGTGTCAAATTCCCCACCCCCAGGCACTTACTGAATGTCAATTTGCCTCACTTGGGGTAACTTTTTCTATAGAATTGAATTCCCGACCTTGGGACAAAGCGTAAATGTCAAAATCCCTACTCAGGGGAGGGCCCTCTCAATCAATTTCCCGTGGGTACTCCCCCGCATCACCCTGGGGCTTAACATTGATAGGTGCATAACATCGTCAATGGCTCTGTTGTTTGCCTTGGGACCATCTTATTTATATAACAATCTCTGGAGTTTCGACTGAAACTGTAAAAGCAGTCCTTGTTCTCGTTGAAGCATGTAGAAGTTTCAATCGTAATACTGGAGCTGGAGAGGAAGTCGACACTCTATTAGCAAGACACATGACTTCGATCCAGCAGTTAACCCCTGACATCCAATAGAAAAAGGTTTATTTTATACGTCGCGCTATCGTCGAAAATAATCCAGACGAATTTAATTGAAAGTTCCAAAAGCAATTAACTTTGACGATAACGCGACGTCTAAAACAAATTAAATTCGTCAATTTATCCGTAGAATTAAATGCATACATTATTTTAATGTATATTTGCTATTTAAACTTGAAATTGTTGTTCAAGCAATACTTCAGTTTTTATTTAGCTTTTCTTTTTAGTTAATAGATCCAGGATCTCTTCAATGCGCGCAAAACTCTTTTTCGTTCGTCGTTGAAATTCCGGAAATGGGACTTTACCTTAACCACAGCATCACGGCTAGTGATATTCACAACCCAACAAATTAAAGTTCTCAAATTTAAATGGAAACAAGTCAGTTGCAGAACAATGAAAGAACAAAACCATGCATCCTGTTCGTTCACCCTAGCGTCCTCCAAACAGTCCCACAATCTGTAACGCGGCCCCTTTTGACCCAGTCTTTTCCAAAATGAGGAAAAATAACTCTTTCATTGCGCATGCGCACACGAATGAGTTAAAAAAAACACACGGAATATACGGAAACCATCACAGGTATGTGCGGACTTGTTGGTGCGCGGTCTTCGCATAACCTTAGCTTGTGCCTCCCACAACAACAAGATAACAACAAAGAGGTAGCAACATTGTCGTTTAACTGACTTTTCGTTTAGTTTGTTTTCATCCCCTGCATAAAAAAGGATGGTAACTCCGTGGGAAAAATTGCAACGATAAATTTTAGATCATGAACTGCCTCTGAATAAGCATTACCCTACCAAGCTCCCCATCAAGTCGAGAAATCAAATACCTGCAGCTTAGACGCCGCATTGTCACATTCTCATTTTTACCAAGTAGAGTTAAGAGAGTAGTGTCAACCCCCCACTCTCCACCCTTGTAATTCCCTAAAATAATGGCCCACCTGAAAAGAGAAAGGTCTTCCGGTCGAAAACACTATATTGACCAGTGATCCCTTGCACAATGCCTCGGTAAACAACAAAATACAGAGCTTAACAAATCATTGAAAGACCAACTGTGCTCCCTTAAGAGAGCACAGCTCGGGTGTTTTACCTCACACGAATGCATAAGAATTTTTCGGCATGGGGCATTTGAATTATGACACTTTACGTTTCTCAGAACTGGCTGTCCTCGCCAGTCCGTTTGCAGAAAGACTGATGTACTATTCTAAAGGGCAAGTTGTGATTTTCTGTCTTAAAGGTTCATTCGAAATAAGCGGAGAGCACCTTTTTCAAAGAAATTTAGTTTTAACCCAGCGAGCAACCGATACTATAAATTTTTGCACCGGTATTCACGAAAATACAGGTCTGGTCAAACCTTTCTAGCATATGGAGAGCGCTCTAGTTGCTTCAGTTACTGTTACTAGGCTTATTCCTGTGTTTTCCAAGCCGATGAATATACAAAAACTGGAGTCACCAAGTTATCTGAATTTCTCAGATATCCATAATAGTGCTCTAAAAGGGTTTTTGAATCATTTGTTCTCAAATTTGTCTTGCTCGGGTATTTTTCTGATGTACGCAGTTTGCGTGCAGGTCATTTTCACAATCCTGAAAGTTGATTTTTAGCGTGCATGATACAGATCTGATGGGTATTTCCATGCTTGAGTAAGTAAAACTGCTCGAGTTAAGCGAAGCGTTTGCTTCAAGACAACCCACAGCCTGCTATCTACCGTGAATTGTTATGTTCCTCAGACTGCTTAGGGGGATGGACCATTCATCAGGAGCCCATGAATTTATTCAACAAATTTGGCCTCGATTTCTATAACTATTTCGCTAAAGAAGTAAAAAATGAAACTAGCGCGATGGAGGCATTACTTCACATTGATTTTCCTTGTGTTTCAAATCGTTATTCTGCTAAGAAAACCTGCCAAGAAATCACGTAGACGTGGAAATCTTTGGCCAAATGCTATGTTGAAGCTATATAACTGTGACATTTTCGGTTGCTTTAGCAAGAAATAAACCCTGAGAGAGTTTTGGGAACAGAATAAGAGCTAATAACAACTTTATGAATATGCAACTGAGTTTTTCGTCTTTTCTTTCTCTATTTCTTTCCTTTTTTTTTTTTTTTTTTGCACTTTTACATGACAAAGCAGTCCATCCGAAAACAAAAGGCCGAATAACATTCCCAGTGTTGAGAAATATCCAGGAAAACGAAAAAAAATTTTTTTGCATAACATTCTAATCCTAACAGATGTGTCATTGAAACAAGCCCGGCCTTCGTTGCGCCTGGGTAAACATTTAGTTAGACCTGAAAGTCTAATTTAATCCAAAGAGAGGAGTCCAATTTTGGTGTTTGCTCAACTGACTTGCGGTATCGACCTACCCTTGGTGAAGTATACCTGCATGGTGAAACAAAATCGTGTTCTTAGAGCATCGCTGGAGAACAGAGGAACTAACTGACCTTGAAAATAGTTTGGAGAGCAGATATTTTACATACGATAAAAACCACAAAAGAAATTTATTTGATCTTATTAGAAAGTATAAAGACGCAAACATTACGAATCATTGCCCACTGAAGCGTAACAGGGTTTATTTAACAATTAGACTCGTAGCTCGCAAGGGCTATTGACCCGTGGCCCTTGAGGGCGAAGGGTCTAATTGTTTTAGTATCACCCAACTAGACGGACAGAAAAGGCAATAATAAAGTTAGCAAATGCAAGTTGAAGAAATATTTATTTGGGAATAAAAAGAAAGAAAGCGTCACGCTCGAGACTATTACTAATAGTCCTCCAGTAGCGTAGCCAATCAAAATGCAGGATTTGCATTAGTTCACTAGTTGGGTGATACTAACAATAATTCATGTCTTTGCTAAAATCTATTTTATGTGAGTTCTGCAAGCGAGATGGCAATAAAACCTGGTCATCGTTGGCAACGTAGTTGCTTTTGTGTAACTAACCGTAGCTTTTCAGCAAAATTTCAGTTAAAATCAGTCTCAACTTGAAAGCAAGTTTAGAGAGATAACACGCAAACATGAGTCACTGCCCAAACGTAACTTGTTTTTCCCATTTTTCCATGCATCAGTTCCTTTAATTCATGTCTGTTCAGTATTTAAGGTTTTATGCTCTTATATGCTCTTTGGCGCCTCTCAAAATCGATCGCAAATGGCAAGTCGTGTTTTTTTTGGTGAAACGAAATCAGGAGGATACAAGAGGAGCAGTACTGAGCTGAAGATGGCTTACGTCGGTCCCCGGATGAAAGAGAAAACTGGAAGAGTGACCCCAGGGATATTCATATCTTGAGAGTTTGTCACGGTTTATAGCCATGGAATAGAATTTTGACTTAACTCAGAGCTCTTCAGAAAGATTCAGGAAGCCGGATAATAAAATCGCGGATTCCCAGAAATCGTTATTCATGCAAACCTGTTGTCAACTTATAGGTACATGTGCAGTTACTCCATTATTACGCGGGATGCCTAAAGGCAGACCGCGTTGACGTTTTGGTGGAATTCCTTTTTTTTTTTTTTTATCGTAACCAAAAATTGACTTTTTTTTTTTTACTTGATTAACCAATCAGAATCGAAGAATTGCGCACTTTGGGGGTGCTAGAGAGTCAGGTTTTCGTCACCCGTATAGGAGGTAAAATTTCAATTGAAAATGGCTTCCGTGTCTATCACGCGTGAATTTACGTTATAGTAGTTCGCCGGTCTCAGAGGGAAAACACCACTTTTTAAAGCTGCAAATCAAAAGAATAAATTGTGAGAAACACTCGCCAGCCTCAACGGTGGAGATCAGTTTGTTCAGTCATAATGAAGACATCCCTCCTCTTCGAGAACAGATCAGCATCAGTAAGTGTGGTTTTGAAGATCGGTTGCGTGCTTAGACTGAGAATCCACCTTGCAAACAATTACAGGTTTGGATGTGAATTTTTACCGTGCTTTTATATCCTTCGATGACCGACTCGTCGTGGGGTGTCGGTAAAACGCCGACTCGAGGCTGGAGTCGGGGGGCCCGGGGTGTTAGCTTAAAAAAGACAAAAACAACATAAAAGTAAAAAAATAATAATAATAAAAAAGGAAAACAAATTATAATAAATGAATAAACAAACAAATAATATCAACCAATACGTTTGTTAAACGATTGCTGTACCAGAAGCCGCAGAACCCCATGTGAGTCTTTTCCCGCCAAAATAGTCACGTGGTTAAGCTATGGAGGAAGAAGAAGGGCAGTTCGGTGAGTTGAAGACATTTGGATTCAATTTTGTCCCTTACAACTTGAAGACCTCTAGAAACTATGACTGGGTGTTTCATCTTTAAAAGGAGAGAACAGAATGACGCTGCTGTCTTTGGAATTTATTTCGCTACGTTTATGAATCGTGCTGCTTCGTCTGTTTCTCAACTTTATGTGCGCAGTTATGTACACGACAGCTGACACGATCTTCCAAATCTTTCCTTGCGGGAAGAAGTGCTTTGCTTGTCTGTACATTCAGTTGACTGTCAGATAACTTTGGGATATTTTATTTGCAGACTTTGTAGTAATATCAGATTCCGAAGGTAAGGCAAATGACTGCAAGAAATGTAAGCATAATGATGTGAGACATATGAGCTAGATGTAAATGATTGCTGGCGAAATTGAAACTGTAATTCATACAGGGTGTACAGTCCCTGGACTAATGGGTCATTGCCATACATGTACATGTTTAGGTATTGATCAGTTAATCACTAAGGGTTTTACGTTTGTAAGTCATTGGTAATCTATTGAGACTTATATAAGTATATTTGTAAACAATCAATAAAGTTGACTTTTTGAAATTAAAGGTAGCACGCGTTTGAGTTGATAAATAAAGTCTTTCGAAGCAAATACGCGAGTAAAATACACATAGCAAAAGTCTCCTACCTTGCAAATTTCCCATCTACGATTCCTTTCGATCTCTTTCAGGCAAATGGTACTTTTGAGGGTGACCACAGACAAGAAACGCCGCCACACACGCCAAAAATGCAATGACACACGAGCCAAAAACCACGGGACTTCGGTGATGGTCAGCGGGGTTGAGGAAACAATTTGATATACCAGCATGAAGTAGACATGAGGTACGAAAGAAATGTGACATATCAGTTATAGTGGCGTTACTCCTTTGTTGTCCATGTCTCATACTTCCCGAGAATATTGAAAAAGTAATTAAGTTGTTTGATTATTTCTTAATTTTACTTTTTATATCTTTAAATTTTCAATATAACTTTTTTAATGTTTTTTTTTCTTTTATAAAACGCAACACCCCGGCCCCGACCCCGAGTAGGCGTTTTACCGACACCCTTCGTCATGTATTTCCAAACGGTCTGATGAGTGATGAAGTTTGTAAAAAACGTGCTCAATTCGAGTCAATAAATTGACCTACATTGTGCTATACAAGAGCCCAACAATTCGCTTGTTTGCTTTGCGTAGCTTTATTCCAGGCGAAAATTAAACGCCTTTACTTTCCAACGTTGCTTTGGTTTTGTGTACTGAACCGTGAACAATTGCACAGACTATCACGCCACAAACTTGTGTGTTTGCCAGCGATTGAACAAGCAATTTCACTCAATGTTTATGGACCCGTGAATAATTGGATAGCTAACATGTGCTTGAAACCAGTGTGCCATTGATGAAACCAATGAGTTCACATGAATCGAAACAGCGAGTTCACTAATCGAACCAGTGTGTTCACTCACAACTTGGTATGGTATGGTATGGTATGGTATGGTATGGTATGGTATACTTTATTTAAATCAAAGAAACACCCTAGCCCCAGCAACAGTTAGCTGCTTTCCAGGACGTGTTTGTACAGACATAAAAAAGAGACTAAAACTAATAATACGAAATTAATAATATGATGAGTCTAAAACTACAAGAATTCAGCTAAGAACGAAAGCTAACAATTATAAACTAAATACTTAGTACTTAGTTTTTAACAATTACAAACTAAGTACTAACCGGTACTAATTGTTTACATTTCCATTCATTTGTACCTATGAAAAGATTTTCACGTTAGGCAACCATTTCAAATTTAGTGTTACTGTAACATCGACCAACCCATCCCGCGTAAACGCCTTTTGGCGTCTTGTTACGTGAGATGCGTAGGCAGACCACGTATAAAGATTCGGGCGAGTTTCGTCGCAGGGCTTAACTTCAGTGAGAAGCAAAAGCACGTGGCTCATTGCCATATGAGACTAGTTGCTGGCCGGGGTTACTACTCGGATGGGTGACTTTATCTGAAACCGGTGTTGTTGGCCTTTTTTTTTTCTGGTCGTCTTTTTTCGATTTTATTTCTGAACTTTAAGGAACCATGTGGCGCTGAAATCGCCAAACAGTGTTTCTAGCCGATCAGCCACGCTTCCTCTTTCTAAACGTGCTCATTTGTCGGAGAAAACCTTTTAAGTAAAGATTTCATTCTCACAGCGCCGCGACACAGTGAAATATTTGAATGATTCAAAAGAGATTGATTTGTTCCGTTCATTGCTTTAGCTTCGTGTTTTCAACTGTGAATAATTTACATTCTAATCGAGTGTGACAAGCTTCGTAATCTTTGTATTTGTCCTAACGAAAAGGAAACGATATTTTTAAGTTTGACTCTTCGCATTTTGTACGCTTGACTGTTTTAACACAAATTTGCATAGTTTGACATTTGATCAAGCAAGATTGCGAGACTTGGTATGGGGGTCAGACAGCGCAACATTATAGGCATTTCAGAGATTTGAGAGAGAAATCTCCTCAAGTAAATCATAACAGGGGTATAAAGTTGATTGGTGTTTTTGGATGGTGTTAAATGACTTCATTTTTTGCTTACTGTCCACCGCACGCACTTGACGCGGAACAAATAACCTCGAAATGAAAGTGCCGAATATTTTTTCGATCATGGTTTGATCAGCAAAATTCGTATCGAATGCATCACTGGTGGCTAGGAGACTAGTTAACCATCGTGTGTTTGTCATGCTGTACTGAGTCATCATTAAATTCCCATTGTCCACGTATAACCAAAGTGACTGTGTGTACACATTCATCAACCAATGCATCCCACGTTAACGCCCCCAGGCGTCTTGTTTCAATAGAAATGAGAAGGAAACCAGGGATCATATATTGCTGAATGTGTTGGACTTCAGCTCATTATAACATTTGCAACAATGATTTTTAATCCTGTCATTACAGATCTTCAACCGAGCAGAGTTAACTAGCAGCCGACTCCAGGGGTCACAATAAAATGGATATTGAATCCTTGGAAAAACTCCAAAGAAGAGCATCACGGTTGGCGTGGCGCTAGCCACCAGTGATGCATTCGATACGAATTTTGCTGATCAAACCATGATCGAAAAAATATTCGGCTGCCGCTTACTGAGTTGGCAAACCTTGGAGAAACGTGGAGAGTTCTTATCTCTGATCCAGTGCTACAAGATTGTTCTGGGAATAGATAATCTTCCTTTTTCGGACTTTTTTGAACTTACTAAATGTAATCAAACTAGAGCCAATCACAATTATAAGCTCTACGTAAAAGTAGCCATCCTAAATTGCTAAAATATTCTTTCTTTGTACAGATCGTTAACATGTGGAATAATTTGCCTAAAGATGTTGTACACGCAGGATGGTTGACTTTAATTCGTGACAGATTAAGGATTTATATGAATATTGATTAATAGATGGTAAACAATTTTAATTATCTGTATAGTTTTAGCTTTTAGACTTCACCTTTTCATTTTTTGTTTTTAGATATCCCCTTTCGAGAGATATATTGTAATTTTAATTTCTATCTCTTGAATAAAGTATTGTATTGTATTGTATTGTATTGTATTGTATTGTATTGTATTGTATTATATTGTATTGTATTGACACATTGCTAACCCACAGGTAAACGTACGGACCCTACAACGACAGCCATCGTAGTAAATGTAGGGATAACGTCTTCAAATTCCCGTTTGTCTACCTGCTCTTAATTCCCTTGCCTCCCAACACTGAAAGCCCTGCCGGCAATTCATAGGCCAGGGGCCCGTTTCTCGAAAGTCCTGGTACTTAACGGGCCCACAAACCATATTTAGAACTTAAAATCTCAATAAAAGTAGGGTGTGTTTACACCTCTAATGAATTCCATTTTGTTTCTTTAGCTGATAACTTTACTGTATAATTTTCAAAACTTTTGAAACTCCCGTCTGGAAACTCCCGTCTGGAATAGGAAACAAAAACGGGCCCGGTAATTACCGGGAGTTTCGAGAAACAGCCCCTTGGACCTCTACAATTAATTTGAAATCGCGAAAATTTTCAAATTTAGGTATTCACTGGGATATATTGTTCTTGTACTTGGTGCTGTTGAAAATCATCTATTAAGGTAATTCGATGTTACCAGCTGCCATTTGAAAAGAAGTAGGCGAGTTGGATGATGGAGCCACGAATTCACACTAATAGAACGAAACATATATGTAGCTTCGTTACTTCGTTGAAAGTTATCTTTTAAATCCATCTAGTGACCATCTTTTAAGATAACTGTTACTACCATTTGAAGACAAATAGGTGACTTGGACGAAGTGATCGAGTCATGAATTTACGCTTTTAACACGAGGCAATATATGTATGCAGAGAGGAAGAAGAATACCACACAAATTGATGTGTTTTATAGGTAAGCTGAAAGCCATTCATTGGACACTATGGCCATGTGGTAGCGGAGGCACCACCCCTTAAAAGAGGGTCTCAATGGGGTGGTCCCTCTGACGGTTGACAGTTGAATTTTAGGTCATTTGACGGTTGACGGCAGGACCCTGGGAATGAGGTTGGGTTGACGGTTAATGATTCGGAATGACGTTTATAGCACGAAATTAAAGCACAAATTTGGCTGTAATTTTTAATAAGATGATATAATTTTGCTCATATTTGAATAATCCAATTTATCCTATAATTTGTGCGCTAAAAATGAGGTTTCTTGTCTTCAACTATATGCCTAATTAGCGTAATTATGTCACCTTCGTTACCGCGGGACGTATCAATCACCTGCTCCACCAAGTGGTGTACTTGAATGAAGAATCGTGTAGTTCTAGATTAAGGCTATCTGAGACGTTTGACTGCTAATAGCGGAGCTCCAGCGGCCCGAAGGGCCGCAAAGCGGAGCCCCATACCTATAGAAACCCGTCAACTGCTTTTCTCATGGTAATCTTGGCTAGCGGTATTGCTCGTGGGCGCGACCGACGACGACGACGACGACGACGACGGCGCACAATAATTAATAATACCCTAATAATAATAATAATAATCCAAAATGGCGGCTATACTCCAGCTGACCATCTAGTGTACTGTGGACATCTTTGATATTAGACATCCATGTCAACGTCAATTGACACCTGTCAAAACAACGTATCCGCTGACCAGTATCACGTGACCATATTGCGGGCTCAAGTTATGAGCTGTCGAAGTCAGCTGTTTTTTTGAAGTTGACCGCTGACCAGGTACTCGTTTTCAATTCGATCGCAGGCTCAAGCCAAGCCAAAACGAGGCGTAAGTTTTCGCCAGGATCAACAGATCTCCGTCCTGTAAACAATTTGCCGCCTACCTTGACTACTTCTCAGTTCGTTTTTTGTTTAAACCGATGAGAATCAACCTTTGGATGTTAAGAGCAGCAAATTGGATTGCCTGGCTTTGCTATTTTATAGTTTACGGATCTGCGAGAGAAAAGATCGTGTGGTTTGGCAGGGTTTTAATCATGCAGGCGCTGTCTTCTATTGCTCACTTTTGCTGTGGATTAAACTGGATGGTTTTGCCGCTAAAAATCCTTGATTGAAGAAGCTTCCTTGGTAGACATGGGAAGTAAAACAAAGTGACGGTGAAAAACTTCAAGGCCCGATAAGGATTTGTAGCTGCTTAGCAAATGAATACGTATACTTTTGTGTGAACTGACGGCTTCTGCTTTAGCTCTGCGTTCACTGTCCGCAGGTTAGTATTCCTGTTGTGACTTTTATATCACATATGGTGATTTGTCTCTGTGACTACGAGTTATGTTTGTTACTTGTCTTAGTTTTCCAATTTCTACAAGGAACGCCGAAGAAACATTCGCTGGCATCGTTCTTTGTTTTCTTATCTTTTGTTGTTTTCATGTTGTTTGGATGGACTAAAAACGCTCGTCTTTTTTCCAAATGCATATTTTCGCTCCAATATTTCATTTTGGAGCCTAAAACTCTTCGTTTTCCCTGCTGTCGCTCATTTTTTTGGGCAAAGAATTGGTTGAAGAAAAGCCAAGCGAAGTCCGGACGGTTTATATCCTCGGCTTCGCTTTGTTGACATTATTGGAACTCTCGCAAAAGAGTAATCAACAACTCATTGCCAAATATAAACACGATTTTTAACAGCTGCAGCATTGGAAATGCCAGCAATTTGTTGTCCATCAAAAGCAATTCTCGCTGTTAGTTAAAAAATCCCAGATTTTTAAGGCTATTGCAGTAAATACTTCGTCCTTTGTTCAATGTTTACGGCTGAAAAACGTTTTTCAGAAATCCTGAGTCAGATGTTATCATTAACAGTGATGTCAAAAATAATACCACCCACGACTTGTAGTCAAGGTTTGTTGTTTGCAATATTTGTAAGGGATCGAAGTCAAGAAAAAAACCGGCGATTCTCAACATCACTCGATAATTGCAGTTGATCACCTGAGTTGATTCATGGCTAAAATAGTATGCTCGATCAGTCTGTCGCAGTCACTTTTCTCAATGAAAAGTAAAGTCGATTTCGCTCAACGTTTTCCCATGTTATTGTAAAAGGGACATCTACGGCACTTTCTATCGTCTTTACTGCATGTAATAGATCACAAGAATAACACAATAAAATGTTCAAGACAAGGCGAGCAAAGTACTTTTGTTCTTTTATGGGCGGTGTCGAAGAGAGCTCACTTTGAGGTTTTATCGCACTTTCGCTGTAAAATATTTTTTGATAGATTAAAACGGTCACCGATACATGTCGATTGTGAAGTTGGTTTAATAGTGGGACACTAGAACTGTTAACCTAGTTAAGTGATTTTTACCACTTGTATCGAAATGTAATCAGATGTAATTAAATTGTGATGAAGAAAACTTTGTTAATCGTTTTTGCTCATCATAATCATATAGTTCCTGTGCCACAAAGTAGTGGTGGGAATCGGTTGAGATTTCACAACCGATCGATCATCGATTATAATCGAAGAAATCTGCCAATAAGCATTTCATGTATTTTTCACCTACATAGAAGTCAAAGTGACAGCGGTACGCTCAGGTAAACACATTCTTAGATTATCTGCTGTTATGACTTAGAAGTTAGGAGTCCACGAAAAACCACACCAAACTCACACCAAGATATTAAACGGACATTTTTCTTGATTTTAATATTTTTGTGTCCCCAATAAATTTTTAATTTTTCCGCAACAATCGATTATGAAAAAAGCATAATCGATTGTCGCTTCGCTTGAATTAAGAAATGGTGAACGTGCAGCGTGCAGTTATCGAGTTATATATGCACGCGGGAGGTTGCTAAGCACGAAAGAAGCGTAAGAGTCGCACGAGGCGATAGCCGAGTGCGACTCTAGCTTCTTGAGTGCTTAGCAAACCTCCCAAGTGCATATATAACTCGATAACTGCACGGCTGCACTCTCACCATTTCTTTTATAACATTGAGACTTTTGAGACAGAATATATTGAATCTTGTGTGGCTTACATGAGGTCCAAAGCGCTATAAACCGCGCGAAAATGTTCATTCAAAAATCTGACAACGCGACACAACAAAATTCTTCTTGGATCGCGGCGAGTTTATAGTTTACATTCTCTCGATCTCGGGAAAACAAACAACTTCAAACTGTCGGTTGACGTAAATATCAAGCTGACAGCACACGAAACTTGCAGTCGATAAAAGCGTTTCTCGAAAGCTAGTTGAGATCACTTTGGATCAGTTTTCCGAAGGAAGTATCGAAAACAAACCGCAAATGGTTGAAGCTTTTGGTGGTTGAAATGTCTGTCCTTCAGGACGTCTTTGGCCAAAGAAAAGAACAATATGGTACCAGACATTTCTTAAAAATAGGAGTAGAGAAGAAAGCGCACAAACACCCCTGGCTTTGAGCTGTTGAGATGTTCTTATTCATGATCAATAGCAGGTTTGTGGGTTTCGTTTTCCTTTCGCGTTAATTCCACGTTTGATGAGTTGCGTGTGGCGTCTACAACGCTGAACTTGAACACATGAATGGCTTTTAAAATGAACTGTCACTTTCGTTATCTGGTAAAATAAGCTTAAACTGGAACAGAGGCCTGAGGAAAATGTCAGAAATGTAAGCTATATTTGTGTACGATGCAGTCGTTCCTTCAAGCGACTGTTTCTTCACATGATTTCAAGAGTTCGATTCACGACCGAGCGAGCCACAACTGAAACTCGGGACTCAAGTTAAATAATTCATCAGAGAATACAGATATTTGATAAAAATTCCTTTATTAAAGCTCAGCCGAAAACTCGATTATCTTTAAAGTTTTTGGAACAGAATGATTTCGTCTGCAAGACTTAAAATAGAACTCTCATTCCTGTACAAGTTTTGCTCGCAGAAAGCATTTAAATGGCTTTCGACGACAGAAAAAGTTTACAATGAAAGCTTGTACTGAATGTTATTATCGCCAAATCGCTGAAAAAATTCTCTCTAAAATTCCTGATATGCATTACTAATCTTGAAAAGTTGATGTAGACCAGTCTGTTGCTGTTTTGGTCCGTCTCCGAGTGCCGAGTTCCTTTGTTCAACCAGCAGATTCAACTCCTCGCTTAAATAAGCAAATCTCCTTAGGTAAGAGGCCCGGCAAAAAAACTTCTTCATCTCCGGAAGAATCATTAAATTTTTATTTTTTACGAGAAAAAAAAAACAGGAATTATAAGAGTGTCGGCATCGATTGCTGAGAGAAAGTACAAATAAACTCACTGACGTGAGCGTGCAACCCACGGGCAATTAGATCGAGCTTATTAGCCAATCAGAACGCGCGCCTCGCTAAGGCCATGTTATAACTTTTCGATCAACTCTTTCGATTACAGTCGTTCATCGGCCCACCACTACCACAAAGGCCGATGATAATTCGAAAATCTACGTTTGCACTTGATTGAATGATGGCTCTGGCTCTGCAGCAAAACAGTAAAAAGTACATATATATA
>OX419338.1:12985746-13008246 GCA_948470475.1 Galaxea fascicularis | reverse complement strand
ATTCTGTAACTGTGCTGAAGAGGCAAGAGCTAATAAGAATGTTTTTCTTCCGTGGCTGCCTACTTTTAATTATAAGCCTTTTACTTTCAAGTTAATTGATAGCCCTGGTAATAGTTAACAGAGCTACAAAACAGCAATTTTTTTTATTATTTTACTAGCACTTAGTGTATTGTGGTTTACTTCAATACAATAATTAGCAATTATTGAATGAGGCTGAGTAGGATATGAAGAATTCTGCAGGTCGAGGAGGGTGTTATCCACCAAGGCCGAAGGCTGAGGTGGATAACATCCTCCGAGATCTGCAGAATTCTTCATATTCTACAAAAGCTGAATTCAATAATTGCTTTATTATTCATTCAAAATATTTTCAATATTTTCTTCGCTCAAACTTCTAAACCTACTTGCAGCCATTTTTCTGCTCAACAAAAATAACACAATCTCGTTTCCAGCTTTTTTCGGTCAACGGTTCAATAATTTGCAGTGGGCTGCACTTTTGACGTCATTTTGACGTCATCGGTTCAATAATCTGCAGCGGGCTGCACTTTTGACGTCATTGATTCAATATGACGAAGTTTCTTTCCAAATTTGGTGAACAGCAGCTGGTTATGGTGATTATGCGTGTGGTTTTAACCAGTCAGAAACAGGGAAATATTTTGAATGAATAATAATATGAATTATCGCTTTTGTTTTAGGCACCACGTCCATCGACTGGTCCCCACAAGCTGCGAGAGTGTTTGCCGCTCATTGTTTTCCTCAGGAATCGCCTCAAATATGCTTTGACATATGATGAGGTGAAGAAGATCCTCAAACAACGATTGATTAAGGTTGATGGTAAAGTCAGGACCGATGTTACCTATCCGGCTGGCTTCATGGGTGAGACTTGCGTTTTCTTTGGGAAACAATGTGCATGTGATGTCTGACACTTGATTGAACACAATTGTCTAGTTTCAGTCATGAAAATCAAACCCAATGTACAAGATAGCTAAAAGTTTTTTTACAGTGCAAACATTCTTCATCATTAATGCATCAGTAGTGATCTTAGTGTGCTTGTTGTATATAGATGTCATCACTATTGACAAGACTGGTGAACATTTTCGCTTGCTTTATGACGTTAAAGGTCGCTTCACTGTCCACCGAATCACCAATGAAGAAGCTAAGGTTAGTAGTGGGGGAAGGCAGAGTTACTCTGCCACCTTTGTAGACAAATGGCATTGGCCCATTCAGTTCTGTCGTCCAATTCCTGTTTAACCCATGTGATGGGGTCATGTAGCAGCTCTCATAAGGTCTCACGAGATTGGCTTGCTACCCTTCAGGTGAACAAAAGAACAAACAACACAAACAATGGACCCTAGCCCTAAAACAATAGAGGTTCTACACTATGCCTGCCAATGAAATTTAGAGCTTAAGAGAGCTGCTATAGTACTGATGTGATGGCTTTGAAAAATTACTGTTTCCTTGAGACCTGGTCCATTTCTATTACACTTTATGCACATCATTCATCATTACACTTTGAACTTTGACCAATTTTTAGAGTTGTTATTTTGAGTAATACAACAGCAAATTTGTCCTTAAAATGTGCGCAAATCAATAAAATATACATTTAGAACACATCAGACATGGCAATTTATCAAACTTTCAAGAAATTGTCATAATTATGTTGAAACTCTTGAGAGTCAAAACGACTGAATTCTTGAAGATTAGAGTAGTATCTTGTTTCTCATTATGGATATTTACTGTTGCGGAGCAAGTGATGTTTAAAATTGCAGAAATTTGAAGTATGAACATCCTTGATTCTATCTTATTATTGCTGATGCTCCAACCAACTATGCTGTTTGCTTATCAATTTTGGAATTTCCGCTGCTGTCAACGGTCTTCTCCATTTTGAATCCTTTCTGCTCTTTTCTATATAGTACAAGCTCGGTCAAGTGCGACGTGTTGCTACCGGAGCCAAGGGTATCCCTTACCTTGTCACACATGATGGTCGCACAATCCGCTATCCTGATCCCATGGTTTCTGTGCACGATACTGTAGTGCTGGAGATCAAAACTGGCAAGATCATTGATTTTATCAAGTTTGACACCGGAAATCTTGCCATGGTTGTTGGTGGCCGTAACATGGGGCGTGTTGGTGTGGTCACTCATCGTGAGAGGCATGCTGGTAAGTCCTATGGTTTTGTAGTTTTCAACTTAAATCTTGGCACATCAAACCAGGGTAGTGGTTTGTTTGGCTAATGAAAAGAGGGAATGCAATATTCTGTCTTGTCTCCTGAGAAAACCTGATTTCCAGGAGGCAGATATGGTTGTTAATAAGTTTTGAAAATGTCAGTGGGCGCCCTCCCTTCCAACAAAACCCTGAATCAAGTGGACACTTTTGCTGGGGGTTTTGTAGGAGGGCTTTTTAATTAATGGATGTATTGTGTTTGGAACATGTGCCAGTATCATGTAAGTACTCTTTAGTGGTCACTCTTGTAAGAATCAACTGGCTGTTAGACAGAAATGGCTATCAAGGGGAAGATAATGGATAAGGAATGTTTGACTAAACAGTCAAGATGTTTATGTGGTTAGAAGCCCATTCCTCAAACATCTAATAAGTTATTGGTGTGATATGATTTTTCTCATCTCTGTTATGTAAATAATTGCTTGGAAGGTTCAGTGTATTAAAATTAGCAGCAAGGTGAAATAGGACTTTTGAAAAATGTTCCTGTGACTTACACTTATCAGTTACAAGAGGGCATCAAAGTCACTTGTTAATAGAGTACTAAAGTGTGACGTCACAAAAAATTAAAGCTGTGAAATTATGGGATTGGGCGCCATTTTCGAATGGAGTATCCTTAAAAAAGGTTCCTTGCCAAAACTTGGCTCTTAATTGTAATTCCCAGCTGAAATATGAAGGATTGAAATTTGATACTGCCCCATATAAATCTCTCTAATTTTGAGTCTGTTCTAAACTGAAGGAACAAACAAATTTTGAAGGGTTTGTATGGAATGCCATCAAACTTTGATCCCTTATATCTCTACTGGGAATTGCAATTCGGAGCTAATTTTTGGGATGAGGACGTCTTTTAGCATGCTCTATAAGAATATGGCATCATATCCCATAATTTCAAAAATTTTATTTTTGTGACGTCATCACTTTAGAACTCTATGAAATTTTAATGATGGCTGTGAGGAAATTGATGTTTTCTGGCAGTTAACTCTTGATATCTTTACATTTCAGGTTCCTTTGACATTGTTCACGTCAAAGATAACACAGGTCACCAGTTTGCCACGCGAATTAGCAACATCTTCATCATTGGCAAGACGAACAAGCCACACGTGTCCCTTCCAAAGGGTAAAGGCATCAGGCTCACAATTGCTGAGGAACGAGACAGAAGGCTGCAAGAGAAGGCCAAAATGAGCTCCATGTAAATCACAAAGAAGGACCATTAATTAAAGTTCAGAATCACAATTTTTGGCTGGCTTTTGTGGTGTTTGGTTAATTTCATGTACCTCTGTCATTGACATCATCTGATCCAAGGGCGGGTAGTCAGGGCATTGGGGAAAAACAGGCCTTTGTACTAGTTTTTGTCTGGTCATTGGGTTGAAAGTCCGTTAATGCTAACGAGTGTACACCTTACATGTACCCTATGGGTACCTAATTTTTAAGTATTTTGATAAATAAATAAATAAATAAATACCTAATTGACCACTCCCCTAGAGGGGCTTTTCAGGGCCAATGAAACAAATACACAAATGAACAGAACAGAATCCCAACTGGTGGGAGGCAGACCAGTTGGCCATTTACAAGGATGACCGAGGAGTTCAACCACGCACTTACCCAGAACAACACCAGTTAGTGGCTAGAGCGGGATTTGAACCCGGATCACCGCATTGAAATCCAGCGCCCTAAACCACTCGGCCATCCTGCCTTCAATATGTGGAACATTTTTTATCGAACTAGATAGGATCTTACTCTCAGGTTTCTAGCTCTCAGTGGCACTGTTGAGAAATTTTCACCTTTTGATTCGGGTCGTATCCCAGTACCCTGTGTATCTCTTGTGTCTGAAGAAAGTGGCAATTTGGACACACGATTTGGGACATAAAGCGAGCACTATTTTCTTTGCGACCCAACGGGCCTGTCTTGCATATTGTAACTTCCTTTACTCCTCTTCTCCATTTCAACGAAAATTGAGTGCCTCACTGCCCCTCCTTGGATAAAAGAGAGTTAAAGCATGACGTTTACGCCAAACGGCAAACGTCTGAGTGAAATTAGGGTTTTGCCAAAAATGTAAGAACCCTGCTTGATATTAGCTCATTTCTGTCTTGTTAGCTCCAGATATCACGCAACTTCTCAAAGGAACGAGACAAGTTAAAATGAGAGAATTTTCACGCTTTTGTGATGAGCAGGGACCTGCCGTTTGCCGTAAACGTCATGCTTAATCTCTCTAATGAGTATGGAAACATCGCGTGAGGTCTCGAGATATTCTTGAGATGAAGGTCCTTGAGAGACCAATATGTTATGCGGAGTGAAAAAGAATGAAAAATACTTTTTTGCCACTAAGTCTTACGGCTAGCGAAGCACAGTTTACATCTTGATTCACGTCATCTCACGTTAATCTTTGTTCCCGTCTGAATTGGCTTCCGAAAAAATCGGTACCAGGCATAAGGTTAGAGCACTTAACTTCAAACGATGTGGCCCTGGTTCGGTTCCCCCGACTCTTCCTGATGTGGTTTCACTATGTTCCTCGTGGTTCCTCTGCCCACGACTTTCAGTTCTTGCACTGGTAGAAGTAACCCTTATACAGTAAACACCCGCATAAAAGAGCAAGTGGCTTAAGAACTTATCTTTCAAGTGCAAATGATCTGGATTAAGAACCTCCAGGCTGAAATTTGGTTAAAAGAACACCATGTAGATAAGAACCAATTCAGCCTGAGAAACTTAACTGGTTCTTATATATAAGGAAATACTGGGTACGAGCATATTTCTTAGGGTAATTCGTTTTATGTTGCTGTGTTGGTTATTCCAAAGCTTCTACCTCATTTATATATGTGGCAGCAACTCCCTCGTCATTAATGACCAGTATTGATTTGAGAGGCTGGAGTCAATCGACCCTTCTCCAAAATGGCGGCAATGGATTTGAATGAGTTAAAATTGAACTGAATGAAAAACTGATACCAGAAATAGGAAGAGCACCTTTACTTTAGTAACCCTGGAAGGTTTTAGCATATCAGGTGCTATAACAGCTGAGAAAACGTAAGTTGAAATTTGACAAATTTGCAGACGTTTGTATGACTGGGGGTATGGCGTATACCCCCCGTCATTACAAACGTCTGTAAATGTTTTGATATTACACTTGATATGCCAAAACGTTGCAGGGTTACTGAAATAAAGGTGTTCTTTATAGTGCTGCTATACGTTTATAATTTTAACTTATTTGAATTATCGGCCGCCATTCTGGACAAGGGTCTATCAATAAAGCAGTGTCAGTTGTGTAATAAAGTGTATAATTTTCAGGCAGAATTTAAGAACATGTTAAGAACAGCTTGAGGCTGATTTTTCACAAGTACCCAATATATAAGAACGACATCAGCCTGAAACTGAAAAACATACAATAGGTTCTTTTATGCGGGTTTTTAGTTTACCACTTCATAGCAGAGCGAAAATTTTCAACCTTCCTTTGTGTAGCACAACAAAGTGATATATTCGATTTTAATTTGTACCCTAGCGACAAACGTCAACACAGATAAAGGTATGGGACCATTGATTTACAGCGCGCGAGATTCCCTGAGCCATCCATCCCCTGAGGGCTCCGATAAAAAAGGGAGATGGATGCGTGGGGGGCGTGACGAGAATTTTACGTTCGCCATAAAAATGCACGAAATCATTGCAAACAGCCGTGTGAGATTCTGTATCCTACAAGTTGTTTAAAACTGTTTTGCTCTTGGGTAGTCCGTTCTTCAATTCAGACTCAGAGAGCTTTTACTTTTACGCATGCTCTGGCGGCACAAGTCGTGCGTGAAGCTCGCTTTCGTTTGTACGCGCGCGAGAGATGATTATTTTCACGTCAGATAAGTCGATTATGACGTCATACAAAGTCAACGACGTTTTAACAATCAGCAGGAAAAAGTCCTCCTCATTTAATTTGCGCTCTTCGAGCAAACTCTGAAGGGCATGGAGAATTCTGCAGATCGATTTTTTAAAGGTTTCTCACTCGAAGGCTACAGATTGCAAGTTCTCATGAACAAGTTGGAGAAAGAGAAAAAACAATGCCTGAATCGCTTGAGAGAAGAAACACACGTGTTCAAAATGTCGGTTAAGGCGCCGGTAAAATGTGGAGACGATTGTTGGAGTCAATACGGGGAAATATTCCATGCAAACGGAGATAAGAGAGAGAACACATCTGTCACGCATATCAATATGGAGCACAATAACGAAGGTTAGTCGTTTCTGTTTTTCTTTCTTTTTATCGTCCTTTTCGGCAAAAAGAAGCTGGTCTAGTTTGTAACTTGTACTTGTTTGCTTCAAAAGAGTTTTGCATTTGCGCTTTATTTCTTTATGTCGTTGTCATGGAGTTCTAATTACTGTAATTATGGGTTCATTTTGGCCTAGGGGCTCAATTCAACACGCTTTTCGTGAATGAATTCGTAGAGGAGTTTGGTAATGCCAGACTCAATCCGAGTTTATTTGTAACAATTTTAAATGGATTAAACATCTAGAGAACCGGACTACCGTGCGGGAGGTCGCGGGTTCAAAGCCCGGACCAACACTCCGGGTCTTAAAATAAGTGAAGTGTGTATTCGTACAAGCATGCGGGCTGAACAAGACTTATATGGAATTGTGAGACTGCGGGAATGAGAACCCCCTATAAAACCCATGTTCTCACACAGACCGCTGGACAGCTTGCTCCCGTACGAATAGCCACTGCCTTAAATAAGCGAGGAGAAAGTGCTTTCTTGGTAATGAGATCTGCAAATGGTTGGACCTTCTAGGGCGCTTACCATTCGACCAAAATTTCCGGAAATTCCGGTACGAAATAAAATGGAACGGTATGTTTCGAAAAATTCGTTTCGAAAATTTCGGTCAACCTCCAGAGGTTGTCCTTTTTCTCGGAAATTTGGAAATTCTGGAAATTGTCTGTACCATTGGACATTCCATTTCCCTTGATGCTTGGTTCCAGTTTCTCCCGCCGCGACTGTCGAGTGTCAAGTGAAAATGGCGGACCTCTTCCAAGGCATCGTGTGTTACTTTGCAAGCGACAATTTGTCATTATTTTTACAACAGCTTTGTGTTGATGACAAGGGAGAAAGCGCACCACCAGATATGCTCCAATCAGTAAGTTGAAAACTAACCTGAAATACTGGAACAATAAGGTTTAAACACCTTGCAGGTTGTGTTAGGATTCCCGCCTTATTTACGATCGCAGATAATTATGAAGGCACTGAAGTTAAATTCGTCAGAAAAATATAAAGGTACAGTGCCCTCAAAATAGTCGCGGACTCGATTTAAATTTCTTCTCGTAGAACTGCTTTTAGTAAAATCCAACTAGTGGTCTATTATCAATGCTGCGTTCTGATTGGTTGAGCTACTAGTATGCTATTTGTTATAGCCCACTATAGCTAGTAGCGAAAAGCGCCGGCTTTGAAAACCAAAACAATGGCGGCTGAATCGCGTTTTGCTGAAGTTTCGGACGAGTATTTGAGCTCATTATTACATAAATCTATACCAAAATCTACAAAGAAGTCAACTAAATATGGAATGAAGATATTTAACGGTAGGAATGCACAAAATAAATTTGAACTGTTGACAAATGTTACCGTAAATTTGACTCCTTTTGCAACTACTATTTCTATTGTCTTTGTTTTGGCGGCAAATAAGAATTAAAGACTAGCTTTAACTAGCGAAAGATGTTTTGTCTCGATATTTTTTTGACCGACTAGTTGGATTTTACTAAAACAACTATTCCTCTCGCCCTCATGGGCGGCCTGGGGGAAACCAACCGGAAAAAACCCGTTCCATTCGACATGCGCAAATTCCAGAAATTCAAACCAGAAATTTTGGTCGATTGGTAAGCGCCCCTAGTCTTCTCAGATAACGACAATAAACCGTGTAGGTCCCGTCTCACAACCTTTGCTCACGTTAACTTTGTGGGACGTTAACCACTGTTCGCAAAGAGCAGGGGACGTTGCTCCCGGTATTGTGGTCTGGCGTGCGTTTCTCGAAACCTCCGAAACTTTTCGTGCCTATTTCGGGTGATATATTTTACTACGCATCTTAAAAACGAAGAAGTTTCCAGGCACGACATTTTGCAACAAATTTGCCCTTTCGTATCTTGAAATCATAGTAAAAGACCAGCTTTTTAAAATAAGGGGATAGCAGTTATAGAAATGGCTTTTCAGGCCCCCAAAAAGTTCAGCACATTCGAGAAACGGGCCCCAGCCTTGTTGGTTTTAATGGAGAAATGCTCGGAGATATTAGCTGTATAAACTACTCTTCAATCCGAGGGTAAATAAAGGGTGATGATGATGATGATGATGATGATGAAACCTACGTGCCAAGTTAGTTTTCAATACACCATTTTACTAATGATCAGTTCCGAGTGAATTGTGGGTAGATCCAGTCCTTTGTGGGGGCAAATGGCCATTTAAAGACGCAAATTAAAATTCTAATTTTGACCGTTTTGCCCCCACAAAGGACTGGACCTACCCATAGTTCGCTTGGAATTGATCGGCAAAATGGTGTATTGAGGCGTAAGACCAAAACCAAAGCAAGTAGTCCGACCAATCACAGCAGACGTAATCAGCGCAAAAAGCCAATGAGAACTCCAAGCAAGTTTTCTACTGAGGTGCGACTGCAGAATGGAATGTGACGTGTTAGAATTAAGGATCAGAGACGCAAGGCTTCTTCTTGTTGCGCTATCCGGTATATAAATCATAAGCAATATTGAATGAATTGATGTACTGCTTTTATTTACTGTTGGCTCTTTTTGCCAGAAAATGAGAACAGAGACGCATCCTTCCGAGACGCCGGAAACACCAGCAACTCGCAGAAAACTTCAAGCCGAATGATTAAAATACCATCAGAGTCGTTAGAGCTTCATACTGGAGTGAACCAAACTTATCAAAGAAGCTACTTACAGAGGACGAGAGATAGAAATAAAAGCAGGAAACAAGATACCAAGGAGAGGGAAGAACCACTCAGGTTAACGCTGTTGGAAATATTATGCGGCGACTTTGAGAATGGCGCGTTGTTGGTGAGGAAAGAACTGGCTGAAACTAATATTGGTGGCAAAACAAGTCCAGACAATTTGGGTTGCAAATATCCTAAGACGCATCTAACGTGTGCAGAAGTGGAAAACAACCTGCACGTCTCGGACAGTGATAAAAGCGTACAGTCTAAAGCAAATGTGGAAAATAATGCGAGGCCTAGCTTCGGCAAAAGCGGTCTCAAGACCACGAAATGCAGGGATGGCGATACTGCTGGAAATTCAAACAGTAGTATTGGTATTAAGTTGAAATCAGTTAGTTTTGAAGGGCAAAACTCCGGTAGTTCTTCACTCAAGATATCGCCGATCAGGGCGCGCTGTTTAAGCTCTTGGCGGGAAAGCGTTGCAGTGCAACAGAGACCTTCGAAAATTGTTAACTGGAATTTTAAAAACACCATAAACCACAGTCGCCTCGGTGGAACTGGAGGGGCGCTTCGAACGGGTGGCCAACTGACGAAAAAAGGCGGGCTGTTTGAAGAGATGAATGGGCTTTCAGATTCTTCACTCAACACTACACAGAACGACAAAACTTTATTTTCTAGCCACACTGGCTTGCCTGAAAGCGTCTTAGAATCGCAAAATTCGGAAAATTGCAGATTTGTGCATTTTAAAGAAGGGCGTAAACCGTCGAGAAGAAAAGGTAGGCAGGAAAACTGCAGTGATCGAAGCAAAGGCAAAGAAAAGATGACCAGGAGTCGTAGCCCATGCGTAAAGCTGTTTCAAGTGGAAGGTCTTCAAAGCTCTCGAAGAAGAAAATCTCAGGTGAAACAAACGAGCCGAGATGTAACATTGTTACCGAAGGCAAACGGTGAGTAAACGATTCCTTTTTGTTTTCTTTAGGATGAGATCAACAAGGAGACCAGGCAGAAGATGGACCAATTCTTTGCTAAAGTCGAACGCACGAAATGTTTTCAAACGAGTAAGCTAAGATGGAGGTGCAGCAGCGGTGTAGAATTGAACTCAAGAAGAAACGACAGAAAGGTTTCTCTAGAAGTGGGATCGACACGTGTTCACGGAGGAAAGAAGGAACATGGCTACCGCAGAGCACAACCTTGGCCAACACAAGTTTGGAGCTAGTGCGAGACGGAAGAAATGCCCTTCGCTGGGCGGGTGCCAGATAAGCAAATATACATTTATGTTCATGTGGTGTGGTTGGTTTACTCTGTAGAATTGCGAGATTTGTCGTTAAGTTTTCTAATCATTCAAGAAGGAAACTGTTTTAAAGTCATTTAGAAAATACACCATTCCATCTCTCATCGTACAAGCAAAGAGCATTTCTGTCATAAGGAAAAGGCTGTACAAAGCTAATTATTAAGGTTTATTAACAGACCTTTAAAATAAATTTAGATTTGAGCTTATATCAGTGTTCATTCTTGTTAATAATTTCAAAGAACGAGTCAGTTAATGAGCTTTTATTAAAAAAGAAGAGAGACCACCGTCAAACGTTGATCTGCGGATTGAAGTTCATTCAACATGTACTAGGCCTCTTGTTTTCTTGCTATTCTTGGAATCAGATCAGCAAAACTTCATAAGTAAACAATATGAAAGTGCGAGCTATAAATTAGATCCGTCATCTCTTTCTTTCTTTGTTCCATCTGTAAACCGGCGTAGATTTGTCGTCTTTTTGAATTTTGACTCGTCTTCCTTTGCCCTGGACAAAACAACAAAGAGAAACACAGCAACTAAATAAATTCAAGCAATCAATTCTCCAAATAATTCAGTTGTACCAAGTCAAACTCCCGGACATTGGTGCGGTATTTTCCAAACTGTAGTTCCCACAGGTCGGGCATTAAATGGCCCAAACCGAGAAAATCTCCTGGTATGGCTGCATTCAGACACAAGGTTATTCTCCTGGATTAGTGTCAAAACTGTCTTCAAAAAAGGCGTCAGTAAGAAAGCAGAGACCTAATAAAAGGTGAATCAAATAATACTAAGAAATGACGTCTGTCCTTCAGCTCACCTAAGCATCTTTCGGGTAGTACTTATTACAGATCAATCTAGATACGGTGAGTAAAATTCTTGTTGATCGTACCGAGGGTATTTAATCCCGTTGCGGAGTAAAATATACTAACTCCCATTGGATTAACCAGGATGGAGTGAGAACGGAAATAGCTGGGAATGCGTCACTCATGGAAAGACGTCTCCCTAGTTTGTCACTTCATCTGTTTGCAAATAGAAACTGCAAATGTAGAATAAATCCATACCACCTACCATGAGATTCTTTTGAAGTTCTAACTCTTCAGACACCACTTTCATCTTCTTTTCTCGTTCGATCCTCTCTCTTAATTCTTCATAGCAACGGCGCCGTTGTTTTTCAAGTTTCTTTAATTCAAAAAAGATCATCGCGATAAGAGAGGATAAGCGCAAGTTCCAGACTAGGTCAATGGTGGGGGGATGAACCATTCCAAGGCCATGATTTTTAGTAATGAAAATGTGAAGCTTGTGAGATGTGGCTTGGTGCGGCAAGAACACCAAAAAGTTAAATGTGTCTGTAAGCTGAAAGCCACACATAGGGCACTATGGCCGCATGGTAGCGGGCATTTACGAAATCAAGTAGCCTGCATGATCGGCTTTCGAAGAGGAAGGGGAAGGGGCATTCGTGTGCGCAAGATCGCGCTTTTCGTTTTCCCGTCTCCCTTCCCTTTGAAGGCCTGCTACACAGGCTAGATTTTCAGGGAAAGCTTGTCGAAGGATAGCCTGGAATTTCGAAGTTGAAACTTGACTGAGCTGGACAACGAAAAGGCCAAAGGCGACAGTTCAAATGCCTTTTTTAATTTGTGGGTAGTTGTACAAAAACCACCCAACTACTAATACATGAGTACTTTTCTCCTCAGATCACTCGCGCGAGCGGACGATTATTAGACGAAGCGTTTCTCCAACCTAACTTAGTTCTCAAGAACAGCGACCTTGGGAACGAGGTTTGCGTTTGCCACGTTTCACCCAGCTCTTCGCGCCTTTACGCCAAGTTTTTGCTGCTGTTGACTTTACCTTAATAGCTTGGGCATCTGGGGCTTGTATTAAATTATTCTTGAGTGTTTCTTTTTTGGGTCTGTTGTATGTTCTTGACAACAATTCTGGTACAGTGTCGAAGTAAGCTGCTGCATCAAATGACTGCGCTGAAAAAGAAACGTCACACATTTTTAGCAGAATACACCAGACATTTGCTGGTTTCTACCCTAAAGTATAAACCAGTGAGTCCCCAAAGTCTCGTCCCTACGCCTTTCAGTCCTATAAACCCTGGATGAGTTTTTTCACTCATATGACTTTCAGCATCATTGTTTTTCTGAAACAAAACAAGCTATTTGCAATTCAATTCCGAGAGGTCTGATTTGAAACACCAACATGGCCGCCGTGATGTCATGTAAAAACGCTCTATTCTGTTGTCGAGCCTTCCATGTTGCAATGTTGTCATTTTATTGTGTTCTCTGTCATGCAAGTCTGTCTGCGCTTTTTAAGAAGCTACATGTAGAACAAACCACCAGTAGAGGACAGACGTTGCTCCCAATGTAACCCTAATCACTGTTTACTCATATCTTGTTCACTTACCTTCTCTTTCACTATCAACAAAAACAATGTGTTGATTTGTGGGAAGAGAATCTTCCTTATCTCCTAACATATGAAGGCCTGACTGCAGCTTCTCTATTTTCTGTTTTGGGAAATAATATGGAATACATCACATCTCAATGTAGATCTTGTCCGCACAACAAAGGCCAATGTGTCAGAGAACTGCCTCTACTTAATCGGGATTGGGTATAAGTTGCACTAAAATATTCAATTATTATTACATGAAGGTTTCTTTGCTAAAGAATAAATACTACACTCACTGTTAAATTCTTCGTTATAGTAACACTGCTCAATCAAATTTAACGGTTGTAAGAAAAAAGGAAGTGATCAACAAGTAACAAAGTCAAGAGCTTGATTGTTTAATAAATTCTCCTCATCATTTCCAATGCATGGAAAACAGTGTGGAGAATATAGATTCTGATATTAGGGAATAAAGGGTTAACTTCAGGAGTGGCTTGTTGATCCAACCCTACAGTACTGTAACAAGGGTATAATAATGGCTTACAAGCTGTTTTGCTCTGAGAGTTTGTGAGGGTTGAAAGAACAAACAAACATACAAAACCTGAAGATGTTGGAAGGTTGGCAGTGCAAGCAGGGATCTATTTTGACTCCTTGTTGTGTAAGTCAAACTCGTATTTCCATAAGGATCATTCTTATTCTATCACCACGTCATCCTGACCATTAATGGTGCGGTTATGATTTCCGATTGCACGCACATATGTATGAATCAGACATTACCTTTGCCTCCATAGATCTTTTGGTGTTGATGTAATTAAGATCTTGGGTCTTCATAAGTTTTAAGGCATCAGCTGAGTGTTTCTTTGTTCTTTTTATGGTATGAACTCCATCCTTGAAGAGCAGATAAAACACTCATTGAATCATTATCATCATTACCAACATGCTGGTAGAATTGTTTTAACAACTCATCTTTTCCAAAATTTTATGTCAAAAGTGAACACACACTATTAGTACTAGCAGAAGCATTTAACCTGGTACTAATCATTGCACACAAATCAAGCAGTTTTTTGGTACAAATAGCATGTGAAAAAAATTTTGCAAGGTAAATTCACACCAAATGTTTGGCCTGGAATGCTGTTACCATAGAGAGTTTAGCAATCACAAGTTGAACAGCAACCAATAGGTCACTTGAAAATGAATATTATCACATGTAAATTGGTAGGAATGGTGTTGAAGCTAAGGAAAAGAAAAATATTCTTTGCTATGTACAGAGAGGGGGAAGGAACAGGGGAGTAAATCTCCCTTCCCCCTACTTTCTGAGCCAATTTCTCCCTCCTCCCTACTCATCCAGGTCCATCCAGTTCAATTCTCCCTACTCCCAACTTTTCTTTTTCTTCCTCCTCCCTACTTTTTCACCCTATTTCTCCCTCCTCCCAACTTTTTTTGGGCCATTTCTCCCTCCTCCCTATTCTGTTCCTCCCCCCCCCCCCCCCCTGTACAAGCAACACCTTGAATCTTGACGTCTTATTTTGTTTTTCAGAGGATGGCAAAGACATGTACCAAGATGTATAATGCATTTGTAGCACCTTTGTGTTTGCTCATTGAAGCTATTGTTTTATTGCATTTTGATACTCTGCCATCACCATTGCTTAAATACACCCAATCACATCTGGTTGGGTGGTGCTAGGGACTGAATGTTTCCCACCCATCATCTGATGAGAATCCTCAATGATGATCAAACAACTGTTAAAACTACCTTCCTCTATGTTACATTAGAGCACAGATTAAATGCTACACTCCACACTTACTGTCACAGAATATACAAAAAAGGCATCACTTACCTTTGTTTTATTTCTGATCATTTTGAAATAAAATTCATCTGGATTCTTGTTTAATGCCTAAACAAAAACAACCAATGTTTAGAAACTTTCCATTATGGGCCTAACAGTAAGAAAGATTTCTTATTATTTTTATGATTAACAATAAAGAGCAAATTGCACAGTCTTGTCCTCCTGAATTAAAATGGAGCAGTGTTCCAGAGAACATTCAGAGTCCAAGGGTCACAGAAGATTTCTAAAGCGTCAGGAGACATGGGTCTTCCAAAACTGTCTAACTTGACAACTCAGTGTGCCTGGTCAAGGAGCCACCCTTTGCAGGTTTTTGACCCAAGAAGCCTCTTCTAAGTTCAGTAGGTCGATATTTTGCCAGTATCACTGCACCAACCAATATGTCAATCAAACTTGCAAATTATACAATGTTTTGTGTCACTTGCTTCCAACCCAAACAATGTTCACTTCTTTACCTGCTAGCCAGTTTGCCTGAAGAGTCACTGAAGGATTTCCAAATATGCATTGTTCACAATATTATTTAGGGTTAGCTTCTGATCCTGGATTGGATGAACATTTTGCCCCCTTTTTTTCTGTCAGCCAATTTTATGACTTTTGCTTGATAAGGGAAACACAATTCTGTTACATCTGAAGAGCTCTGTAAGTTCATACTTACCTTCTCTCTCAGGAGTTTCAGTCTGTCTTGCTTCTTGTGGAAATCTCTGCAATAGAATAAATAATGTCAGAGAGATGTTAAGCAAGCAATTACACTGAGAAAATACGGATTACCCAGTTTTACATAACCTGATTTAAAGAGTAGGTTATGGTTTGAAGCTTGGTCTGAGTACAAACTAATGAACATGTACGTCTCAAGGGTTTCATTAGAAGCCGGCAACTGGCAAAGACTGCCACCTACTTTGTCAGAAGTTACCTCTCACCACCGCCTACTTTGTCAAGATTTCACTGATATGATTAAACAAGTTACAGTGTGGCGCACCTTACTGTGGCCATCCAACAAACATTTTTACAAGTTAGCCACTGATCAAGGTATGTGAATTTGATTGACAGACACGCCTCCACAGAAAGTTTCAACACAGAACAAGCAAATGGAGGCATGTCTGTCAATCAAATTCGCGTACCCTGATTGGCTAACATGTAATGAAAAAAGTTTGTGGGGTAGCCATGGTAAGGCGCGTCGCACTGTAATCAGGTCGCTGCTTACTTTAGCTAGCTCAGACAGTTATTTCAAAAATTATTGAAACCCCTGATGTCTCATAGCTTTCCCCATAAAATTAACCTTAGATTGTGGGCAAAGAATGGGAAGAAACTTGGGTTTGCAACCCTTGAGAATCAAATCCTGCCATTTTGCTCAGGGAAGTACAAACGACCTGGATTTCCAGTACAACTCTGGTGACTCAACCTAGTTTGGGAAAAATGTGAAGATTTGTGATCAGAACTAAAAAAGGTTATTATACATGTGTAAGTATTGAAAATGTTATAAACCCCAACAAAAACATACCGTGGCAGTGACAAAAGATATTACCATTAAATTAAAGGCAGATTTAGAAAGAAGTCAAGGAACTGGCAAGCAACTGATAATTTTTACCAGGTTAAAAACCATTTACAGTGTACCTATGAAAACATAAATTATTACATTTTTCTTCCCTTTCAACCCTACCTTGCTCGCAAAACATAATCTTTGTGCTTCTCAAGTAGACCATACTGCTTCCTACTCTTTAACTGTAGAGACAGAAAAAAAATGTTAATTAAAGGTGGGAAAGCCAAAGATTGTGATTTTAAAATTTTTGGTTCTAAACTTGGCTGAAATTAAAATTAACTGCTGCAGCTGAAGCATACTTTCTCATTCACTAAATTGCTGAATGGGAACATCATCAGCCTATCTTTCAAAAAAATGTTTTTCACTTTTAAAAGCCCGAAATAGAGCAAACAGTGGAAAGTCCAGGCTTGCTTGTTTCAAGAGCTCAACTTTTTTGCACTGTTATTTGATTCAACTTTCTTAAAATAGCTTTTCTAAATGATCACAGGCATCCTCGGCATGCGTTTGCAGATGATTCTGTGTTTGTTTTGTTACAGTTTTTTGAGGTACCCGTCAGTCACTTTAAATTTTAACTTTTTGCACTAATTTCGTCTTTCTGCGCTAAAAATTTTCCAATTTTTTGCACATTTTGGAATTAATTGACATGTTCTGTGCCAATCAGAATGCAGAACTTTTTGTATGTATATTATTAAATGGAGAATCAAAGTAATTAATCTTTTTGGATCAAGAAAATATGGGGTGAGGTTGCAATGGTGACAGGGCAAAACGACAAGAAGTGCTAATTACTACTGAAATAAGCGGGAATGACTCCTCAGAAATGTTTGGTCGCCCGGAAAGGTACGCATATGGGGCAACTTTCACAAAGCTCAGGTGACATATTTTACTCCAAGTGACTCTTTCTAACGTTCAATTTCATGATTATTCTAGTCTAGAAGAAAACAGCACATCCCAAAGTTGAATGCTGAACGCTTTCTTTGGAGCACGATGGTTTCATCGATAACCATATTTCGATGAAAGATCATTAATACAAAACCTAATAAGCTTAATCCACGATTAAAATGTTATTGATCCTGTTTTCTTTCTTCAGATCATACTACAGGGTACATGTAAGCTTTAACTTAATTGGTGAAAACTGAAAAGTCAAATTGGGACTCTTGAATAAATATTGTATGATCATCTCAGTTATGAAGGTTGAAACGTGTAAAGCTCTTTAATCATAAAATTTACCCCTTAACAGAATGTACTCTTACCTGTCCTCTTTCCCTGTGAAATTTCTGATAAGACTTTTTAGCTTTCTCAAAGGTCGCCATCTTGAAATTTTCTTCGAACTTGTGAGCCAGCAAGTTTGAGGTCATCGAATTCCGTCATGTAAACCCCATTGATTTGTACAAGGGACTGGAACGGAACTCGATCGGTTGCTTTGCGCGCCATGTGCAAAGTCGATCTGTTGCAATGGCTAATGTGGGAGAAACTGTGGCGAAGTATATAGGACACAAGGTAGCAAAGGTTCGATGGATTCCTCAAGTGAATGGACAGTTGAATCCGTCAGAAACTTTTGTAACAGGTGGCTGGGACGACCAGGCAAGTTTGGTCCTTGTAAACAGCAACTGTGTTTTGACAGTTGACGATCATGATGAACAATTTTCATATTTCTCTTTGATTTGCTTTCTTTAGATAAACAAGATGAGCTTTTGGAAATTCGAGGAGGCAAGTGGAGATTCGGCTGCGGCCTTTAACGTCACCAATGAGCCAAAGCTTTTGTGTGAAGTTAACGTTACAGGGGACATAACGGACATCGAGGTTCGTAGTGAAGACTTAATCATAATTAACTCGATTGATGTAAGTCAGACTATGGGTCAGCCTCGGTGTAAAAACCTGACGGGGTTTTCTTTGTTTTATGAGGTATTGTTTTGTTGTACGCTATTGTTTATAGTGTTTTGTTATCTTTGTTTTACATCACTCGTGAGCTTCACAGGTTTTTACACCGAGGATGAGCCCAGACTATTTGTTAATTTAAAAGGTAATCTAAGGTACGTTACTAACATGGTATTTCCCATGCTTTTATAATGATGATTATGAAGAATTAGCTCATTCTCCCTGGACCATATCATACGAATCGTAGATTGTGGTATAAATGGGGATGAACAGTTCATGATCTGACCCCACACCCTGTACAGCTGTGAAATTTTCCTGCAGTCTATGTCCCCCCCACCCTTATGTTTGTTGGCTTCTCTGCAAAACAGATTCCTACAATTGTCTTATTTTGGAGCATAAGTAGCCACTTCTCCAGGGTGGAGAAGTGGTGTGTTTGTGCACAAACTCAAACTGCACTGAGTGATATCTAGGATGTTGATAATTATTTTGCAGTGTATTGATTCAGGGAGAATCCTATTGTCATCTTCAACAGGAAATGTTACTTTGTTCAACTACAGTTCCAAACACCAAGTAAGTATTTACAGTATAGGTTATCACACAACCCTGAGTACAATGCGTGATTAGTGTATGACAGTAATTTTGAAAGCTCTGGAAATTGCATGACCCATTAGACAACTGCAGTTTGAGAACTTTCAAAATTTTGATTACTGATTAATTAGGAAGTGTACGACAACCCAAGGCACTCAAAAAGCAGCTTACTCCACCATATTGTTCTTAAAACATTCACATGTAGTTTATCAACTAATCATATTTATTAAGGCACATCTGGTGAAGACATGTGGTAAATAAAACATTGTTCTGCTGTATTTAAGGTTGTAAGACAACAGGAAACGTGGAACACACTTCACCATGTAAGAGGCTGTGCATGTTCATGCACATGTGTTGCTGTAAATTCTAGCTCATCAGATGTTGTTACTGCTGGTGAAGATGGACAAATTAATGTTCTTAAACTGGATCAGAGACACTCAGTAAGAACAATAGGTAAGGAAATAATTTTTAAAGATGTGTTAAGTGGCTTGTTAATTATTGCTATTTATATATTATACCAAACCCAGTAGCTGTTAATGCAAATTGAAATGTCAGAATGTTCTTTTTATTGTACAAGCTGATAACTTAAGGCTGTGTTGCTAATGTTGCTTGATTCATGTAAATTAAAGGATGGTACAACTAAATGGTATGTAAAAATGTGAAAAGATTTGAAAACATGTTTCAGGGATCAACACTAATGGTAGCCAACTAGCCACTGAGTAGTCAAATTTCGTTTTGGCCGGTGGGTTTTGTGTTCCACTATCCATTTTGGCTAGTGAAAATGTCTGAGTACTGGAGGACCAGAGAAAGTGATTGATTTATTAAAATTGAGTCAAAGCATGCAGAATTTGAGACATCAGCTGTAATAAATAAATGTAATTTATTGCTGCAAGCAAGAACTTTAAATTACTAAGAAGCAAAAGAACAACTGACTGCTTGCTTCAAATGAAAACTCATGGAAGTCTTGGGATCACTTTTCATCTATCATGTATGCTTTTCTTTCAATTACTTCAAAAAATGAAAAAACTCATAGAAAGTAGTTTGCAAATTTGAATGTTGCCTATTCAATATCAATGCGTATGCCTGCAGCTTCCAAATAAAGTTAAGATGGGATGAATTCTCTTGTTCATAAGAGATGGTAAATTGGCATTTTCAAAGGAAGGAATGTTTCTTTTGGCAGCAAGTTGCAAAGTTTTGATGATGGTTCCATGACAAATTTCTGAAGGATGCAGAAAATTAGTTTGCATTTTTAAGTTGCTTAAATTATACTGCAAGCTATACACAGACTAGCCTAAAGTTCAAAACCCCTAAAATTCAAATTTTTGTATTTGTGTTGCTGTGTTTGCAAACTCATCAAAACCCTTTGAAACATTGAAAATCATCTTTCACATCGGTATTGTGGTTGGAAAGAAAGGTCCTCAAACTGCTTGACAGAATGGCTGGTGAAAAATTTGTTTGGGCTGGTGAAACAAACCTGTGTACTAACCACTGTGCTAGTGAGCTGAAATGTTAGTCTTGAGTCTTGATTTTTTTCACTCGAGCTTAGCCAAAAGCTTCAGCAGTGTTGGAGGACAAGAATTGAATATCAATGATTTTTTTGCATTACATGCATGTTAGCAGCATATGCTGCAGATGTTGCATGCAACAGTCATAACCAGATGTGGTAGTGTCAAAATCAGTGAATTTAAGGATTGTCTTAAGTTTTGAGTTATCTTTAGAGTTCAATTTTTCAATCAAAAAAGTTTGCTTAATGTGTCATCTGACACTGATCAGAAGTGCAATCAAACCAGATAAGCCAAAGCTTTGATTTGTAATTTAAGGTGGCAATTATTGCAAGTAAATATAATGCAGTTGCAATGAGCAGCTATTGGTGTATTGCACTATTGGACACATTACTCTGTGAGATGACAAAATCATCTAAAAAGTACTGATACTGGGGATTAAGCTTTTGCCGTCCAGTTATTAACTGTTGATCGCTTTATGGCTGTTAACATGCTCTTTTTGGTTATTTTAGGATCTGCTGATAGCACAACTATAAACGATATAACTTTTACAAAATCAAACGAAGTTGCTGCAGTAACATTTGGTGGACAAATGAAAGTGTGGGATCTTAGACAACCAAGTGATAAACCGGAAAGAACAATGTTACTGTAAGTACTGAAAGAACAGATAGCAGTGCGCCGAAGAAATACAGTACTATTTCATTTCAAGAGGGAACTTGTCTTAGAAGCAGCTAGAAACATACTCCACTTCTAGAAGACTGTTTGGCAAAATAGAGAGATTTTTTGCACATAATTTGGTGGGTGATGCACTCAAGTCAGCATTATTCCTTGACTGAAAGACATCTAAATGATTCACATGCCACTTTCATTATATTTTATGAATTAATAAGTCTTTGTAGGGTCAAATTAATTTTAAGTGTAACAAGCCTGTTAAAAACAAATTTTTGTCTGTTTATCCCAGAAAAATTATTAAAACCAAGTTCCTCCTTTTCTGTATATCTTTTGTTAGTTGTTTGAAGTATATTGATGAAATTTGTTGTTTTCATTTGGCTTTTTTTGAAAGGACAACTAGTTGTCTGTTCGCCTGTTGCCAAGCAACTAGCATATCATTCTCACGGGAATATTACACCATTACCATCATTAATAATCATTATCATGTCTGAATCACATTGACATTGTCGAGCCCGCAGACCACAGTGGGACACTTTGTATAAGAACCTAGATAAACAACCTAGCTCACCAGGGGTTCCTGTAGCTCAGTGGTTAGAGCATCCGACCGGTGTTACGGAGGTTGTAGGTTTGATTCCTGCCTGGGACTCTGATTTCTTTTCAGTTGTCCTTTCGCCCGTTGCCAAGCAACTAGCATATCATCATTCTCACGGGCATATTACACCATTACCATCATTAATAATCAGGCATAAATATGTTGAGCATTATGCATTGGTCACTGGATTCACAAAATGTTAACAGTAGTCAGCCTTGCACCTGTAACTCTCAAACTGGCAATTTGCCAATTTTCTGAGATGCGCTGTAAAAAAAAACAGCCCTGACACCAAAGGCAGAGGAATTCATACCCACTTGTTATGCTTTCCCAATTTTTTTGGTGACAACCCTGGCTTAAATAATTTAGTATGTGAATCCTTGTTTGTTGTTCTTTTGTGAGCAGTTCTGGTGACCGTGTATCATTGCTATGTGTTGACAAACACCCCACTCAGCCACACCTGTTAGCAGCAGGAGGTCAAGATGGTGTACTGAGTATCTGGGACATGAGACAGGAACTCTATCCTGTCACTCTTCTGGAGGCACATGCTGCAGAAAGTAAGATACTTAGTTGTCATGTTTACAATGCGTGCAAACTTCTCTTCTCCCAACTCATGATCTTCTAGTTTCTAGTCTGTATGCTGCACTGTTAAACTTTTGATAACGAAGCAGGAACTGTAGATTAAGACTTGCCATTCCCTTTAACAAAGAAGCGAAAATTGTTTGGTGAACAGAACAAGCTTAAACATATTAAAACACTTTAACTATAGGAGTAGTGGGGATAAATAATATTGTTAAAATATCAAGCCAGTTCATCTTGTGTGATCCTGCCCTTAATTCTTGTCTCCACTCTGTTTTATGAAGTGTTGATATTACAAGGAGAGTTTTGATGTTGATTAATTACTCTTGGGGTTTAAAGGGTTAAGTAAAATTCTCAACGCTATGCTAATGAGTTAGAAAATTTAGTCAATATATCCGTAACTTTCAACTCTGTTTTATTGCAGTTTGGGAGGTGAAATTTCATCCCCTCAGTCCAGACAACCTATTTACGTGTTCAGAGGATGGCTCTCTTTGGCATTGGGATGGTACCTCTGTGGCTGTTCAAAGTGTCACAGGGATCCCAGCCCC